>JALIGW010000003.1:58287995-58757995 GCA_023053685.1 Diadophis punctatus similis
CTATTAAGGTAATAAAATGCAAACATGGAATAATTGAGATATATTTTCACACTATGGACATCAGTTGGAGAATTGTCATAATTTTCAACACAGAGCATTGCAGCTGAACATTCAGTACAAATTACATTCTCAATGTGGCATGGCTGCAGACATAGCAAGAACTGTCAACACATAGTTGTGAACCACTTCTGCAGTACCTCTGCAATAGATGAAAGGCAATTTGTACTGAAGGATGCAAAATACTTCCTCCTAAGCAAATCTTTATTCTGGTGGAGCTCAGCAGCTCAGGATTTCATAGAGTAAGGGAGTACTTGCGACCCTGTGAAAATCATAGTGTGGTAAGAAGGATACATTTTTTTTATTGTTTTCCAACCTTGGCCTGTTGCTTCTCCAGCTTTGTTTTATGCTGTTGAGTGTTGTCTGGGCTGTCTTAGTCACTTCTTTCTTTTGGTGATCATTCCAAGATAATCTCCCAGGTAGCTTAATTCCATAGCTAGTAGGGTGTGCCAAATTTTTCAATTTTCAATTTCCAAACATTAGGGGTGCTGAAAAGTCGTGACATGTTTTGGGGATTGTAAAGATATTTTTGTTACTTTAATGTAATTTAGATGTGCTTGGTAAGTAAGTAAATACATAAATGTCATAACTTTTTAACATTTTGTTTGTTTCATTAATTAATTTAATTTAATTTAATTTAATGGATTTCTATGCCGCCCAACTCCCTGGGGACTCTGGGCGGCTCACAACATGTTAGATTCCATTACAAATATAAAATACAATAATTAAAAAAATACAAAAGTTAAAAAGAGTATCTCATATTTACAATCAAGGGGGGAGACCCATATTTTATCTAGTTGGTCTCACTTTCACCCCGCCTGCCGGAAGAGCCAAGTTTTTATTGCTTTCCGGAAGGCCAGCAGGGTGGGGATGGTCCTGATCTCCGGGGGAAGCTGGTTCCACAGGGAGGGAGCTCCCACAGGGAAGGCCCTCCCCCTCGGCCCCACCAGCCGACATTGTTTGGTCAACGGGACCTGGAGGAGGCCGACTCTGTGGGCCCTGACCGGTCGTAGGGGGGTATGCGGCAGGATGCGGTCCCGAAGGTAAGCTAATAAATAATTAGCTATTATTTATTTATTTATTAGTTGCATTTGTATGCCGCCCACTCCACAGAGACTCTGGGCGGCTCACAACAGTAAAAATTCACATGCAACAACAAATATAAAAAGCATTAAAAACAATAGATATTAAAACATTTAAAAACATTAAAAACCACAATTTAAAAACCCATACAATAAATCATTCATGGGGCCAAGAGTGATCGGTGTTGTATTAAAATCATTGGCCCCAAGCCTGTCAACAAAGCCATGTTTTTACTGCTTTTCTGAAGGCTGGCAGGGTGGGAATAATGCGGATCTCGGGGGGTAGTGTATTCCAGAGAGCCGGTGCTGCCACAGAGAAGGCCCTCGTTCGTGGGCCCGCCAGCCGACATTGGGGACATTGCTAGCCCCTAGGATAAGGTGACCAGACGTCCCGCTTTTGGCGGGACAGACCTGATTTTAACCCAATTGTCCCACGTCCCGCATCGTTTCAAAAAAGTCCCGCTTTTTTGAAATGACGCCTTCTGACCGGATGTCTCCCACACAGAAATCTGCGGCCAGTGTAAAAAAAAAAATCAGAGCCGCCCACACCTTTTTTTTCTCTCTTCCTCTCCCCAGGGTGATTCCCAGCAACGTCCAGGGACTCTTTCAGCAGCCGAGCCAGGCCCCGCCCAGCTTCCTCCCCGCCTCCCGCATGTCATTCACTCTTTGAATCTCGCCCCCCCCCCGGCAGAGAGCAGAGACAGGCTGGCCTTGCTCCGGCTCCTTTCCTCCCCAGGAATCCTTTCCTGGGTCTGCCACACAGGGGGAAGGAGCGGAGGCGTGGGGCACCCGCTGGACGCCGCCCTGGAGAGAAGACCAGGCCTGGCTGGCAAGGGCCAGGAAGGATTTTTCCCGCGCCGTCAGCCAGCTTTTCCTCCAGGCCAGACGCAGCAGAGGCTGCAGCTTTGTGCACCACCACCCCTTCATCGCAGCCTTTACCAATGCCATGGCCGGGGCTGGGGCTCGTCTCTGCTGCATCTGGGCCGGGTCTTCTCTCCGGGGCGGCGTCCGGTGGGTGCCCCACGCCTCCGCTCCTTCCCCCCGTGTGGCAGAACCGGGAAAGGATTCCTGGGGAGGAAAGGAGCCGGAGCCAGGCCAGCCTGTCTCTGCTCTTTGCGGGGGGGGAGCCGCTTCTTGGGAGCGATCTTGCGTCGCTTGCCAGCCAGCCAGCCCAAGCTACTGCCGGCTCCCGAAGGGGAGGCGGAAGTCGAGGAAAAGCCTCCTGCCTCCCCCCCACCCACCTGGACGCCGACATTAGCATCTTTTGCCTTCTGCGCATGCGCAGAGGGCAAAACTCAAATGACGGCGTCCAGGCGGCCCCGCCCCCCGCCAATGTCCCGCTAAAAAAAAAAAATCTGGTCACTTTACCCTAGGATTCTTCCTCCCTCTCCTTCGACTTCACAGAGAAATCCATGTGGGTTTTTTGACATTGATATAGGAGCAATTTGCCATGGCCATGCTTTGAAGTGGGCAACCAAGAAGATTTAAGCACTCACTATATCCCCAATGCTCTATTCTACAGAATCCTGTCGGTGTTGGCCGCTATGATACCACAAAGCATGAGAAACATCCAAAGAAGTTGAGATACCGTTCCCTTTATATGAGTGAAACACAACGTTATCTTAGTAACTTGGAAAAGGACAAGTGTTTACAGTAAGTGAAGCATGATAAGAAAGACAAATCATTTTTTTAAAATCCCCGAACTTCCATCACTTTTGGAATTTTTATTTTTAATTTGCATGCCTGACCTTGTTATCTAGTTGTTTTGCATGGAGTTTAAATTCACATTTTCTTTCTAAAATGAAATTTATCCATTTCTTTACAATATTTATCCTGATTCCCATAGGTACATAGGGTCTCACAAAATCTTGCAATGTAGATGGAATTGGATTCATGAAACAGATAACAACAGGGATTTAACAGGACAATCTTTAGAGTAAAGATGGTATTATATTTATAATTTATTATAATTATCCTCTCTATAAGAGCCGAGTTGGTGCAGTGGTTAAATGCAGCACTGCAGGCTACTGCTAGTTCAGCAGTTCAGCTGTTCAAATCTTACCAGCTCAAGGTTGACTCAGCCTTCCATCCTTCTGAGGTGGGTAAAATGAGGACCCAGATTGTTGGGGGCAATATGCTGAATTCTGTAAAACCGTTTAGAGAGGGCTGTAAAGCACTATGAAGCGGTATATAAATCTAAGTGCTATTGCTATTTTGATCTACTCAGTTTCTAAACTTCATGCCATAATTTGGAATTCCAGTGTTCCAATTTTCAGCATCTTTAAATCTCTCCCCACGTTCATGATCAATATAATTCTGTGAAGATAAGTGCACAAAATCTTAATGTGATCTTTTATGTTAATTATGATTATATTGATACTACCTTATGCAGTTTTATTCATACACTTTACTCTGCATATTAGCAAAACTAGCATGTGTACACATACACAAGCAGAAAATAGTCTTGTCACTATTGTACATATTTATATTTAAGTGTTGGCAGAGTTGCGTAGAAGACAGAGATAAAACGGTAGCAAACTGCATGCATCCTGCTGTGTACTCTATTTTTAAATGAATGAATCAGTATATTCCTAATGCATTGTGTCTGCTTCTGAAACAACATGACTGAATTCAGAATTTAAGGATACAAGAGAGAAGTTTGGCTGATAATTGAGAAATTGGATATCCAGAATTGTTGCCTATAGATCTAGAACCTATGAAGCAGTGGTGAAATCCAATTTTTTTTACTACCAGTTCTGTGGGCTGGCTTGGTGGGCGTGGCTTGGTGGGTGTGGCAGGGGAAGGATACTGCAAAATCTCCATTCCCACCCCACTCCAGGGGAAGAATACTGCAAAATCCCCATTCCCACCCCACTCTAGGGCCAGCCAGAGGTGGTATTTGCCGGTTCTCCGAACTATTCAAAATTTCTGCTACCAGTTCTCCGGACTACTCAAAATTTCTGCTACCAGTTCTCCAGAACCTGTCAGAACCTGCTGGATTTCACCCCTGCTATGAAGATAATATGAAAATGGCTTCTGGATAGGAAACTCTTAGCCATTCCTTTAGACCACCACCCATCTAATGATAAAATGATAAAATTGAACGTGGCTAAACACTTGACATATATACTGACTTGGAAGATCATTAAAGATAGATCTAACCTAGAACTAAGGAGAAATTTCCTAATGGTGGTAACAATTAATCAGTGGAGTGGCTTTCCTCTGAAAGTTATGGGTGCTCCATCACTGGAGGTTTTCAAAATGAGACTGGACAGCCATTTGCCCAGAATGGTATGGGCTTGAGCAGGAGGTTGGACTAGAGGACCTTCTTCTAACCCTATTATTATTATTATTATTATTATTATTATTATTATTATTATTATTATTATTATTATTATTATTATTATTATTATTATTATCATCATCATCATCATCATCATCATCATCATCATCATCATCATTATGGACAATGTATCTCTATATCATAAAAATGCAAAAATTAGATATAAAAACTAAGCAGAGGTAAGACTCAAGAGAATGGTTGTTACAATTATCTTTCTACTGTTGCCTTGCATCCAACGTTTCTTCTTTTTGTGATTAGTCTAGCCATCCTATACATTGAGCGAAGTCAAAGCTCTGTTCACTTACCTCTTATGAGGTAATTAGGAGAAGTGATTAAGTTTGTTGGGATGCTTACTTTCAGCTCTAAGTTCTTCAGAGGAAGAGAAATCCATGGTTCTCGTTGTTCCTTAATTAGAGTTTCCAACAGTCTTTAATCAGTATGTCCAATTGTTAGGGAGGCTAATTCAGTGATATCTGGATGAACATATGTTCTCAACCTTGGCTTTGATAAAGGATAGAATATGTAAACAATTTATTGAATTTTTTTTCCCACAGGGAGAGGATCACTCCTGTTAATAAAGGCCGCCGGAGCAACCCAAAATCTGCCTAAGAAATTGTTGCATCTGGAAAAAAATACTCTTAAATAATCATGTATGAGTTGTATGCCTACATAGCTTTAGTTTCGTCAACCTAACTGCAGGATCTAAAAACTGAAAAGATACACTGAGGAATCTCTTATTCTTGACTAATAAGCTCTTGGAAATTTGGGCACTCACTTTCACCTTTTTTTAAAAAAAAAATCAAGGTATTTGTTAGAATTTTGTAACTAGGTTTCTTTTAAAATCAGTGTGCTGCCATAATTATGTCAATACTATATTAAAATTGCTAGAAACTTAAATGCTTGTTATTCATTTAGCAACTACTTGTAAAATGTTGTCCTTTATTGAATTAAAAAGGGGGCTATTGTTTCCAATTCTAATTCTCACAGGCCACAGTTGTATCAGGTTTTTTTTTAACTGGATTTTGGTAGAAGAGTACAGCTCAAGAAAAGTTTGTAATGCAATAAGGAAACAACTGCAGTTCAATGTTTAATTTTTAACAATAGGGTCTCATTAGAATCCATCACTTTCAAAAATTAAAAGACTTATATAGGAAAAGATCAAATCATGGGCTGTATCCAGTGGAGAGAAATTACTGCTTTTCCTTTTAAAAATAATGACATATTAATGCTGTATACATGATTTCTAGCATTATTGGCAAGCTGTTATATATTCTTTCTTGTGTATCTTGAATTTATCAGTTCATATCCATTGAACAGCCATTATTTATATGAAAAGACCTCCACCCACAATTTTACTTTTAAAATGGGGAAGGCAGGCAATCTTAGCTCCTTTGGCACACAAGGGCTTGGTCGGTCAGGTCTGAGATCAGGATTTCTCCTACATCTACACACATTAAGATTAAGAAAGTGAGCTTGACTCCTGTTCTAGCTGAAAAGCAGCAAAGGCAGTTTTATCATGGGCAGGAGGTAGGTAGGGCAACCCTGTGGTGTATCCATTCCAGAATTGATTCAAAGATATGTGTAAAAAGATAAAAGCCCTCTATGGATGTTCGCAAATGGGGTTTGACAAGAAGAGCAAATGACAAGTGCCACCTCAGCTAAAGCTCTCCCCCAGAACCCCAAGGAATAATTGGCTAAAAAGTAGTTACTCTAATGGAATTTAGAACTCCTTTTTGCCTAGAATGATTCTCATTTGAGAAAAAGGGACAAAGGATTATAAACATGGATTAATGATTCAAGGACATCGTCTGAACCGGGGTGTGTGTGTGAAATGCTACTGGTTTAGACCAGTTCGGGAAAACCGTTAGCAGACATGTGGCCTGGTTCACCGAACCGGTAGCAACGGCTGACTGGCCATGACCCTGAACCGGTCCCCCGGTCGCCGGTCGCTTGCCCTCCCCAGTCTCTGCTCTGCAGCTTGCCTGCCTGAAGTGCTGCGTCCCTGATCTGCCTGCCAGGTAAGCCTGTGAAGTTGCGGCCTGCCTAGCTGCCCCTGCCCACCCCCACTGTCCCAGCCTGCCTTCCCTACTCCATTCCCCGTGGCCCGCAGCCCCGACATGCTTTCCTGGCTTCCACGCGGCCTTCCTGCCATCCCTGTGGCCAGCTTGCAAAGGCAGGCAAGCGGAAGGCCACATGGAAGGCAGGCAAGCATGTTGGGTCCACTGGGAAGGGAGCTAGCAGCCTACTCCCTTCCCTGCCATGCTTGTCTGTCTTCCATACGGCCTTACCAGTGGTCCCCCACACCCGCTTGCCTTTCGAGGTCTGGCCTGTGGGTGGGCAGGTGGCCCTTGGTGGAATTGCAGATGCTGAGAGGGGTGGCGGCGGCGCTCTGGGAGGGCAAGCGGACGTCCTGAGGCTGCTGCACATGTGCCCGCCCCGTTTCTGCAAAGGCAGAGCCCCCCCGCAGGGCGATCCAAAGAGGGGACGGGGATGCTGCAGACAAGGCCGCCTTCCACCTGGGCCCGCATGCCTCCCGGGCCAGCTCCGTGGGGCTTGGGGCTCCGAAGCAGCCCACTGGCTTCCCACCCAGCCACCTGCCTGCTCTCTTTGCGGATCAGCCCAACTGACTGCCAGCGCCACTTTGGGAACTCGGCCAGTGAAGTTCGCGAAGAAGCGGAGTGGGAGGCATGGAAGCCGGCGGTGGAAGCGCCCACTCACAACCTCTCTAGACAGTTTCATATTGTTTTTACTGTTGCTTTATTAGATTTTTATTATACCCCTCTCAGCCAGTTATAAAAACTATTTATAAATATACTAAACTTAAGCGCATTGCATAACATTTTGGTTTTGTTCTGGATTGCAGCCCATGACAAAAAAGAAAGTGTATTCTGCTTTATTCTATTGCATCTCCCCTCCTCAAATAGTAATTGTGAAAGGGACTGGGTTTTTCATGGTCACAGGGGTGATAAAGTGGTTCAGGAGAGTTTATATTAGCATAGACAATTATACTAAAAACATTAATCCCCCAAAAACATTTGTACTTTTTGAATGTATCCTTCCTTTGTTCTCATGCTTCCCTCTGGAGCTTGCTAGCTGGAGAATTCTGGGAATTGAAGGCCACACATCTTAAAGTTGCTAATATTGAACAAAACTGCTTGGGAACTTAATATTGAAAGATATCAGTGGCACTTTATTTAACACAGACACTTAAAATATTAAGTAATACAGATAGTCCTTTACTTACAACAGTTCGTTTAATGACTGAAATTGCAATGGCACTGAAAAAGAGACTTATGACTGTTGTAGCATCCCCAAGGTCACGTGATCAAAATTCAGACACTTGGCAACTGACTCATATTTATGACAGTTGCAGTGTCTCAGGGTCATGTGATCCCCTTTTGTGACCTTCTGAGAAGCAAAGTCAATGGGGAAGCGGAGAAACTGGAAGCGTCACGGTGAGACTGGCTGGAAAAATAGAGGGCTCTGACGATCTCCGTGAAAATCCAGCCAGACAAACCACTGTCGGGGGGGTCTTCGGACCGGAACCATCCTGCAGGGATGGAGAAGGAGAGGCATCTTGGACGACCAAGAGGAATTGGTACGTTGTCTTACCTGAACGTCCATTCTCGTAGGTGTGGAGCTATCATCCAGGATGGGTTACATCACGTCTCTCACCCAATCAGGACTGAGTCTTTTTAAAATATATTTCTGCCTCTGTCTTCAAGGCCCGCTTTTGACGAAGACGAAGCACCGACTCACGTGGTCACCTCTGAATCTCTTTGATCTAGTAAAACAAAATTCCTGTACCCCGCCCCGTTCCCCCCCTCTAACATAATAAGAGCAACAGAAACAACTGAACAAGAAACTCTTAACTACCTGCCACCCCGGAACTCCTACTGAACGGGAGGATCTGGATGATAGCTCCACACCTACGAGAATGGACGTTCAGGTAAGACAACGTACCATTCTCCATAGTGGGTGGAGCTATCATCCAGGATGGGACATGCCAAAGCCTGGTATCCCGAGGGAGGGGAAATTACTGGAGTTCCCGGGAGTCGGGTGGCAGGACCCTCTGTAAGACCCTGCGGCCGAAGGCCGCGTCGGATGAGGCAAAGGAATCTATTTTATAGTGTCTAACGAAGGACGACGGAGTAGCCCAGGAGGCCGCTCTACAGATCTCCTCCATGGGTGCCTGGGTGGCCCAGGCCGCGGACGTGGCCGCGCTCCTAGTGGAGTGCGCTGTGATCCCCGATGGACAGGGTTTAGCCGACAGCTTGTAGGCCTTGGCAATTACCGCCCGAATCCATCGCCCCACCGTGGCTGAAGAGGCCTTGGTTCCCATGGAAGAAGGGAGAAAGGATACAAACAGGGCCTCCGACCTGCGCCACTCCTTGGAGCGTTTCAGGTAGATGCGGATGGCCCAGCGGACATCGAGGGAATGCCACTGGCACTCCAGGGGCCGAGTGGGGCGAGCGCAGAAGCTGGGCAGGACCAGTTCCTGAGCTCGATGGAACCAGGAGTTAATTTTGGGTAGGAAGGTGGGATCTAGCCTGAGGACCACCTTGTCTGGGAAGAAAACACAGAGGTCGGGTCGAGCTGACAAAGCGGCTATCTCCGATATCCTCCGAGCTGAGGTAATGGCCACTAGGAAGGCCACCTTCTGTATTAGAAAACGCAGGGAGGTGGTACGTAAGGGCTCGTAGGGAGCGCCCGTTAGAGAGTTAAGGACTAGTGTGAGATCCCAGGTAGGGAAGCGATGAACTACTGGGGGTCTATGAGAGGAAGCTCCCCTCAGAAATTGTTTGATGAGCGGGTGATGTGAGAGGGATGGTAGGCTACCGCAAGCCAGAACGGAAGATAGAGCTGCCACCTGTCGTCGGAGGGTGTTAGTCGACAGGCCCTTGTCAAAGCCGTCTTTGAGGAACCCTAGTACGTGGCCCACGGAGTTAAGTGTGGGTGAGCAGCCCGCCGATTGACACCAGGCGCAGAAGGTGTGCCAGGAGGCGGAATAGATACGTTCCGTAGAGGGGCGCCTGGAGTCCAGGATGAGTTGAATGGCCCCTGCAGGTATACGTCTGTTGACTAGTGTGCTCCGCTCAACCTCCACACGGTCAGTTGAAGCCATCGAGGTTCCGGGTGGTTGATTTCCCCCTGGCTGAGTAGAGATCTGGTCACTGGCAGGTGCCATGGGGGGCAGACTGATAAGGTCAGAATGTCCGCAAATCAGGTTCGACGAGGCCAGTGGGGGGCCAGGAGGAGGACTTCTGCCTTCTCTGTCATGATCTTCTGAAGGACCCGAGGGATCAAGGCCAGAGGAGGGAAGGCATATAGAAGGCCCCGAGGCCACGTGGACCGGAGGGCATCCGTACCTTCCGCTTCCGGGCACCGGAACCTGGTGAAGAATCTGTCCAGTTGGGCATTCTCTTTCGTGGCGAATAGATCCACTAGTGGGGCTCCGAACCGTAGTGAAATCTGGTGGAAGACCTCGGGGTTGAGTTTCCATTCCGTCTGATCTATCAAGGAGCGGCTCAGCCAGTCTGCCTGCGTGTTGGCTTCCCCGGAAATGTGTTCCGCCACTATGGAGAGGAGGTGTTCCTCTGCCCAAGTGCCCAGAGCCCAGGCCTCGTCCATGAGAGCCCGAGAATGGGTGCCCCCCTGCCTGTTGACATGTGCCTTGGCCGTGGTGTTGTCCATTAGGACCAGGATGTGACGGCCCTCGACCAGGGGTTTGAATTGGATGAGTGCTAGTCGAATGGCGCGCAATTCCAGGAGGTTGATGGGTAGGACCGTCTCTTGCGGTGACCAGCGGCCCTGGGAGACCGCTGTGTCCATGTGAGCTCCCCATCCCGCTAGGCTGGCATCGGTGGTAAGTATCAGTCTGTGAGGTTCGAGGAACAGACAGCCCTGGAGCAGTGAAGGCGACTTCCACCAGTGGAGCGACCTGCAAACCGACTGTGGCACCAGGATCTTCGCCGGAGAGGAGCCCCTCCCGGCCTTCTGAAAAGGTAAGAGTAACCATTGCAGGTCCCTGGAGTGCAGGCGGGTCCAGGGTACTATGTTGATAGCTGAAATCATTTTCCCCAGGAGAGTGGAGAGCTGGCGCTGAGGGACCCTGCGGTACCGCAGAACCGAGTTGACCAGATCGAGGATGCTATCTACCCTGTCCTGGGAGAGGAAAACTCTACACTGCCGGGAGTCGATGATAGCGCCCAGGTGGATCAGAGAGGTACTGGGGGATAGCCTGCTTTTCTCCAGGTTGATGGAGAATCCAAGGTGCTGGAAGGAGGTCAGAGTTACCTCTACATCCTTGACGGCTTGCTCGAGGGACAAGGCCAGGATAAGGATGTCGTCCAGGTAGCAGTATACTCTGACTGGGATAGTTCTGAGATGGGCCGCCAAGGCCGCCACTACCTTAGTGAATACCCGGGGGGCGGAAGATAGGCCAAAGGGAAGAGCTCTGTATTGATAGTGAACTCCCCCATAGCAGAATCTAAGGAATTGTTGATGCTCAGGTAGGATGGGGATGTGTAGGTAGGCCTCAGTGAGGTCGGTAGAAGCCAGGAGGTCACCCCTACGAACGCACGCCAGGATGGACTGAAGTGAGTGCATCTTGAACCGTCGGTATCTAATATAACGGTTCAGTCTCTTGAGGTCTAGAATGGCTCTCCACCCTCCCGAGGCTTTGGGAACTACAAATAAGATGGAGTAGAATCCCTGCCCAATTTGGTCCTCCGGCACCTGCTGTATGGCTCGAATTTCCAGCAGGTGCGAAATGGCGTTGCGCATGAGGGCACGCTTGGAGGCTCTGTTCGAAACTGGGCTGCGGATGAAGAAGCTCAGGGGAGAGGAGAGAAATTCTAGGGAGAGCCCAAATTTTAGGGTCTCCCTGACCCAGGAATCGGATGTGATTTCCTCCCACCGGTCAGCAAAAAGAAGAAGCCGGCCGCCAATGGGAGGAACATCCAACGACTCACTTAGTGCGTCGGTATGGGCGCCCTCCCCCCCCTCGAAAGGGCCGTCTAGCCTGTCTGCCCCTGAAGGCTCTGTCCTGAGGGAACCATTGACGAGACCCGAACTGATTCCCGTACTGACCTTGTGGTCGTTGAGGATAGGAGGGAGGTGGATCGGGTTGTCTGAAAGGACGCCTGGTATAGGGGCCTGGTCTGGGAGCTCCTCTGCGTTGATGAGACGGGAGGACTTTCCTCTTGTCCTTGGTTTCTACCAAGATGGGGTCTAGGGATGTCCCGAACAGCTGAGAGCCGTCGAAGGCCGACGTGGCCAGGCGCCACTTCAGTTTCATGTCCGCTTGCCAAGAACGGAGCCAGTGAAGTCTTCTGGTTACGATCGAGGATCCCATTGCTCTAGATGCGAATCTAGCCGATTGTAGCGTTGCATCTGCCGTATAGCGAGCTGCTGCTAGGAGCTTGTTAATGTCCCGATGTGCTCGCGTTTCAGATTGAGGCAGGCGATTCTGTAGATCCCGAAGCCAAACCAGCGATGTGCGGGAGAAGAAGAAAGCTGATGTAGAGGCCCGCACGGCCCAGGCCGCTGCCAGGTAGGTGCGTTGGAGCGATAGCTCCGTCTTTTTATCTTCCGGGCGTAGAAGATCTGTTGAATCCGCAGGTAGTGTGGGCACTGCAAAGTGAGCCAGGACCGGAGCGTCCACGGGAGGAACCTGGAGAGCTGGGACAATATCTGGGCCAGGTTACCTGCGGGACCGCATCTTACCACATACCTCCCTAAGACCGGTTAGGTCCCACAGAGAGGGCCTCCTCCGGGTCCCGTCGGCCAAACAATGCCGACTGGCGGGGCCACGGGGGAGGGCCTTCTCTGTGGGAGCCCCGTCCCTCTGGAACCAACTTCCACCAGAGATCCGGACTATCCCCACCCTTCTGGCCTTCCGTAAAGCCTTAAAAACATGGCTCTTCCGGCAGATGGGGTGAATAGGATAATCAAATTCCCCCTGAATGTTGTGTTTATAATGTTTTCTTTTTAACTATATTTTAACTTAAATTATGATTATTGTTTTAAATGTACGCTTCTTACTCATGCTGTACGCCGCCCTGAGTCCCACGGGATTGGGCGGCATATAAGAGCGTCTAATAAATAAATAAATAAATAAATAAATGTTAAAATATCGTCTGTCTAGGGCCGAGGGAGCAGCCCCCGTGACAGGGGCGGACCATTGAGACCGTACGGCGTGTACAAAATACGGGGGGCAAGGGACCACTTGGGCCTCTGGAGTGTTCTCGGAAAATAGGGGGTCAATTTGGGAGGCCTCTGCCGTATCTGGATCTTCGGTAGGACCCCATTTGGAGGCATTACGTGCCTTGAATAGTAATGATTTAAACAGGCTTGGGTGAAAAAGACCCGATGTGGGAGGAGGGTCAGGAGCCAAGCCTTCATCATCGGATAACTCTAGGTCTAGGCCTGTTCCCTCCCCCGCTGCCTCCTCCTGTGAGGTGGCCTGTGGGTGGCTCCCCTGGGTTCCCGAATACCAATCGTACCCATCGTTAGTCTGCTGGTGGGTGGGCAGGTTGATTAGGCCCTCCCCTTGACCTGCCTGGCTAGTGAATTGTATTTGTTGTAGGCATTCTGAAACACTTTGTTTGACTGCTGCCTGAAAAATTGCCTGGACTGCAGGGTCCTGAAGACAGGCTGGAGTATCCGATCTGAGCCCAGCTGCAGTGGGGGTGAAAGTGGCTGAGGGTCGGGCTGCCGCCTTAATGGAGACCACTTCCCTCATTTGTGGAACTGCTCCCTGTTCCCAAATATCTGCATCTGCAAGGGGGAGGTCCCTAGCATCTAGTGATGAGGTATCCCCAAAGTCTTCTGATCTGGCAGGCTCGGTATGGATGTCCAGATCAGGGAGGCTCAGGTTACTCATTGCTGCTTTACTGCAAATCTTCCTCAAGGCCTTGTCCCTGCGGGACTCATCTCTAGTTGGGGCCTTGGGTTTAGACTTCAGGTCCCTGCCTTTGCCCCTCTTGGGTTCCTGGCGTCTGGGGCTGCTTGGGGCCTGGACTTCCCTGTTCTGAAGCGGGGAGGTAGGGGCCGGAGGTGCTTGAGCCTCCTCAATCTCCCCGTTTCCTGTTTGCAGTTGCCATGCTAACTGAGTAGCCGCAGGATTCGCCGAAACCTGGGGAGTGAGAAGGGAGAAAGGTAAGCTCCTCCCCTTTTGGCGGGAAATTCAACCTCTGGTGGGATGGCGGCCGCGGAGACCCTAGTTCTTTAAAATTCGGACGCTTAGTGCCGCCTCGGCTTGAGATCGCTGCCTCCGAGCGAGATATAGCCAAAATTCCCTTGCTTTAGCTTTAACTTGCTGGGAAATGCGGCTTTTAAAGCTGTTACCGCTTGCGCCGGCCATTTTGGGTGCTGCGCATGCGCAGACTCCCCCCCCCTTCTGTAATGGCGGCAAATTTAAAGTTGCGAGCAGCCGGCGTCTGAGCCACGATCGGAAGGATTAGTCCATTGGCAGCGGGCGGGGAGGCGCCCGATGGCTGCCCTGGGAGTCAGCTCGTAATAAGGCAATTATTGACTCCCTGGCTGTGGTGGCTTGATTAGGTCGATCCCGGTAGCCTGGGGCAGAGGCGGGAACCCGACTCGACCGCCTCGCAGTGAGCCCGTACGCTGCATGGGGAGGCGATGGCCACCGGGCTGAAGTCACCTTGATCGCTGGAGCTTACTAGGGATGGAAGCGATCACCAGCCTGCGGCGGGAGCCAGGCCCCCTAGTGCCGCTGCCTCTGAGCCCTCGAAGTATTCAGACGATGTGGGAGGGGGAAGGAGGGGGAATACTTACGTTTTGCTGTAATAAGGAAAGAAAACCCTGTTAGTCTTCACTCCAAATGGGTGTAGCTATCTCTAGAGTGGGTGACCACACGTCCTCTTTGGTGTGCAGACTGAGTCAAAAAGCGGGCCTTGAAGACACAGGCAGAAATATATTTAAAAAAGACTCAGTCCTGATTGGGTGAGACGTGATGTAACCCATCCTGGATGATAGCTCCACCCACTATGGAGAAAGGCAAGTTCCTCAACAGGTCAGAGACAGCTCTTCGAACCTCTGGTGGGGGTGGTGGCGGCAATTTCAAAATGACTGCTCTGAAGCTGGGGCAATCGGACTAAGTTTTTGTCCAGGAGCGGTGTTTGAACAGAGTGTTGGAACAGGGTGAGTGTTTGGCCAACTCACAGGTAAAAGAAAACTTTGAATTTGGATATTAAAAGATGTCCCGGAGCTGAAATTAGCGGCTAATTGGCAGTTGGTAAATTTCATGGAGGAAGACAGACAAAACGGAGGCTAAAACACCAAAGCTCAAGAAGATTCTTATTTTTACAATTGAATTTGGAGAAATTAAAAAAAAAAAAAAAAAGAACGAACCTGGGGGAAAACATTTTCTATGTGGATTTAAAGTATTTTAAACAGTTTTGACAAGCAGCTGATTTGGTATTGTGGATTTGAGAGCCATCTGCTGGTGGAAAGAGAGTATTGCAATACTTGGTGGAAGACAGAAGAGAAAGCACAGCTGTGCAATGTGATCTTGACTACCAGAAAAGATAATCTGGGAACCATGAGAGCTTTTAAGGAGTGTTTGTTTTTCTACATTGCTTGGTTTCGATAGTTTACGATTGTGGAAGATAATAAACCTTTGACTTGGAGTGGATTGGACTAATATTTGAATTGGACATTAGAACTTGAAAATTAAGAGAGACTATATGGACTTTAAATTTGAATTAAAGGTGATATAATGTACAAATCTTAAAAACTTGTTAAATTGGCAACATGGAGTTGTGGATGTATGAGGAATTATTTGAGATGTTAAAAAATCTGCTTGAAACTTTAAAAGGTAATAGTCAGAAATTTTGCTGGAATACAGAGCAGAAAATAGGAGAGAAGGTGGTAAAAGAGAATATAAATGAGGAACAAGAAAACAACATTGAAGAAAAAGGGACTGAAAGTAAAAAAGTTTGATGATTTCACTGGGATTAACAGTGGCACAAAAAGAGTAGAGGGGAACGTCCCTCAAAAAAGAATCAATCAAAGGGTAAAGAGGGAAACAGTGGGAAAAGACCAGGGAAAATTTGGGGGAGAACTACTCGAACAATCTATTCAAAAGAGAGAAAAAGGTCTCAGGAGAAAATATATAACACATATAAAAATAAAAAGAAGTAGTAGTCGTTAAGGGAATAGGACAAAAGGAGAAAATTAACAAGTGGAATTTTTGAGAGACCAAAAGAAAATGGTTAAAGAGGGGAAGGTTAGTGGAAAGGAGGAAGGAAAATAAGGTACATATTAGTAGATTTAAGGAAATTGTATTAATATTATTAATTGTGGATAGTCAATCAAGTTAAAGGGTTTTTATGTTAGATTTGAATGTGATGGTGTATATTGTTTATAGCAAAACAGATCAGCAGAAAAAGTGGGATGGGAAATTTGAAATATTAATTGTGGATAGTCAATCAAGTTAAAGGGTTTTTATGCAAGATTTGAATATGATGTATATTGTTCATAGTAAAATAGAACAGCAGATGGAATGTGAAATGGTAATTTGGTTTAATTTTGAAGAATTTAAATTAAGAGATGACGTTGAAATGTAGTGGGATAGGAAATTTGAGAAATATATTTAGTAATGGAGAAATAAGATAACTAATTGATGTTATTGTAAGAGATTAGGAATTTAGGGCAACTAGTAATACTGTTTATGTATTAAAAAGAAAATAAGTTAAGATAAAGTAATATGGAAAGAGAATATTATAGCTGAAATTGAAAACAGACATGATTTAAAATGGATTATGTATATGAAAAGATATGTAAGAATGATTTGGACATAAAATATGTATGTTTGGGGGGAAAACAAAAAAAATTGTAATAAAAATTGATTTAAGAAAATAAAAAAAGAATAAAAAAAAGAATAGGGAAGCCAGATTCACTTAACAACCGTGATACTAACTTAGCAACTGCAGTGATTCACTTAACAACTGTGGCAAGAAAGGTATTAAAACAAGTCAAAGTTTACTTAACAACTGTCTCACTTAGGAACAGAAATTTTGGGCTCAATTGTGGTCGTCAGGCGAAGATTACTTATATTTGGTATGGAGTAGAAATAAAATTAGTGTCTACTGAAGCATCTTGGGGAACCAAGCAACACTTAATATTCATTTCTATTCTCAATATATTTATTTATTCATTCATTTTGAGAATCCAAACTTGAAAATAATGGAGTTTGGAAGATGGTGACAGCCAGAAAAAGTCCAGTAATTAGTATTTCTCACAGCACAAATGATTAGTGTTGGCATCCTAATCTCATACATTTTTGCCTAGGACTGTGCCTTAAATCAATAGATTTTTACCAAGGATAAGAAATCAACTTTTTCCTAATTTAAATATTAACTAAGAGCAATGACAGCAGATCCATTACATACCTATGAATCCCATTGCACCAAATGACTTATGATATTAGAAGATGTATAATAAAGGGAGGAAAAATACTGTCAACACAATTTTATTCAGGCACACCATAGCTGTAATTATAAGGAAATAGTACAAGTTCTGCCCAAGTGCAGCAGTACATCACTGACAATTGCAAAACAAAGCATACTGATACTGTTGTTATATTTACCTGCATGATTGGAATGGTGTGCTAGGATTGTTGCAACAAAAATCAAACTTGCAGATACAGTAATACCTTGATACTCAACTGCTTTGAAACTCGTTGAATTTGTATTGAACACGTTTTGAGGTGAAGAATTTGTCCCGGTACTCATTGTTTGATACTCAACGCACAAGCTAGAACTTGTCGGCGTCAGCTGACTTGTGATTCACTACATTATTTCTTATGATTAAAATTTGTTTGGTACTTTGTTTTTGCTACTCATCACACCTCCTGGAACCAATTAGCAACGAGTACCAAGGTACCATTTTACTTATCTTACTGTATATAACCTGAGGCACATTCCAGAAATTACACACAAATATTGAGCCCAGTCTAATTTCTGATTTGCTTCCGCACTGAACTTATGCCTGATGCTCTGCTGTCGTTATGCATATATTAACAGGTTCCACCATATGGGAATTGTTCTCTGATGACTGGGAAGGCACTAGAAAAGTTGTAAGCAAGTTTTTCTCTCAAGGAATGTTTAGATTTCAACATGGATATGAGCTATTTCTGGATTAGTCTAAAACAGGGTCCTCCAAACCTGGCAACTTTAAGATTTGTGGAATTCAACTCCCAGAATCCGTCAGCTAGCATAGTTGAGTTGAAGTCCACATGTCTTAAAGTTGCCAGTTTTGGAAACCTCTGGTTCAGTCTAAACCAATCTCTCCATTAAATATCAACAACTGTTTAAAACTCATAGACAGTTCAGATGTTGAGATATACTATAGGTAACATCAAAGTATTAAATACAAATAATTCTTTGTTGCAAATGTGCATCTCTTAGTCCTTGGATCCAATTTTGGTTAATATTGGTGATATTAAAACATACACAAAACTCAAATAAAAACCCTTTAAAATCATGTAATCAACTGTTCTTGGGCTAGCCAATCACCTATTTGCTGTAATATTGAATTATAGAAATACATTTATGCAGGAGATACTTTTCTAGTTTATCTATTGTCACTCCAGTCAAAAAGAAGAGGAAGGATATGCAAAAAGGTTTGAGTGTAAACTATCTCAATCTGAAATAAGAGTTGGAAGTATTCCAAAGTGCAGGCCACAATATGGGACAAAACTCAGAATACTATTATCTATTCCAAGCAGCTTTGTTTCAAGTGTTTCGATCATCAACATCCAGATAATTATAAAAATTGATCTATCAGTAGTGTGTATTTATCTGATGGTGAAAGCTCCCAGCATTGCTGCCTTTACCAGTAAGTGTTAAGTGTTAGGTGGGAAGAGGTTAAACAGAGCCACCCTCCAAGTAGTTTTTTCAAGCATTTCTCACATCTACTGTATTCCTGAAAATAAGAAGGCCTAAAACAATCCAGTTTCTTTCAGGTTATTTAAGGCACTAAACAATCTCAGTAGAAGAAAAATATGACAAATCCTATAACAGTAACAATGGAAAGATGAGTGGGGGAGGAATACTTCTTCTATATAATGCTATTAACAATTAACCATCTACCATATAAATCTTCACCACCACTCACAGGTAGTCCTTGACTTCCAACAGTTTGTTTAATGACTGTTCAAAGTTACAGCAGCACTGAAAAAAGTGGCTTATAACAATTTTCACACTTACAACCAATGCAGCATCCCCATGGTCATGTGATCAAAATTCAGATGCTTGGCAACTAGTCCATATTGATGGTTGCAGTGTCCCCGGGGTCATGAGATCCACTTTTGCGACCTTCTGAGTAGCAAAGTCAATGGGGAAGCCAGATTCACTTAACAACCATGTTCTTAAAAACTGCAGTGATTCACTTAACAACTGTGCTAAGAAATGGGGGACAAGCCATTTAACAACTTGTCTCGCTTAGCAAGAGAAATCTTGTACTCCATTGAGGTTGTAAGTCAAGGACTACCTTTACCATGAATTTCATGAACAAAATAAGCATAAAATAGGTAGACATGACAATGAATATAATACTTTTGCTATTTATATCAGATTACTGTTAGCCCTCTTTACTATAACTTTGGAGAAATACATTACGAAACTGTTAAGCCAGCATACATAATCCAAGAGACAGATTTACTGGAAGGCAAGAAAAGCAGTAACATTTATAAACAAGGGGAAAAAAACTTTTAAAATTGTCTTCTTCCTGGGGACATGTCTGTAACAGTCTTTTTTTCCCTGCAGCACATAAACTTTGATGAAAACTGTCAAAAAAAACCATCAACAAAATAAGAGAGACAGAGAGAAGGAATTGTCAAGAACATACACTAATTCAAAAAATAGTCTCCAATCCATAGTATTCAAAGCGTTCAGACAGGTTATAATTATGACTTTATTGCAAATTATGACTTTTCAACCCTGGGCAAAGAAACCTATCTGATATAGGCAACTGTGACATTAGAAAGGCAGTTTTATTTGGCACAACTCTCAGAAAGAGCCTATGGTACATCTGTAATAGCAGACCTGGCATACATCTCCCACTCATTTATCTATAATAAGTTATTCTTCTATTTTAAGGTTCTGATTTTTCTATTCCCCTTCTACTAAATATATCATTCTATACCTAAGCTATCATTAAACCACAGTGGTCAAAAATGGAAATTCCTAGAAAGAAGATAAAGAAGCATACATGTTTTTAAGACAAATACTACCAATTATATTTTCATACAAAGGCAGAAGTATTTTTTTTAAAATTTCACACTTTGAATGGAGTCTCTGAAGTAGCAACAAGGGGTTTTTGGGAAAAGAGCAGAAGAAATAGTTTTTATTTAGACCCAAATTTTCCCAGTTGCTTCATGGACGAGTTGGACTTAATGTCTTGCGGCTTTGCAGACTTTATCATACACTTCAGGAAAAGCCTTGTTACACTGAAGCTCTTGTCTCAGTTTGTGATATAGGGAGCCATCAAACATTTCCCAGAATTCTTCGCGGGTCATATAGCAGTCTGCATATAACATCTGAAAACTAAAGGAAATGAGAAAGATGTTAAGAGTTCTTGCGAAGGTGACTATTAAGATGTTTAATTTAATAGCTGGAACAGTAAAGTGTACAGTTGTAGTTGATTAGTTGGAGAGCGTGGGCTCCTGCATGAGGCGATCTACATTATGATTGGTTGCTGGGTATAAAGGGGGAGTTCTCCTTTTCCCCCGCCTTTTTCTTCTGTGTGCTCTGCATGCTGTTCTGTGATTTACCAGACAATTTACCTCATGTTGTAGTGATGTGCCTGACTATGTCAGCTGCAAATATAGATGTTAAATGCATTTATTTATATAAAACTACAAGTTTCTATCAGCGTCTCTGACTTCATTTGGACGCAGTCTACATATAACATCTGAAAACTAAAGGAAATGAGAAAGATCTTAGAGCTGTTGCATTAGGAGGCAACAATGACCTTTGCCTGCAAAACAGGGCAAGCCACTCTGTCAAAGTTGATGCCTTTAGTTCATGTTTTGTTCTAGCAAACCAACCAAACCTTTCATTCAGTTGCGTGTCCCAGCAAGTGTGCTGCAGTACCAAAGTTGACCTACTGTACAGAACAGCAAGATAACAGGGTGCATTCCTGGGTAACTAAGAATTCAATTGCTAGAGACGTCTCACACTACTAGAAACAACTCTTTTTCCAAGGTTTAGTTCCTTACCCATGAACGTTCCTCACAAACTTTTCTAATTGCCTGGTGGACGCCATGGCTTCGAAGTGTTTTGTCTGGGGCATCCCATAGGCTCCCACATCTACATAGAGTTCCTCTTCATCTCCTTTTGGATGAACCATTCCAGGATTGTGAGGCAAGATGAATGGACACAGCCATAGGGGATAAACCTAGGGAAAACAAGAGGAAAAAGATGCTAGGAGCCATGGTAGCCCAGTGGTTAGAATGCATTATTGCAGGCTAACTTTGCTCATTGTCTGGAGGTCGATCCTGATCAGCTCAAGGTTGACCCAGACTTCCTTCCGAGGTCAGTAAAATGAGGACCCAAATTGTTGGGGGCAATATGCCGACTCTATAAACTGCTTAGAGAGTGCTCTAAAGCACTGTGAAGCAGTATATACCGTATTTTGTGGAGCATAAGACACACCTTTTTACCCCCCAAGAGGGTGAAAACTTGGGTGCGTCTTATACACCGAATGTAGCCCCACCCAGCCACCCCCACTCTTTGAACTTTGCCTGCCAGCAATTTACCTCCTTGCAGCAAACAGCAGCAGAGCCTCATTAGCACAAGCTATTTCCTATTTCTATGGGTCAGACACAGATGCACAGAAATACACAGCAAACAGTGTATATCATCTGTGCTGTTTGGTGTTTGGCAAATTGCTGGGAGGCAGAGGCCTTTTTTCCTTGTTTTCCTCCCCCAAAACTAAGGTGTGTCTTATACTTCGGTGCGTCTTATACTCCGAAAAATACGGTAAGTCTGTGCTGTTGCTATTCTATTTTATTCGTTTTATGGAAGCTACTTTTGTGCTTTCTGAATCCTACCACTGATACAAGAGGTTACTATAAGCATTATTTATTTCTGGGTTTTACAGAAATGATCTTCATGTATTAAGTAAGAAACCAATCTTATTCCTGCTCCCATGACCCGTCTTAGATTTAGGAAAGTTGGTCTTACTTTGATGACACTGTGGAAGGTTTGAATACATTGTTCAAGACTCTTCATGGGGATCATCATGTCTTGTATCACGTGGTGCTGCTCATAGAGCTTTCTCATGGATTCGCCTTGAGTCAATTTTAAAAGGGAGATTTTAGGAGGAACCATCCAGCCAAAGAGATAGCGAAAAATTGGATGATTGCCAAACGGGATGATGTCCTGTAACAGAAACAATGCTAACAGTAAGAAAAGGAAAGATTTAAAATCAGTATAATTACATACATCAGCAACTTTAGTCAGTATTCTTAAAAAAATTATCCATGGCTGAAGGTGGTTTAAAGGCCTGGCTCTTTCTCTAGGCACTGAGTAGGGTGAATGTGCAGTCCCTTGTTAATTCATCTTTTGTTCTATCAGGAAACCATCTCTTTTTTTCCCTGTTTGTACTTGTTTTATGTCTCTGTTTCCATTTCTATATGCTACTCTGCTACTGTTGGTGAGTGACTTTAGAAATCTGAATTATCAATTTATACATTTGTCAAGATATACTGGATTGGAATAATAAGATTTAAGGCAGGGGTCCCCAAACTTGGCAACTTTAAGACTTGTGGACTTAAAGTTTGAAGACCTCTGATTTAAGGAAAAGCTTTAAGAGCTAATTGGGTGGTATAAGAACCAGCCCTTTAAAAAGAATACCAACATTTGTTTTGAAAATCTTCATGAACTGATACCCCATATTCTTGATTAAGAGCAGATCTAGATGAAGTGAGAATGCTAAGAAAAAATAGTAGGCCTTATCTACACAAGGACTATTAAATCCACTAGAATAGAATAGAATAGAATAGAATAGAATAGAATAGAATAGAATAGAATAGAATAGAATAGAATAGAATAGAATAGAATAGAATAGAATAGAATAGAACAGAACAGAACAGAACAGAACAGAATTCTTTATTGGCCAAGTGTGATTGGACACACAAGGAATTTGTCTTTGGTGCATATGCTCTCAGTCAGGGGTGGGTTCCTACCGGTGCGGTCTTGCCTGTTCATCGCCGCAGAGCCGAAGAAGCTGTTGGCGTTTGCGGCGCGGGGCTTCCCCTGCCCACTGGGACGCTGCTGTTTGCGTTCTTTTGCCCTCTGCGCATGCGCAAAGCGTTCTGCTTGCGCAGAGGGCAAAAGAACACAAATGGCGGCGTCCCGGCGGCCGGGGAAAGCGGGCGGAGGAAGCCCCGCGCCGCGAACGCCAACAGCTTCTTCGGCTCTGCGGTGACGAACAGGCAAGACCGCACCAGTAGGAACCCATCCCTGCTCTCAGTGTATATAAAAGAAAATATACATTTGTCAAGAATCATGAGGTACAACACTTAATGATTGTCATAGGGTTCAAATAAGCAATCAGGAAACAATCAATATTAATATAAATCGTAAGGATACAAGCAACAAGTTACAGTTATATATAGTTATACATAGTCATACAATACTAATTCTTTTTCTCTATCCTTTTGGCTGTGAACTATTTACTGGCCTGAATGACCAAACAAGTTAGCCAACTAACCTTTTACACATGGCACCTAGTTTAGGTTGGCCTTTTGTCTTGGAAGAGGAAGAGAGGTATTAGGTATTAAGGGTATTCAAAGCTTCAAATGGGCATTTTGCTTCAAACAAAGAACTTGTGGGAAACTATTTTGCAAAGCAGCTTGGCTACCTCACTTGAGTGAGAATGAAATGAAATGACAATGCTGCTTCACCTAGCTCTTTTCCAAAACTCATTTCAGACTTCTGCAAAACATATCTACCCCAGTGCTTTTATTTTTACTGTTGTTATATATATTGTATGTTGTTGTTTCTTAAATCTTGTCAGTCACACAGAGTTGATTAAAATGAGTGGCCATATAAATCTGCAGAGTGAATTAATAATTAAGATAGGAGCTATCCATAGGATAGGCTATCAGAAAAGCTGGTCTTAAGTATCTACAGTGTAATAAATTGCAAGTAGATCCTTACCTGGAGCTCCCAGAAAATGCTCCTTGTATGCCTATGATAATAATCTCTTGCTGGAATATATTCTGTTCCTGCGATATTAGCTTTCAAATAATTCTCCAAATGCTTAAAAAACCAAGGCTTGTAGTACGTACCAATTCTATTGACCTTAATGGAAAGAACAGGGAGATAATGAAAATATAATTCTGCTGAATGATATAGCCTTACAAAGTTACAGCTTAATTGAAGATGTGTTTTAAGAATGAGGCAACTTTCTACTATTATTGACATAATGCACCAAAAATACAATGCATTCTGTTTGACACCACATTTAATACATGATTGTATAGGACTAGTTTTGGCAGTGTGTCATTTCTACAAATGATGATTATTCTGGATGGCAGTACTGGACATTTACACTAAATGTACCTCACTCACAAGAATGCAGACTTCAAATGATGAAAAAGCCTGCTGAGCTAGAACCCTTCTAATCATTATAAGCTCCCTTAGTCAAGCCTTTCCTCCCAGTTGCAATTTAACTGTCTTTAACAATTTGCAGAGAGCTAAGAATGTTTTAATTCATTTAACTTGGGTTTTTCTAACTTGATTTCTGACAAGCACTTCTATTGTCCCTCTGTCAGCATAGATGTTGACTTGCTGGAGACGTTAGATCTTACAGTTATTTCACAGACAGTTTTAAAAGCTATACGCCAGTCCTAAAGGACCTTTAGAATTATTATTCTGCATGGAACAGTAGAAAACAATTTTAGGGCAATGTTTTTCAAACTTGGCAACTTCAAGATGTGTAGACTTCCTAGCTAGCCATAGTGGCTGGGAAATTCTAGAAATTAAAGTCCAGACATCTTAAAAGTTGCCAAATTTGAGAAACACTGCTCTTGGGGGAGACATAGTCTTTACAACACATAAACATGCACTGACAGTATAAATGGACTCTCTAGTTTTTAGAAGAGACAACTTGCTTTTTCCACAGATAAAATACAATTTTGTCATTCTGTCTCCTGTGCCCCCTTTTACTTGACAAGGATAATAGTTAGGTTACCTTTTCTTGCTCAGCTTCATTGGTCAAAACTCCAGTCATTATGACAGCCTCTTCCAAAGAATACACAATGCCCTCAACAAAATGATTCTCTTTCTTTTCTGATTCTTCAGCAAATCTCTTGCAGATGGCTTTCAGTCCTCTCACGGGCTCATAATGTAATTTCACATAGTTCTTAGATGGGATCATTTTTATTTCTGCTGCAACCAGAAAGCCTAATGTGCCGCAAGACCAAGGCACTGCATAAAACAGATCTGAGTTCTCCTCCTGCAAAAAGCACACCACACTAAGCAGTAACTCAAAATAGAGCTGGCGTAACTTCTTAAATCATGGCAAAAGAATAAAAATTTCTTACCGGGGTACATCTCACATGGCTGCCATCAGCAAGAACAAGCTCGCAGGCCACACAGTTATGCTGAAATAATCCATAGATATGAGAGGAAGATTCAATGCCAGTTCCCATGAGCAGACCACCTATGCAAGAGAGACCATGATCAAGAATGAGCTGAAATACATGCTAAACTTTACAGAACAGTATTTCAGAACAAGAGAATCTACAGCAAGCAAAACAAAAGAAATATTACAGGCATGGAACTTCTTATGCTTAACATTCTCATATGTGAAATTATGATTGAGTGGTTTAATAAAAGGAGTAGTCCTTATTTCCATGTTCCAAGGCTTCTCACCTACTGTAAGATCATCAAGTTCTGGTACCACTGGAATAGTCCAGCCCATACGATTCAGGTGTGCTGTTAATTGTCCCATTGAGACCAAAGGTTCCACCCGAACAACCTACAACAGAACACATTTTATGGCTTAGATAAAACCCATCAGATTGCATAATAGTTCCTTCATTTGAACAACAATCTATACAGTAATAGGATCTGAACTGGAAGTGATTGATCAGGAATAGGATCCTAACATCATAATGATCAGCATGATGAAAAATGTCAACCCAGTGTATATCTATTATATAAAAAAGGCAGATTCTACTCTTGGAATCATTAGGAAGGGATATGAAAATAAAACTATTGACTATAGCAAGTGCCCTTATGAAAATTAGGATTGTACCACACTTAAGCGGAGCATGTACAGTTTGGTCATTGCATCTTAAGAAGGATTATTATAAAGCTAGAAAACAGAGACCACCAGAAGTCCACAGCTGGAAGTAATTGTAGTGCTGGGGAAAAAACATCCTGGAAGAAAGCAATGAAAATCCCACAACAACCATATGGACTAGTTATTTTGCTCAGCTCAAAAGCAATTTCATCTGAAAAATCCCAAAGCTACCTGTCGCTCAGTGTCTACATCTAAAATATCCATCAGGTTGATTGTAATGTTCTTTAGAGTCTTCTTGTACTTCCCAATACGAAGAGACATTGTAAGCCAGCCAGGACGGCCTGTGCACATATATGTTTTTTGGCCTTCTGCTTTCCATTCTCGAACCTACGAGAAAAGAAAATGGAATCACTTACTTGTAACAGGGACAGCTTGAAGCTAAGGCCAAATAGATATTAGCTTTGGGCACCAAAGCTCAGGGGGTGCCAAAGCTGTCCCTCCTTTCAAACAATTCTAAAAATGTACATCGTTGCACTGTTCAGAAGTGGCACTATCAGTCAATGTGGCCTACAGCCATATAACCTTAAACTGACACTGACCTCACATATTATTAAGAAAATTACTCCCAATTTTAGTTGTTAGCAAATAGCTTGCAAATAAGAAACTTGGTTCAGACTGCATCCTTACAGTATATAGTTTTCAGGAGAAACATGTTAGGTGAATGCCAATTAAACATGCATTGTTTATTAGCTAAACAGGACTGCATTGTTTATTAGCTAAAAATCAAGACCGAAATAAGAGCTAAGGGAGTCCAAAGCACTACAATCTTATGTCAGTGCCAAGGTATAATTAATATAAATTTGTTCTACATTAACTTTCAATATTGTTGAATTATCACACATTTTAAATAACAGTGACTCTTACAGAGAACCAAGAAACAATAAACTGAATAATAAATAAATTGTTATTAGAAATAACAGCAGATTTGCATAGATGGGTTTTACTCATATAGAGTATCCAAAGCGGGGAGGGGGAAAAACATTGAAAATCAATATTTTGTTTGGTATGACATTAAGGTAGATATCACCATATCATAAGCCAGTGATGGCGAACCTATGGCACGCGTGCCACAGGTGGCATGCGGAGCCATATCTGCTGGCACGCGAGCCGTTGCCCTAGCTCAACTCTGGCATGCATGTGCGTGCCGGCCAGCTGATTTTTGGCTCATGTGGAGGCTCTGGGAGGGCATTTTAGGTTTCCAGAGGGCCTCCGAGGGGGTGTTTTTGCCCTCCCCAGGCTCCAGGGAAGCCTCTGGAGCCTGGGGAGGGCGAAAAACGGGCCTACCAGGCCCACCGGAAGTCGGGAAATGGGCCATTTCCGGCTCCAGAGGGCCTCTGCGGGGGCGGGAGAGACCGTTTTCACCCTCTCCAGGCATTGAATTATGGGTGTGGGCACTCACACGTGCGTGACAGCGCGTGCACAAGCGTTTCCGGCACCCGAGGGAAAAAAGGTTCGCCATCACTGTCATAAGCTGTAATTTTCTTCTTTAGTTAATGAGCAGGCTCTCTAACAGATGCCTAACACCAAAAGTGTAATTGCATTGTCTTGCTCACAATTTTGCCTTTTTAAAACTTTTTTAACATAGTTTCAGATGCCCCCTGAAACTATCATAGCTCTTTAGGAATGAACATAGTCAGTAATCCTTGTAAGATGGAGAGTGTGAAAATATAACTATCTTGGAAAGTAGATTCTACCTCTCAGTTGGGCCCAAAGAAGGAACAGCAAGAGAAAACCCTAACCCGTCTTGATGCTACTTGAGTCTCCCAAACCTATTTCCCAGCAAAATAGGGCAGTGAGATAGCAGAGTACTGTGGACATCCAGCTCATTTGTACCATCCTCTCCCTGCTTGCCTTTCTCCAGTTGCCCTTTAAGTCACGCAACGAAGAGCTCTTTTTTTAAAAAAAAAAACTGGTGTACTGGACTTTCCTATCATGCTCCATTTGGCTACTGCTGACTTATCTTCACTATCACTTTTATACACTTTGCTTATCTTTCCACAAAAAATGTGTTTGTAAGAACAGAAATCCCAGTCTCTCCCAAAGGCAACACAACTGTTTCACGTGTTGTACTTTTTAACTCAACCACCACCACTACCACCCCATGGCTGGCATGCCTCACTCCTGATTGCTTCTGTGACTACTCTCCCATACTATTTCACCTAAATTTATGCTCCCTGTTCACTTTCTTGCATAGCCAAACAATTCCCAGATAACCCATGGATTGTGCACAGTTCCACTATCGTGTTTTAATTTTTCTGGGTTGCTGGAAAATTGGCTCTCTTGCCTCCTGCTCCCACTTAACCCAATTGGTTGTGCTGGGGGAAGGGAGATACTATTCAAGCAGTAAGGGTAAGTCACATGATTTGTGGCTCATTGCCAGAACCCCCCCCCCTTTCTTCTGGAATACTTTATGCCACACAAGGCAAACCATAAGGGTATTTTTCCATGTTATATGCAGGGCCCAGCATACAGCATTGATTTGCAGGGCCCACAATAAAACGAAATCAGCACATTATCCAAGATGAATTACTAAAGTAAGTTGGCAGAGTCCTTAGTCCGCGTGTCAAATTTAAAGAATTCAAAAAGGATACAGGTCCAAGGAACAGAGATAATGCTCACCCAGTCACCCACGTATGAACTTTCTTTTATTACGCTTACTGTTTTTTCTTGTTTAGATACCGTATTTTTTGGAGTATAAGACGCACCTTTTTCCTCCCTAAAAGTGGCTGAAAATTCAGGTGCGTCTTATACTTCGAATGTAGCTTTTTTTTCCAGCCCTAACTAACAGATCTTCCCAGCTCTTACCTTGCAGGCTCTTTCATTGTTACTCTCTCAGAAGAATGTTTTTCCAGCCCTAAGTCTTTGCAGGTTTTTTTTCATTGCTCTACTTGCTCCAAATAAGTTGTTTTCTAGCCCTAACCAGGTGCTAACGATCTTCCCAGCTCTTACTGGCTTGCAGGCTCTTTCATTGTTATTCTCTCAGAAGAAGGTTTTTTTTAAGTCCTAACCAGGGGATAAAATAATGTGCTGAAGCTGACCAGACTAAGGACGCTAGCCAGATGAATACCTGGTAGGCAGATTGTTTTCCCCTATTTTCCTCCCCAAAAACTAAGGTGCGTCTTATACTCCGAAAAAATACGGTATATGACATTTGAACCTCACAGCCCCACTAAGCTATCTTATTACAACAATCTGCAATGTAGCACTGCTAATTCTTCTCCCAGGCAAGCCAATATAACTTCAATGGCCAATAGTTTTTAGAGGGATCTCTTTTTTTCGGGGTGGGTGGGGTGGGGTTATTTACTATAATTTATCTAGGTTTTTTTTAAAAATAACTGCACGATTACAATATATTATTTTCAAAATTATTTATTGATCTTCTAGTGATGTTTCTGTGTTTTACTATTAAAAAAAGAGAAAATAGCAAAATATATAATTGCAATGATGCAAACCATTCTGGGAGTGCTTACACAACAATTGTGAGCACAATTCAAATGTATCAACTGTAAATATCCAGGGGAAAAACATAACAAAACATCCTCCTTCGTCAAACATTTGCTTTATTTTTCTAACAGAAAAGATTATCAGAGATACAGAAACACCTTCCAACTCAATATCGCAGAATAAATGCATTTTCAGATTTTACACTTTAAAAACTCTCCTCCCCCTCCCCAAATAGTTCTGCTCATCCCAACTTGATTTTTTTATGTTCAGAACCCGCAAGTCATGCTTTTGGGGAGCATCCTGCAGCTTCTGCACCACCCAGGTGCGTAGCTGGTAGTAGACATCCAAAGGGACAGAGAGATGCAACAAGCACACGGAAATGGATGATCACGTATTCCATGCTCCTGCAATGAACACAAAGCACCAGGCCAATCTCTACAGATAGAAAGGAGCCTCGTATTCAGCCTCTCCGCGAGTTCTCGACTTCAACTACTCTCCTAATGCGGGCTGCAAAATCGCACCATGCTGTGATCACCCAGATCGTCTGATGCCCCTTTGCGTGATCAGGAGTCACTTTGACAATTGGTACCGATCTCCTTCACGGCCAGTCTTGCAATCGAGAGCCGCGCCTACAAACACCAGTCAAGAGGGGACAGACTGTCTATCCTCCCCTTCTCCAGCCATACTCCAAACACACACTTTCTCTCAAGCAGCGGGATTATATCCAATCTATGGAAAAGCGCGTTTGGATCAGACGCGGCGCCGAGTTTGGATTGGCCTCGAGTGTTTCTGAAGAGCAAGAAAGAGAGGCGGGAGGATTTCTCCACCCACCTCTCCGCCTCAGCCTATTAGGGCAGAGTTTGGCAATGAAGCACAAACTTCGGATTCCAAACTTCGTGTTAACAAAAGTTCAGGATTCCAAGATGCTTTGTATGGATTTTTTTGTGTGTTTCGTCTTTCATAAAACCTGCTTTGTCAGTGAATATTTTCTTCCACGGTTAATTATAATCACTCCCTTCGCCTTGAAACATGGACATAAATAATAATGATTTTTTTTAAAAAAACCCTATGCTGTAGGTAGGACACAGAACTTGAAAATCCAGTTGGTGTGCTTGGCATAAAATAGTTGCACTGTACGGTCAACTTCGAAGAAGCTCATTCTTTTACTTTCCCTCACTCTGGTTTTGGTTGCTGATACTTTTTTTGTGTGTGTGAAGTGCCTTATATGAACCAACTTTTGTCTTTTTTCTTTTGTTTGTTTTTTGAGATCCATGTGAACTCATGTGCCATACAATTCTGAATAAAGAATAAACAAAGAAATGTCTTTTGTTATCACTTGTCCTCCCCTCCCTTAAAAAAAAAATCTGGGGAGAGGCATATGATTTAATTTAAATTATCTTCTGCCCTATACCTCATGTGTTTTGCGTATTTAATCCTAGCATTATCTTCCAACCCACAAGTAGCAATATTGTAACATTTTATTTATTTAACATATTTAGAGACTGTCCATTTCCCTCCTAGAGTGACTCTGAGCAGTGTAGAAATAGATATAAAAATAGAAGAGCTATATATAAATATTATAATAAAGCAGCTAACAATAAGAAATAATTAAAATCCAGAATTAAAAAGACTGGGTTGGGGGCTTCAGGGAGCTAACCAGCCCCATGGCTGCATGCCCCTCTGTGGAACATTTAATAAATTGACTGATCTGTTTCAAAAGAACAGCCTCTGAATCTATTGCAGCTAAACATGTTTTAAATCTAGGGGACGAGTTTTCCCAAGTTAGCAAAATTTGTGAGAAAACAAGGAAATAGTCCCAGGTTGGCTAGTTTATTTAAATCCACTGATCCTAAGGGTCAGTGATGGTGAACCTTTTTTTGCTTGGGTGCCAAGAGCGCGTGCATGCGCAATAGCATGCATGTGTGCCCACACCCATAATGCAATGCCCTGCCCCCGCACATGCGTGCACAACCCCCCTGCGCTGCCCCCCCACCCCCACCCCGGGCATGCGCACAGGGCTCACTGAAGCCTCCGGAGCCTGTGGATGGTGAAAAATGGATTCCAGCTGATTTTTGGCCTTCCGGAAGGCGGTGGGGAGGTCATTTTCGCCTTCCCAAGGCTTCAGGAAAGCCGCTGACCCAACGGCCCAACCGGAAGTACGGAAATGAACTTCCGGTTGGGCCGTTGGGCCATTTTTCACCCTCCCCAGGCTCCGGAGGCTTTCCTGAAGCGTGGGGAAGGCGAAAATAACCTCCCACCGCCCTCTGGAAGGCCAAAAATTAGCTGGCCACGCGCTGGAGCTGACATAGGGCAACGCCTCACGTGCCCTCATTTGTGGCACGCGTGCTATAGGTTTGCCATCACGGCTATAGGTGCTGCAAAGGAACACAGTACAATATTAAATTCTATGAGATTTGGAGCCCAAGACTTCATTGCTGGTCCCTCAAAGTTTGTATCAGGATTTGAAGACTTCTTGCATGGAGCATAGTAAGCACAGAGATTTTGGACAACGCCACAAACGTGATTGCATTGATTTGATGAGAGGGATGAGATGAGAGGACATGGACATAAACAGAAACCAGGTTGGGAAGAATGCTGATGTCCACACCCAAAACACCCTACTGTTCTTGAGTTATTGTGTTTTTCTGGTGACTGAATTGTATGGTTTCTAATTGTTTTAATGTTTCATATTGTTTGTATGATTGTTTTATTATTTTTGATAGTTTGTTTTAATTGTAAACCAACCAGAGTCATGAATGTGAGATAGATGGCTATATAAATTGAATATCAACAATTACATAAATAAAATGGTTAAATCCCAGGTATATTATTGTTTTTACTTTTTTCCTATTTTTTTATTTTTTTGTAAGCCACCTAGAGTCACTGAAAGTGAATGGGCAGCTATATAAATTCTCTAATTAAAATAAATTTTCTTTGAAATCATCAGCAGTTGAAAGGACAGGCTTTCCTCCAGCTTTGCAAAGCCACAGGAAAATCGCCTTCAGTACTGAAATTCAGGCAGGAAAGGTGTTAAATAATGTACATTGGCTTCTGGAAGTACCTTTGGTGAACAATATTGCCTTTTTTATTAATTCATTTTAGATTAAGAGTCATAAAATAGCAGCAACTGAGTTGGAAGGGACCTTGGAAGTCTTCTAGTCCAACCCCTATTAGGGCAGGAAACCCTATACCAGTGATGGCAAACCTGTGGCACGCGTGCCACAAGTGGCACACAGAGCCATATCTGAGGACACACAAGGCGTTGCCCTATGTCAGCTCCAGCGTGTATGTGCGTGCTAGCTAGCTGATTTTTGGCCTTCTGGAGGGTGGGGTGAGGTCATTTTCACCTTCCCCAGGCTTCAGGAAAGCCTCCGGAGCCTGTGGATGACGAAAAATGGACCCAACGGGCCTACCGGAAGTTCAGAAACTTTCCTGAAGCCTGGGGAGGGTCAAAAACAGCCCAATGGGAAGTTAGTTTCTGAACTTCCGGTAGGCCCATTGGGTCCTTTTTTCGCCATCCACATGCTCCAGAGGCTTTCCTGAAGCCTTGGGAGGGTGAAAAATGACCCAATGGGCCTACCGGAAGTCCGGAGGCTTCAGTGAGCCCTGCGCACATGCGTGGGGGGCAACGCAGGGGGAGTTGTGCACGCATGCGTGGGAGGAGAGCATTGCATTATGGGTGTGGGCATGCAGGTGCGCTACTGCAAGCGCCCCCTTTTGGCATCCGAGCAAAAAAAGGTTCGCCATCACTGCCCTATACCATTTCAGACAAATGGTTGTCCAATCTCTTCTTAAAAACTTCCAGTGTTGGAGCACCCACAACGTCTGGAGGCAAGTTATTCCATTGATTAATTGTTCTAACTATCAGGAAATTTCTCCTTAGTTCTTGGTTGGTTCTCTCCTTGATTATTTTCCATCCATTGCTTCTTGTCTTGCCTTCAGGTGCTTTGGAGAATAGGTTGACTTCCTCTTCTTTGTGGCAGTCCCTTACCATATTGGAAAACTGCTATCATGACAACCCTAGACCTTCTTTTCATTAAACTAGACATATCCAATTCCTGCAAACGTTCTTCATATGTTTTAGCCTCCAGTCCCCTGATCATCTTTGTTGCTCTTCTCTGTACTTTCTAGAGTACGTAAAATTGAAATGAAAAGTTTTACTTGAGGCGATTGGATTTGGAAATGAGCAGCAGAATATGATAAACATAAATAGTAAATTATGGATTGTTCCAATATCTCAGCCTTCTAATAGATGTAGTTTACTTTTTTCAAATTCAGTATCAGAAAAAGAAATATTGAAAGATGCACACACACCCACCCACCCACCCACCCACACACACACACACACCAGGGATCCTGTCACCTATGGTTTACTGAAGTTGAGGGAGATGAAATGAGGGAAGAGATGCCTAGAGCAGAGGTTCCCAATCTTGGCAACTTTAAGACATCTCGACTTCAATTCCCAGAATTCCCCAGCCACCAATTCTGTAATTGAAGTCCACATGTCTTCAAATTGCCAAGACTGGAAACTTCTACTCTAGAGTCTCCCTGCGCTCAACCAAGGATGAACTTGACCAAACATGGGTTAGAGCCGCTATTAAGGCCTACCTTGTGGTGGTAAGTGTGAGGAAGTGGCAGTACTTCTTTACCCATATTATGTCTACAGATTGCTGTCCCAAGACTCTATTTTGGTTGACGCATAGGTAAAGGGGCCCAGGGAACCTTTGGAAGGCTAGGTGGAGTATCTCACAGTCACTCATACTCTAGTCGCCTCTAGTTTGGACTAGTCTAGTGTAGTGTAATGCTTAAGGTGACCAGACGTCCCGCTTTTGGCGGGACAGTCCCGCTTTTTAATAATTTGTCCCGCGTCCCGCGGCGTTTCAAAAAAGTCCCGCTTTTTTAATTTGAATTTGCCCTGCACACCCCTCTGCCTCCTCCTGCCAGGTGGGGAGGGAGGGCAGTGAGAGGGGCAGCGGCCCCTGCCAAGTGCAGTGCAAGGAGGCGGCGGGCAAGGCGTCCCCAGCACACCTGTTAATCCGGCCAGCCACGCGACTACAAGTGCGGTGTGGAAGCTGCTGGTGGCCGGCAGCCCCCCCCGGCGGGTATAGGGCCAGGCCTGCGCTTGGAAGGGGCTGCTGCTCTCGCTGCTCTCCCTCCCTGCCTGGCTGCAGACGTCCGCCTGCCCTCCCGAAGCAGCGCTGCCGCAGTTCACTTTTGTTTCACGGCGGGAGAAGGAAGAAAGCGGGAAGCGAGAGCGGCAGCCTCTTCCAAGCGCAGGCCTGGCCGTCTCCCCACACGGAGGGCTGCTGCCTGGCTGGCTGGCGGCGGCTTCTGCAACGGAGGCAGCCACGGTTTGCTTTCTTCCTTCTCCTGCCGCTGTCCCTCTCTGGGCAGCGGTAAGGGCTGCAATGAAGGGGGGGGGGTGTTTGGGGTGTGTGTGCACAAAGCTGCAGGATAAGAAAGACGGATCCATCCCGTCTTGCTCCCCTAGAAACCCCCCCCATCAATGGTGTCCCGCTTTACAAATACTAAAATCTGTTCACCTTAGTAATGCTCTCTACATGGGAATGACCTTAAAGAGTATCTGAAACCTTCAACTCATGGAGAATGCAATAGTATGGGCAATTATGTTTGCTCCTAGAACACATATTACACCTCTGCTCTAGCAGTGGCATTCTTCCAGGTCCAATTCAAGGTGCTGGTTTTTATCTTTAAGGCCCTTCATGGCACGGAACTAGCATACCTAAGGGATGGCCCTTCCCTGATTACATTAACCTGCCCCATTAGATCTGGCAGAGAAGGCAGGATGAGGTACCATCTTCCAGCAACTTACATTTAGTGGGTCCCAGGAGGTGGGCCTTCTCTGCTGTGGCACCTGACGTATGGATCATTCTCTCTCTCCCTCCCCCCTCACTCACTCACTCACACACACACACACACACATTAGGTTGGGTATTTTTCTGGAAGTCCTTCAGCATTGGGTTGTATCACCAGGCCTCAGGTAACTAAAGACGTTCTTAGATGGCTCTACTGTGGTATATTCATTCTATGTGATTTGCATATTTTGGACAATATTTTCATTTTTAATAATGACTTTTTATAATGATCATTTTTAGGTATCTGTTGTATTATGCAATTGTTGTATGCTGCCCAGAGATGCAATATAAATGCAATAAGTAAATGCAATAAGTAAATAAATAAGTCTGATATGCAAGAATACACACACACACAAATATCGTAAAATATTCTTTGGTTTTCATTTCAACAAGAAAGTTCAAATAGGTATAGAATTTATTTGCTAATTATATCTGTGGATCTTGGCCCTTAGGCAACATCTGAATTCTGAAGTATTTTGAAATCTTATGACTGATGTTGACAATTAGCGAAATAATGCTTTTGGCAAACACGAGAGACACATTGTTGGAAGAGGCTATTATAGCAGGGGTCCCCAACCCCTGGGCCGTGCAAATGGTGGGCAAGTGCGCGCAGCTCCACTTGTGCAAGAGGCAGGCACACTTGCTCACATGTGAAGCTCCATTTGTGCAAGCAGAACAATCCTCTCTTCCCCCGCCCCGCCACCAGTCTGCAAAGCTGGCAAGTTTGGGGACTGCTGTACTATAGTATCTGCTTTCTTAAGGAATTGATGGAGAACAAAGAATTACACCATATACCCACAGATGTGAAATGATAGCCCGTTATTATATGGGAGGAATAAAAATAAAATGAGATAGTGAAGTATAATGTACCCCTTTCACTGATTTTAACAAGTAGCAAAATACTTGCCAGCTGCTGCTAACAGTGCCCTAGCAATTAAGCCTGGAACACAACCGATATCTTAAATTAGGTTGACTAGTTTCAATGATTTTTGCAGCCTCCCATTTGTACAGCATCAGATTAATAGCATGTTCTCCTCAGAAATAGAATAAAATTCTTTATTGGCCAAGTGTGAAGGAATTTGTCTCCAGTGAATAAGCTCTCATTGTATATACAAATAACGAAGTAATAATAAGATATCAATAGAAGGTAGTAGGAAAGATGAGAAGGATAATAATATAGCCCTATTACATGGGTAAATATCCTTAGAGATGAGACAGTGCTGTGGGAATTAGGTGTTTAGCAGAGTGATGGCATGGGAGGGAAACTGTCTCTGTGTCTAGTTATTTTGGCATGCAATGCCCTGTAGCAACGTCCTGCGGAGGGGATTTGAAACAGTTTATCTCCAGAATGTGAAGGGTTTGTAAATATTTTCTCAGCCCTCTTTCTGACTTGTGCAGTATACAGGTCCTCAATGGAAGACAGGCTGGTAGCAATTGTTTTTTCTGCAGCCCTAACTATCTGTTGAACTCTGTACCTGTCCTGTTTGGTTGCTGTACCAAACCGGATAGTTATAGAGATAAAAATGACAGACTCCAGAATTTCTCTGTAGAACTGTATCAGCAGCTCCTTGCGCAGCCAGAACTTTCTGAGTTGATTGCTGGAAGAACATTCTTTGTTGTGCCTTTTTAATGGTGATTTTAATGTAAGGTGTCCATTTCAGGTCCTAGAACAGTGATGGCGAACCTATGGCACGTGTGCCACAGGTGGCACGCAGAGCCATATCTGCCGGCACGCGAGCCGTTGCCCTAGCTTAGTTTCAAGGCGCATGTGTGCACCGGCCAGCTGATTTTCGACTCACGGGGAGGCTCTGGGAGGGTGTTTTTGGCTTCTGGAGGGCCATTTCCAGCCTCCAGAGGGCCTCCGGGGGGGGGGGGGCGGGGGAAGCTGTTTTCGCCTTCCCCAGACATTGAATTATGGGTGTGGGCACTCGCGCGTGTGTGATAGCAGGCGTGCACGCGCTTTCGGCACCTGAGGAAAAAAAGGTTCGCCATCAGTCACTGTCCTAGAAGAATGTAGAACCCAGAAACTTGAAAGTCTCTGTTGATACTGTGTTGTCTAACATTATAGAAGGTGGTAGAATAAGAGGGTTTACCTTGTGCAGTGGAACAGCTTACTCAGAATACAAACATCTGTGCTTCCAATCTGACTCAAAATCCAGTACTCCTTTCACACCCTGCCATTCTCCCTCTCTGTAACTTATCTGCTCTCTGCTGCCAAGTTGATTATGTTTAAAAGCTCATTTGGACGACAGTGCTACATTTCAGCCTTCTACTTCAAACAATCTGACAAACTCTGCTAAATTATAATCTCTGGGATGGGTCTGAAGTAGCCTAGCCAACTAATGGCACTTATCCAAGAGAGATGTACAAAAGGTCTTCCCATCTCAAAATGTTTCAGCAATTGGATACACACCCATAAACATTTGTTAAATGAACTTTATTCAATGATTCACAGAATTCCCAGGCACCCAGTTAGACTGTGACATCCTAGTTGTTTGAAATCGTTTCTATCCTAGGAAAATGTTTTGAGAACTCCAGCAATGGTATGCTGTATAACAGTGATGGGGAACCTTTTTGGCACCGAGTGCGGAAAAGGTCGTGTGTGTGCGCTCATCTGGGCCGCGCTCCGGAAAAGCCGAACTTCCAGGTTCTAGCACACATGCGCGCCCGATGATCAGCTGGCCGGCACGCATGCACAGGCCGGTTTTTGGCACTGCCACGCACGTGAAGGGATCACATTCCAGAAAAGCCGAACTTCCAGGTTCTGGCACGCATGTGCACCTGACAATCAGCTGGCCGGTGCGCATGCACACACCGGTTTTCGGCACTGCCCCGCCCGCGAAGGACAGCTGATCATCGCACGCGCATGCACACCAGAAACCCAGAAGACAAACAGGCAAGGCCATGCGTGCTGGGCGACATGGCTTCGCATGCCACTTTGGGCACGCGTGCCATAGGTTCGCCATCACAGTTGTATAAGATAAAGCTTGACTGTCTATAAGTTGTCAGCAACCAATTCCATATTGCGAAAAGCAGATAATGAATAGAAAAGCCTATGAATTCTTCCTCAGCCAATTATATATTATGAGCCGAGGTGGCACAGCAGTTAGAGTGCAGTACTGCAGGCTACTTTAGCTGACTGTGATCAGCAGTTCAGCTGTTCAAATCTCACTGGCTCAGGGTTGACTCAGCCTTCCATCCTTCCGAGGTAGGTAAAATGAGAGCCCAGATTGTTGGGGACAATATAAATATACATTGCTTAATGGTGTAAACCGCTTAGAGAGTGCTTGCACTGTGAGGCGGTATATAAGTCTCACTAATAAATAAAAAATAAATAAATATAGTTGCTTATAATTGACTTCACTATATAAGCTAATCTTTTCCAATCTACTCTATTTATAACATTTATTGCATTTGTAATAACGCTTTAAACTTAACGTCCTTTAAACTTAACGTCATATTAATATGAGGAATCTGCTAGCTTTCTTTGCTCATTCATTTCTAGATAAAATAATCATCTGGTTTTGCTTTGCCAACCACAGCAAAAGCACTGCTTGTAATATGGTAAATATCAAGAACATGCAGATAGTCTGTTTCATGCCATCACATGTCAGAGGCATGTGATGTCAGTACATGACATGAAAGGCCACTCTGAAGTAATTATCTGCTCTTGCTCGCAAGCCTGGAAACTGCATTTTTAAGCCTAACGAAATGATAGAGCATACTTTTGTATTTGACTTAACACTTGTTCATGATAAAGGTATCACATATAATTATATTGCCTGCATATATATATAAATCTTAGTGAACAAGATTTGTGAACAACAAATCTTTGTAAGACATTGAAACCCTAAAATAAAATTTGCTGGCATGTTCAATAGATTGTACCAGTAGTATTTTATTAGCCTGTGACTAGTAGTATACCAATTGTACCGGTAGTATTTTATTAGCCTGTGAATAGGCTTGAACTTATAATAGCGTCCTTATTTTGTAGCCTGAAAGTAACACAGAGTCCCTACAGATGGTAGAATCCACGTTCTGCATACAGAAAATTCTAGATCCAGTCTTTGGCATCTTCAAAAAGAGCCATTAAACACCATGAGACCCCACTGGTGAAGGTCCCTTCAGCTGCTCTTATCAGAAGAGATTCCATACTGTTAATGAATCCTAATTCAATCCTCCAATCCTAGAATAATTGAAGAGAAAAAGCAGGGCTGAATGTTGCTATGAATGAAAATGTGGAATTACTATTTCCATCAAAGGCCATTACAGAAAATAACGCCAGGCTTGACTAATCAGTGGAAACACTGCATAGATCAATTTCATCCTTACCTGCCTGTTTCCTCATGGATACACTTAGCCTGGTAGTCATAGGCAACCTGAAACTCCATGCAGGTGAATGCACCAAAGCATAGTCAAAGTGAGTGGGCTCACAAGGAAAGCATGTTCTGGGCATCTATTGCAAGAACTACAAAGACTACCACCCCTTCTCTCCATATCAGTCCCAAGCGGAGTATTCCCTCTGTTCCCTGCAGTTTCAACCAACTCCCCCCCCCCAAAAAAAAGTTATTAACTGGGGTGGGCTGCATTGTACAATTTACCAGGCTGACCAGTGTCACAAAGAAAATAGATTTGGCTTAGGCAACATAGTACAAAACAAGCAACTCTGCCAATCGGCACTGGCTTCAAGCATCTTTCCCTGATTTTCCAACTCCAGGCACCGCATTGCTGAAACTGCTGGGGGGGGGGGGGGAGCACGGTATAGAAAATAAAAGTCAAGCGCATCTTAAGTCAACGTCGTAAGTCAAGGACTTAACATTAATGATTTCCTTCCTTATCGACAAGTTTCTCTCCCCCCCCCCCCCAATGTTGATCAGTTAAAATCAAAATAATGGAAAACCGTAAAAAGAAGAGAATTCTCACCAGCCAGATTCCGTTTTGGCTGAATAGTTCAAGCGAGCCAGACAATGCAATTTGGAACTGCGAGAGGACCTCTTGTTAAGTCACGCTTGCACTATTTTCCCTCTCTAATCGGAAAGCCATACAGAAACTCATTAAGTTGTCTGAACAAATGGCCCCCTTCGCATTCTGGATATGAAAAAAAAACCTTAAACTTTCCGCCCCCCACTAAGTAGTTCCTCTGGTTCTTACCTGTTTCTGGATGTTCCGAACTCGCAAGTCATGCTGCCGAGGAGCACAGTGCAGCTTCTGCACGACCCAAGCCCGGAACTGGTAGTAAATGTCGAAAAGGACAGAAAGGGGCAGCAGGAAGAGGCACACGAAAATCCAGCGGTGGTGGACTAGCACGTATTCGATGCCCCTATAGCGAGCCCAGAGCAAGAACAGCAGAAGCCCAATCCCTAGAGACAGCAGAGGCCCCATCCTCACTCAGCCTCTCCTCCGGGAGTTCGCCGATCCCGCTTCTCTCTTTAACCGGGCTGCAAGATCCCCGTTGCCCTTTCGCGTAACAGTCACGACTTTCAACAACCTGCGCCCTCCTCTCGGCCCCACCTTTCTCCAGCCGCTTCCTAGGTCTTGTAATCCAAAACTAGCGCCTTTTTAAGGAGACCTCCAGATTGTTCTACTGTCTCTCTCTCTCTCTCTCTCTCTCCTAATGCGTAGCCCGTGGTCCCTCTTTATATGCGGCGCTCAAGGAACCCCAAAAGTGCATTCATAAGATCAGAATAAGATGCTTCCCTCGCCCACTTCCAATCATCACGCTGCGTTCCACTCAAGAACCCCTAAAGTCTATTCCTAGCGGTCTTTGACTCCTGCTTTCCTCTCGGTCTGCAACCCCCGATGCGAGGTCCCCTTAGTCAAACGGATCACTGAAACCCACGGATCGCGCCCACCGGCACTAATCTTTTAGAACGCGGGCAGGCCACCTCCCCGTCACCCCCACCCCACCCCGCTCTCCCGAGCATCTCTCTTCGGGTTGGCTGAGCGGTGAGGAGAGGGGTACCGTTCAACCAATGGGAAAGCGCCGTTTGGATCGGATCAGGCGCCGAGCGGTGGGATTGGCCGAGGGAAGCCAGGGCCGGTAGAAGGGACGAGGGGGGGAACCCAAAACTGGAGATCGGGCAATCGGAACGGCACGAGCGTAAGTTCGCGTGAAGAATGGGCTCTTTTGTCGTCAGCGCCCTCGGAACGGATTTGCAAAACGTGTTTTGGACAGAAAGATGGCTCAGCCTTGCGAGAGACCCAAATGGAACGTAGCCTCTGAGCATGGGGAGATTTCCCCAGGTATTTCTTCAGGATCAGATCCAACAGAACGGCACGAGCAGGTGTTTGTTGAAAAAAAAACCGGACAAAAGGATTTAGTAAGTGGCAGGATCGAATCTGATTTTGCCCGACCTAAGAAGAGAAACTTGCTTTTTCCGCCCGGCTGGAAGCGCGGATTAAAACCTTCGCTCCGGGGAAGGGAACAGAAATGAATTGACCTTTACCATAAGTAGTTTGGCTGCCTCTGAGTAGCCATAAATGCTGATGGTATGGTTTTTTGGGGAGAAATAAAAATGCAGGCTTCATTATATTCTTCATGGGACAGTTTCCTCCTTGCAAAAGATGTCTTAATCCTTCACAGCTTGTACGACTGAATATAGCTCTTCACCTGCCCTGTATTATTAATTATAGCCAATCTCTTCCCCATGAAATGAGTTTTAGAAAATAACACTGGGCAATCAACCATTTCTATAAGCTTGAAACTGCAACTGGCACGCTTGCATGAAAAAGCAGCCAGGCATTGGCACAAGCACCGTGGGGGTCCATTTCAAGCCACGCGTTGATTTGTGGCACGTTGCCTGGAATGCTCTCCGGGTCTCCTCTGTCCCCTGGCATGATGTCATGGCACGAGGCAAACCATCTGCAGGATCTGGGTATTTGCCATATTACATGCAGGGCTGAACAAGTCAGCAGTTTGCAGCGTTTGGACATAGCAAATTAATTAGTAGGCAAAATAACCAAATGGATCAGCATATTACCTAGAATGAATGGGCAGAGACAGTTGGCAGAGCCTTAGACTGTACCACACCATATTTAAAGGATTTGAGCAGGATACAATAGTATGGCAGGAATACCTTTCAAGGCACGTGCTGACATTTGGCACATTGCCTGGAATTCTGAAGGTTTAAAGTGTGGCCCAAGGAGTTCCCCAAGACCCTCTCAAGTAGTCCACGAAATCAAAATGATTTGCCAAATACTGATTTTTTTTGTTAAATTTTAAAACAATGCCATTCTTCTCATGAGTATTTCTATTTGTTAAAAATTAGGATTTTTTTTTAATGAAAAAAGGGTTTATGTGAATGTCTAAGGGGTATAATATTCTTATTTTCAAATAAATATTCATTTGTTTAATGATTGTTTAAAGCCGAGGTCTTCAACCTTGGCAACTTTAAGACTTGTGGACTACATTTATTGGAAGTCCCCAAGTCTTAAAGTTGCCAAGTTTGGGGACTCCTGGTTTAAAGGTACAGTTTTACGGAAAATCTGACTTACAACTGGTCCTCGCACTGATGATTGTTGCAGCATCCTCAAGATCTTGTGATCAAAAGTTGGGCGCTTTGCAACTGTTGTGTATTTATCAAGGGATTGCCATTTGTGATCTTTCCAGACCGCTTCCAACAAGGAAAACCAATGGGGGGGAGGCAGATTTGCTTAATGACCTCATGATTCATTTACCCACTGTAGTGATTCTCTTAACAACATTGGCAAAGGGAGTTGTTAAAATTGGACACTCTTAACAACTGCTTTGCTTAGCAATGGGAACTCTAGCCTCAGTTGTAGTTTTAAGTCAAGGACTTTCTGTGCAAAGTCTACATCCATTGGCAGTCTGCTCATAAGTGGATGTGCAATCAGGTCCTGATTGTTCTCTACCTCTTTCTTTTAAAAAAATCAGGTATCAATTCTTCAAGCAGTGTGCCTTTTGTGATTGCCAACGAAATCTTTATCTCTCTCTCTCTCTCTCCCTCTCTCTCTCTCTCTCTCTCTCTCTCTCTCTCTCTCTATCTATCTATCTATCTATCTATCTATCTTATCTATCTATCTATAGTTGCATTTGTATGCCGCCCACTCCACAGAGACTCTGGGCGGCTCACAACAGTAAAAATTCCCATGCAACAACAAATATAAAAAGCATTAAAAACAATAGATATTAAAACATTAAAAAAACATTAAAAACCACAATTTAAAAACCCATACAATAAATCATTCATGGGGCCAAGAATGATCGGTGTTGTATTAAAATCATTGGCCCCAGGCCTGTCGACAAAGTCATGTTTTAACTGCTTTTCTGAAGGCTGGCAGGGTGGGAATAATGCGGATCTCGGGGGGGGGGGTAGTGTATTCCAGAGAGCCGGTGCTGCCACAGAGAAGGCCCTCGTTCGTGGGCCCGCCAGCCGACATTGTTTGGCTGAGGGGACCACCAGCAGACCAACTCTGTGGGCTCTAATCGGTCTTAGGGAGGTATGTTGGAGAAGGCGGTCTCGGAGGTAAACTGGTCCTAAGCCATGTAGGGCTTTAAACGTAATCACCAACACCTTGAATTGCGCTCGGAGACCTATAGGCAGCCAGTGCAGTTCGTGTTCATGTCATCTTCATTTTTGCAACAAATACTCCCAAATTCTACAACAAATTAAGGTTGGAAAGCGATAAACCTTCATGTTTTATTGGTTTTGAGAAAATACTTTACCCCTTGAAAATAGTAGTGTTTCACTTTGAAGTAGATAAGGTTGCGGATGTGTAGGAATGTGGAATATCTTGTGTGGTGGCAAAATAGAAATGTAGTACCGGTATTACATACACAGAAGCCACCTGCCAAAACATATCTGGAAGTTCCAGTATAAAGGCCTAATGGGTATAAACTAACATTCTTTACTTTATAAAACTAAAATCCTTTCTAAAATCCTTTCTCCTGTAATCAAAATGAATACCCTATATTCATTCTTTTTTAAAAAAATCAATTTTTATTACAATTTTTTTGTGTCCACCCCAACATACATATTTTATGAACAGAGTGTTTGTCCGGATCAATCTTACATATTTTTCCATATACATAGTCCATTTTATATCACCCCTCTATTCAATTTCAGCCATAATATTTTCTTTACATATTTTTTCACATAACTTACTTTCTTCTTAATACATAAACAATATTACTAATCGCCCAAATTCCTAATCTCTTACAATAACACCAATTAACTATCATATTTATTCATTATCCATACATCTCTCAAATTTTCTATCCCACTACATTTCAATTTCCTCTCCTAATTTCATTAATTAATTTAAGTTGTATTTAAAATTAAACCAAATTACCCTTTCACATTCCATCTGCTGTTCCATTCTACTATAAACAATCTACATCCTCATCTTCAGATTTTACATAAAAACCCTTTCACTTAATTAACTATCCACGGTTAACAATATATCAAATATTTCCTCCCACTTTTTTACAAATCTGTTTTGCCATAAATCCTATAACATCATATAGCTTAATTGCTGCTAATTACTGAAATATGAGAGTGATGTTCACAGCTAGGATGATTGAATATTGGTGCTGAGAAGGGGTTAATTTGTTTATAGATGGGAAGAGAAAGTGGTCGAAGGTAAGACAAGGAGTTTTAGTAGAAAGTTAAGTTGGTCTGTACAGACTTGTGAATTATATGCCTGAAATCAAGCTTTGAATTGCTTTGAAGCTAGAGGCAATAATTTAGCTGACTTGGAAGCCAGGGTGGCAGCGGCAGAAGGAACTGAATGTTTACTGTTAGGTGAGAAGAAGGAGTTAGTGAAAGTGTGAAGCAGAGGACCTAAATGGGTATTGCCTGATGGCAGGCAAATGTTGATCTTGAACGTACTACATCAGGATAGTCATGGGGGGGGCTAAGATATGATGTGATTTTTTTTGAAGTTTCTGAATGCTGTGGATTGTGACAAATATGTGAAAAATATATACCGTATTTTTTGGAGTATAAGACGCACCGGAGTATAAGACGCACCTTAGTTTTGGGGGAGGAAAATAGGGGGGGGAAATCTGCCTACCAGGTATTCATCTGGCTAGCGTCCTTAGTCTGGTCAGCTTCAGCACATTATTTTATCTCCTGGTTAGGACTTTAAAAAGACCTTCTTCGGAGAGAGTAACAATGAAAGATCCTGCAAGCCAGTAAGAGCTGGGAAGATCGTTAGCACCTGGTTAGGGCTAGAGAAAAACTTATTTGGAGCAAGTAGAGCAATGAAAAAAACCCTCCAAAGACTTGGGGCTGGAAAAACATTCTTCGGAGAGAGTAACAATGAAAAAGCCTGCAAGCCAGTAAGAGCTGGGAAGATAGATAGCACCTGGTTAGGGCTAGAAAAAAACTTATTCGGAGCAAGTAGAGCAATGAAAAAAACCTTGCAAAGACTTAGGGCTGGAAAAACATTCTTCCGAGAGAGTAACAATGAAAAAGCCTGCAAGCCAGTAAGAGCTGGGAAGATAGATAGCACCTGGTTAGGGCTGGAAAAAAAGCTACATTCGAAGTATAAGACACACCCAAATTTTCAGCCACTTTTAGGGAGGAAAAAGGTGCGTCTTATACTCCGAAAAATACGGTAGTATGTAAAACAGTTAGTAAACAAGTTCTACACAAAGAAAAGGGAGGACAACTTTAGTGTGAGACCATTTCAATGCATTCGAGTTTATTTTATTACTGAATAATAAAATACTGAAGTTTGGCAGCTGTGTGTCTCTCGGCTGGTCTCTTTAGGGAAAAAAGGCTTGCAAAATACAGAAACTCTTCTCGCGAGGGCAAGCAATTAACAACTCGCAGTGAGAAGAGTTTCTGTATTTTGCAAGCTTTTTTTCCCTAAAGAGACCAGCTGAGAGACACACACATAATTTTTCGGGGGGGGGGCACGAGGACACAATTATAAAGGGTAAAGCGAAAGAGTGAGCTAGCAAAGGCATTTGTCAGCAAGCCAAGTTTTCCAGCATCATGAGAGATTTGCAGTAACAATGCCAAGAGTAAGTGAAGAGGATGGAAAAAAATAAGGACTGGGAAGTAAGGAAAAAGATGGAAGGAGGAAATTATGGCCAAGAACTATATCACCGGTTAGAAACAAAGAACGCACAGAAATACTCTACGGAGAAAGGAAAAAAATGTGGATGAAACAAAAAAGCGAGAGAAAAGAAAAGCAATGATTCCACCCTCTCTTCCCCCCCTCCTTTGGGTTGCTAAAAGTGAGTAGGGAGGAAGGAATAGAACGTACCGATAACATTTATGGGGGGACGAAGAAGACATTGTGACATCTCCAAGATGTCAGCTTCCTAGGAGGTCCTATGTCAGGCAGACAGAGGATAGCTCCTTAGGGAATGGCCTTCAAGAAGGGAGGAGCTTCGGGCACCGCGGCTCAGCATGCATGGGGGAAAGTCCACCTTTCCCCTCCCCTCCTCTAGCAGGCAGGGTGATGTGTCCCGTTCCTGCTGGAGAGGGAGTCGGAGCCCGAGGAAATTGTTCGCTTTCTCCGCGCTCAATGCTGCGATTCAACGCTGCGTCCTCCCCGCCGCTTCTGGATTTGGAAGCCAAAGAGCCTTAGTTTGGGGGAAAGAAAGAGTTCTGCTGCTTTCTTTCAGTGCAATCAAAAGCAGAAGCAGCAGACGTCTTTCTTTCTCCCAAACTTCAGCTCTTCAGCTTCCAAATCCAGTCTGGAAAGCAGCGTCTCACTGTGGGGAGAGCTGCGAGATTTGTGTCCTACCTGGGGGTGGCAGGTGAGGCAGGGGAGGGGGAGGGCCGGGCTGCTCACCTTACCAGTGTCTGGCAGCTTGCCGCTTCTCTTTTTTCGGCAGGTCTTTGCAGGGAAACTCCTTGAAATGTAAAGGAAAAGTTATCGCGAGTGCGAGCAATTAACAATTTCTCACACTCGCGATAACTTTTCCTTTACTTTCAAGGAGTTTCCCTGCAAAGACTTGTCGAGAAAGAGAAGCGACGAGCTGCCAGACGCTGGTAAGATCTTCAGGCACAACTTGGGGGTGGCAGATGGGGTAGGGGATGCGTGTACGTAGTTGGGAAAGGGGGCTTATTTTCGGGGCGGGGCTTATTTCAAGGCATGTCCTGAAAAGCCCTGTGGGGCTTATTTTCAGGACATGTCTTATTTTCTGGGAAACACGGTATTATTATTTGTAGAAGTATATGTCAACCATAGTGAAGAAAAACTTTGCCACTGTCTTTTCCAAATAGGTTTGCAGTCTCCCATTGAGGCCTACAAAAGCAATAGCAATCACACTTAGACTTATATACCGCTTCACAGTGCTTTACAGCCCTCTCTAAGAGGTTTACAGAATCAGCATATTGCCCCCAACAATCTGGGTCCTCATTTTACTGACCTTGGAAGGATGGAAGGCTGAGCCAACCTGGAGCCTGGTGAGATTCAATCTGCCAAATTGCATGCAGCGGGCAGGCAGCAGAAGTAGCCTGCAGTACTACATTCTAACCACTGCGCCACCGTAGCTAAGACTTATATGTCGCCTCATAGTGATTTACAGCACTCTCTGGATCATCATTTTACCAACCTTGATCTCGGAAGGATGGAAGGCTGAGTCAACCTTGAGCTGGTCAGGATTGAACTCCAGACTTTGGGCAGTTAGCCTGCAATACCGCATTCTAACCACTGCGCCACCAAGGCTCATGGATTTCTGATTGTCTCAAACCTAAGTATTAACCAGATGCAATACTATTTAGCTTTTAAAAACCAGTCAGACCCAGCTAGGTGCTGCCACCTACCATAGTAAAAACCCCAAGAACTCCTCTATGCCAAAACCTGGAATTCTAGAATTTGTCAGCATAGCCCTACCTATTTTGTCACCGCTGTGCCTAATTCAACCACCACTCTTCTCTCGTCTTCCCTCTGCCACCGATGCTGTGAAGGTTGGTCTTTGGCTGCCAAACAGACCTTTACCTTGGATTCTCCTTACAAAAATCAGAGATGGAACCATGCCTTATGATTGAATTATGAATTGTTCAGATGGATCAGTAAAATGGAGAATATAAAAGGAGAAACAGCTTTCTTGGTATTAAAAATAAGCAGAGGGGTTTTTTTCCCTTTTGAAAACTCCCTTTTCTTTTGTATTTATGGCATTTAAAATTTTTGTTGTTGTTAGTTGTGAAGGTGTGTCCAACTCATTGTGACCCCATGGACAATGTTCCTCCAGGCCTTTCTGTCCTCTAGCATCGCCCGGAGTCCATTTAAGCTCACGCCTACTGCTTCAGTGACTTCATCCAGCCACCTCATTCTCTGTCGTCCCCTTCTTCTTTTGCCCTCAATTGTTCCCAGCATTAGGCTCTTCTCCAGTGAGTCCTTCCTTCTCATTAAGTGGCCAAAGTATTTGAGTTTCATCTTCAGGATCTGGCCTTCTAAAGAGCAGTCAGGGTTGATCTCCTCTAGGACTGACTTGTTTGTTCTAGTAGTGGGTTTCACTTACTTTTGCTACCGGTTCGGGAACGGGAGCGCGCAGTTGTGCTTGCGCGCTTTGCGTGCGTGCAACGCTTTGCACATACGCAGAGCATTTTTGATTATGTCTGAGCGGGTGGGCGGAGCCTGCCGCCGCCGCTACCAGTTCACCCAAACCAGTGCAAACCAATAGCAACCCACCACTGGTTTGTTCGCCTTGCAATCCAAGGGACTCGCAAGAATCTTCTCCAGCACCATAGTTCAAGGGCCTCAATTCTTTGGCGCTCAGCCTTTCTTATGGTCCAACTTTCACAGCCATACATTGTAACTGGGAAAACCATAGCCTTGACTATATCTATATCTATATCTATATCTATCTATCTATCTATCTATCTATCTATCTATCTATCTATCTATCTATCTATCTATCTATCTATCTATATTAATAGAGTTATGTTATTGGATTATGTTTCCCTTAATCTTCTGGCTCTTTTCTCAGCAACACAGAGATAATAAAAATTCATTTTTGCTCTGGCTGTGAGCTCTGAATGATGCCAGATTTGCTTGAGGTGAGGACATATGCAACTTGGGAAGCCTGTATCAAAATTAAAATCAAGCTGAATATAAATGCTAGGTGGCTTTTTAATCTGGTTTTGCTTATCCAGCCATGAAATCAGCAGAGCAAAGGTGTCTATAATTATGACTGCCTGGCCTAGAAGACATGCAGCCTATGCTACTGTGTGGGCTTTGCTCCATAATACAAATTGGTACATAGCAGAAATGGTCATAAAAGAAAGAATTTGGTTAGAGTCAGATGTTTCAAGTAATCGGATATGAATAGCTGCATGACTTCCTTGGAGAGTCTTCAAATGGTAATTTGGTGGGCTGTTGAAATGTATCACTTCAGTTCCAGATATGATGGTGATGATGATGATTTCCTCCTCCTCCTCCTCCTCCTCCTCCTCCTCCTCCTCCTCCTCCTCCTCCTCCTCCTCCTCCTCCTCCTCCTCCTCCTCCTCCTCCTTCAAAATAGTGGCAAACCTCTGTCCATTCTGGTATGGCTCTGTTCCTCATCTGACTTTATAATAAATTATTTAATTAAATGGATTAAATGCTACAAAACCAAGGACCAACTTCAAATATCACATTCATGTTAAAAGTGCTCCTGGCTCTTGCATGGATTTGGATTACTGTGTGAAAAATATTAACACAATAAACGGGTGGTGGATAAGTGTGTTGTTTGGGATTGTGGTGACATATTCAGAAAAAAAATGCTAAAGGAAGGCTACATTGGAAGAGAACACCTTGAGCAGCTAAAAGGAGTGGCAGCAAGCATCTTTGTCCACTTATTTCACTGATTGGCAAACTTGGCAGCTTTAAGATGTGTGGATTTAAACTCCCAGAATTTCCAAGCCACCATGCTGGCTGGGGGATTCTGGGAGCTGAAGTCCACACATCTTAAAAGTTGCCAGATTTGAGAAACACTAATTTATTTTTTAATAAATGGATATTTAGGACAAGTCATGACTTTTGTGGAAGCTATTTTGAGAAAATGGCCTTTAAATGTGCTCAAAATCCCAAATATGTCATTGAAATTCTCTCCTCCCCCCCCCAATAGGTCCCAAAACTACAGAAAAGAGTTGTAATAAGTTGCTATTAACTATTGAGATGCTTTGCACTTTTCTCTTAAAGAGACAGGCACACTTTCTAAAACCACCCTACCCTTCACGCCAGGCTCTCTCTAACGTTAGAGGGCGCCACTCAGATTTCTGTCCCACTTCAATATGCTGAAATGCAGCGCTCCCCACCCCGTTCCCTCTCTCCTTTTCCCCTCCTTTTTGTCCAGGATGTGGAACAGAAGACTATTAATGCGATCATTTTGCATCATTAGTATAACGCAGTGTTTCTTTAACTGGCGACTTTTAAGATGTGTGGACTTCCAACTCCCAGAGCTCTCCTGGTGACTGGGGAATTCTGGGAGTTGAAGTCCGTACATCTTAAAAAATGCCAGGGTTGAGAAACACTGATTTAAAAAAACCGCAGAAAGCATCAGCGCAGAATTTCTGCGCCGGGATGTCCTCTCCCGGCTTTTTCCGCTAGAGGGCGCCGTTGCAGTTTGCAAAGTTAGCGACGGGGACTGGCAGAACTGGCGAGAAGCCGCGCTTGCAAGTCTGCTTTCTCCGTGCCGCCGCCGCCGAAATCTCTCCGCGGGTGGCTTCGTCCGTTCTGCGAGGACCGCCATTTAAAGTAGATGGGGAACACCTGAAGCTGCGGCCGATTCGTAAGTACATTCCGGGGTGGTGGTGGTGGTGGTGGGCGCAAGCCGAGTGGACGGGTGGGCGCAAAACGGGCGGGAAGGCACAAGGTTGGTCGCTTCTGCGGGAGCGCTACGTACTTCACGAACTGTGCAGTATGTCTTCCTGACTTGAATTAAGCCATTTTGCCGCTACTAACAGCGGAGAAAAGAATGCTTATTGGGAGTTTTCCCTTCATTTATTTCCCCTTTAAAGCCGATTTTTTTAAAAAAGAGTTGAACCTAACTGGGGAGGGTCTCGCCTCTTACCTACCTAAGAGGTCGGATCCAGTTGGGGTTCTGGAATCGAATTGCTTCCAGCGAGCCTGGCGGTTCTTCTAAGGGGCATATAAAAGAGATAGAATGATGATGATGATGATGATGATGATGATGATGATGATGATGATGATGATGATGATGATGATGATGGAAAATGATATTGACCTTATATCCCCTTTCTCCTTATTTATCCCTGTGTATTGGACAGCCAAAACTTTCCTTCTCTTGCTTGCGTCCTTACATTTTATACAGTAAAAGAATGAGATTTACCCACAGGTTTATTTATAGAAGGTGGTTTAGATTCAGGCATCCCCTTTACAGAGTTTGAAAATGAGTCATAAGGATGAGCTGAGTTTTCAAACCATCTTTTGCTCAGTTGTGGGTAATGCTGTTAGCATGAAGCGTGGTAATCCCAAGGAACACTAACACACAGTGAACCTGAAGCTGTTCAGACAACTACTTGTGTTCTTGCCTCCACTCCTTACCAACAGTCATTTTGGATCTTCTGTACCCCACACTTGTTTTTGATAGAGCAGATTGTATCATAAAATTAGCACGCAGAACTTCATATTTTTGCCTGTTTTTGCACAAACTTCCATAAAATCGTAGAACTGGAAGGGATCTCAGAGATCATCTAGTCTGGCTCCCTACTTGGTGAAGGATCTGCTAAAGCATTTCAGGTAAATGGCTGTCCAGTCTCCGTCTGCAGATCTTCAGGGAAAGGAATGGATCATTTCACAAGGCAACTTAGAACAGTTTTTCAGTGGGGAAATTTCACTTCTAACCTGGGTCTGCTTCTGTGCAGTTTCAAACCATTGGCTCTAGTCCTGCCTTCCAGAGCAAACCCTCTTCTGTGTGATAACTCCTTAGATATCTGAAGAGGGCTACTGAAATTCCCCTAAATCTTTTTTTTTTTTACCAGCCAAACACACCCTGTTCCTTTAACTGTCATAGGGCTTGCTTTTCAGTCCCATCACCTTCTTGATGGCCGCTATCTGAACTCTACATACTTTGTTGATGTCCTTTCCTTTGAAGATTGCAGTTCCCAAAACTGGACCCAGTGGTTCGCTCATCAACCTGACATAGGGGCCTGCCCAAGATGGAGTAATATGGGGCAGTTCTGCCCTGTAATCAAGACACTGTGTTCCTCCTGTTAATACCCCCAAAATAGCAATATCTTTCTCAGCAGCTGCATCACACTGTTGGTGCATGTTTAGTTTCTAATCTGTTAGAACACCTAGATCCTCTCTCCATCCAGGTCTCCATCCTATACGTAGGTGCCTTTCAATTTTTTTTCTCCCCACATGTAGGACTTCGTATTTCCCCCCCCCCTTAAATTCAGTCTTGTCTGTTTCAAATTACTATTCAGAGCAGTCTAGTTCTTTTTTGAACCTTCACTTACTCTTCTGAAGCATTACCTAGCCCTCCTAGTTTTGTGTCACATGCAGTCTTGATCAGGCTCTCCTGAATCCTTTCTTTCGTCTAGGTCAGTAATAAAAAATATTGAACAGTCCAAGGCTCAGGACAGAGCTTCATGGCACTGTCTTTGATGCAAATCTTCAAGCTGATATGGAGCCATGTATGAATACTCTTTGGGGTGGGTGTGTATCATTCAGCCACTTATGAATACATATAATGGTTGTCTCATCTAACCCAGTGGTCCCCAACCTTTTGAGCATCAGGGACCGGTTCCATGGAAAATATTTTTTCCATGAATTGGGGGGAGGGTGGTTCACACACTACCTAGATCCTGTGCAAATCCAAATGAAGCTTCATTCACTTGCCCGGCCCTGTTTCTAAAAGGCTGCGGATCTGCAGTCCGAAGGTTGGGGAGCCCTGAATTAACCTACCGTATTTTTCAGAGTATAAGACGCACCGGAGTATAAGACGCACCTTAGTTTTTGGGGAGGAAAATAGGGGGGGGGGGGGAAATCTGCCTACCAGGTATTCATCTGGCTAGCGTCCTTAAGTCTGCTCAGCTTCAGCACATTATTTTATCCCCTGGTTAGGACTTAAAAAAACCTTCTTCGGAGAGAGTAACAATGAAAGAGCCTGCAAGCCAGTAAGAGCTGGGAAGATCGTTAGCACCTGGTTAGGGCTAAAAAACAACTTCTTTGGAGCAAGTAGAGCAATGAAAAAAAACCCTGCAAAGACTTAGGGCTGGAAAACATTCTTCTGAGAGAGTAACAATGAAAGAGCCTGCAAGCCAGTAAAAGCTGGGAAGATCGTTAGCACCTGGTTAGGGGAGCAAGTAGAGCAATGAAAAAAACCCTGCAAAGACTTGGGGCTGGAAAAACATTCTTTGGAGAGAGTAACAATGAAAAAGCCTGCAAGGTAAGAGCTGGGAAGATCTGTTAGCACCTAGTTAGGGCTGGAAAAAAGCTACATTCGAAGTATAAGACGCTCCCAAATTTTCAGCCACTTTTAGGGAGGAAAAAGGTGCTTCTTATACTCCGAAAAATACGGTATATATTAGGTAAAGGTAAAGGTTCCCCCGCACATGCGTGCTAGTCGTTCCAAACTCTAGGGGGCAGTGCTCATCTCCGTTTCTAAGCCGAAGAGCCAGCGCTGTCCGAAGACGTCTTCTTGGTCATGTGGCTGGCATGACTAAATGCCGAAGGCGCACGGAGCGCTGTTACCTTCCCACCAAAAGTGGTCCCTATTTTTCTACTTGCATTTTTACATACTTTCTGCTAGGTTGGCAGAAGCTGGGACAAGTAACGGGAACTCCCTCCATTATGCGGCGCTAGGGATTCGACCCGCTGAATTGCCGACCTTCTGATAGACAAGCTCAGCGTCTTAGCCACCACATCCCTAACCTATATATTACAGTGTTATTAATGAGGATATCGTAAGTTTTGTCAAATGTCAAGTTCTCATTACTACTCAAGTGCTCAAAAACATGTTTGCTCAAGGATCTTGCCCAGCGTCAACATCAAGTTGACAGCTCTGTAGTTTCCTTGGTCTTCTGTTTTTCCTTTTTTGAAGATAGGAACATCATTTGCCCTACTTTGGTCTTCAGGCATCTTGTTCGTGGTTATGTTTGGTCACATCTGCTAGTTTCTTCATTACCCTAGGACAGTGATGGCGAACCTTTTTTTCCTTGGGTGCCAAAAGCACGCGCTCACGCTATTGCGCACATGCGAGTGCCCACACCCATAATTCAATGTCCCCCTGCCCCCCTGGGCATGCACGTGTGATCCCCCTGTGCTGCCCCGCCCCCCATGCATGCGTGCATGATCCCCCCGCTCCCCTGTTTCCTGACTTCGGGTGGGCCCGGTAGGCCCATTTGTTGCCCTCCCCAGGCTCCAGAGGTTTTCTTGGAGCTGGGGAGGGTGAAAACGGCTTCCCCCGTCACCCCAGAGGCCCTCTGGAGGCTGAAAACGCCCGCCCAGAGCCTCCGCACAAAACAAAAATCAGCTGGCCAGCGCGCACATGCGCACTGGAGCTGAGTTAGGGCAACGGCTCACGTGCCGGCAGATATGGCTCCGCGTGCCACCTGTGGCACGCGTGCCATAGGTTCTCCATCACTGCCCTAGGACAGGGGTAGGCAAACTATGGCTCTTTGAGGACCTGTGGACTTCAACTCCCAGAATTCCTGTGCCAGCCATGAATTCTGGGAGTTGAAGTCCACAGGTCCTCAAAGAGCCGTAGTTTGCCTACCCCTGCCCTAGGATATAGCTCATCTGGCCATGGAGACTTAGATCAATGATACCATTTAAGTGTTCTTTTACCCTCTCCTTGTCTATCTTAAGCTATTATTTCGTTCTTCAACAAGAGGTACCTTGAAGGCCAGCTAGGGCTTTCATTTCCCTTCTGAGAGTAGACAGATGTAAAATTCAAGTTAAGACAATCTGACATCTCACTATAACCTATCACTTGTTTGTTTCTGACATCTGTGATTAGACTTTCCTGGAAGTGTTTATAAAAGCCATACATAACTCTCTCTCTCATTCTTCAGGTTTCCTCATGAAAATGACATTTTTTTCCCTGAGGTTTAAGGATCTTTCTTTGGGGGGCATAATATTCATGTGGCAATTTAATCCATTCAAAATTTCTGTATCGGAGAAAAGACATTTGAAATTATCACCAACTTTTGACAGTTGGCAGGTGACAAAAGATATAACTAAATAAAGATAAAGAGAGTATGTAAACCATATTTAGAGGCTTTAAGCATGTTCTTTTGGGGCACTCTGACCCTGAGAAAACTATAAATGTCCCTCTCTATAGAATTGGCAGGGGGAGGAAGAGTTTTATGGGGAGAAAGTACCGCTGCTAAAATCTTTCTATCAATGCTCAGATAGAAACTGAGCTATTTTTCATCAGAATACAGGAACCTATGAATTAAAAAGCCTCACACGCAGCTGTGAGCTGCGCTTACAATAGTGCCTTCTGAGATTCAGTGATTTGCATGGATATGAACAAATGCTAGGTATTGAAACTGCTAGTCATTTGCGTTGTGCCCTTCAGGAGAGGGGTCCAAGTTCAGTTCTTACCATTTGCACAGTCTTCTACTAAGAGCTGGAATTTTGGCCCGTTTCTGCACACAAGCTAAATGCAGAGAGATCCAGGACTAAAAAGGAAGAACACCACTTCTTTACACAGCACGTAGTTTCATCATTTATTCATGGTCTGAAACTAATATTTCAAAGAAGAGGATATTACAATACATCAGATATAAAACAGTGACATACAATTTAAAAGAAAACTTGTACAGAAAAGCCAGAAGCAATTAACAGGGTAGGGCATCAGATGATTCATGCAGGCCATAGTAACTTTATTAGAAATTGCTGAAGTCTGTTTGTTTAGGAGAAAAATGATGACCTGCTCAGTGGATGTGAAGGTGTTATGAATTCTAATATCCATTTATTGTATAGTAAAATATGTACATGTGAAACAGATTTTACTACTTCTGTATCAGAACATATACAAGTGCAGTCTTCTTAATCACGTATCTATAATATGAGTTATTGCCCTGACATGTAATTTTCTGATTTGGTCAAAGTGAATAATCTATGTGAAATATGGGAAAAGATAAAAAGGTATCTGGCAATGGAACAGGGGAGGATGGCTATTATGTGGTAATGGAAGTGGAAGATCTGCTTGGAGATCTAATCCTCAGATCCTCAGCAAAAGGTCAACTATAATTTATCAAGGGTGGGACCAACTAATTCCAGAAAAGAAAAACTTCAGAAAAATAGGTGAAGATTAATTTTTCTTTTTAGGGAAGATTCACACCTGTCTGATAATGTGAAGTGAACCAATGATGTTCTTCAAGACAAAGTCTTAGGTGTGCTCCAAAGGAGATGCAGCCTAATTCCAACTAGTTAAGGTGAAGTAAGGGATTCGTATTGTAGCCTTTACAATTTTGGATTAGGTAGCTTCTATCTTAAAAGCATCCTTATAAAAATCTAACTGGGCGCCATATACATCGAGCCCAGTATTTTAGCCTTGAATAATTTACAGTAACAGCTGCTAGTACATAGTATATGACATGCATATTTAATAATGGCAAAGTATACTTTTGTGGCTTTTATAAAAGGGTCCTTTTCTGGATTAATCCAACGCATACGTCTAATTCCCTGAAAATAAGACCTTGTCTTATATTTTTTTGAACCCTGAAATAAGCGCTTGGCTTTATTGCCATGCACTCAAAATCCAGATTGGACTTATTATCAGGGGATGTCTTATTTTGGGGGAAACAGGGTAGGTGGTAGGGGAGATACCATGATCATAAAGGTGATTTTCCCAGGGTGAGTCTCGTCCATTGCACATTGTTCAGTTGACTTGCCATGTATGGAGTGATGGTTATCAACAGTTTTAAAAGGAGTCTGCACTCATTTATGGAAGGGAGGGTTCTCAGTAGCTATGAGTTTTCCTGACTGCATTTAACCCCCTAGAATCAAAGATTGTGTGCCTTAAAGATCAATTGTTAAGAATAGAAAAAAGCTTATGCCCATCTGTCTTGTCTGTGATTTATTTATTTATTTGCATCCCACCTTTATCATATATTCCTCCTGCTATTTTCCCTACAACAACTTAGTGAGGTGGGTTGGGCTGAGAGAGAATGACTGGCCCAAAGTCACCTAGCTGGCTTTCATGGCTAAGATCAGGCTTGAACTCACAGTCTCTTGTTTTCTAGCCTGGTGCCTAACTATTAGACCAAACTAGCTCCTCATACTTTCTCTGTGGATCTGATCAACTATTGTGGATTCAGAACATTAGGTGAATCTACAGTAGTTGAACTTCTTATGCTCTCCATGTGCTTTGTATATTTTTAGAATTTTTAAGTGCTTTTTAAAAAAAACATGACATGTATACATTTTATAATGATTGTTTTTTTATATATATTGCTGCTTTAAGTGATTTAGTACACTCCCCAGAACAGTTTTAGTTTTATGAGATAGGCGGCTGTATAAATATGATTAATTAACATAAAGAAATTCAAGAGTTGTAAATGAGACTACATGTAATCTGTGGATTGCCACCCTGATATAGAAATTGTGTTGGAACTGGGTGACGAGGTCAAAGAAAGAGTCATTTGATGCTATTGAATCCCTCTAAGGAAGCAGGGTCTTGATACCAGCATAGAAGAAAGATGAGCAGTGGTACAGATAGCAAGTATTTATAATTGTTGGAAGAAATGTCCATCTGGATTCAAGGGACTCTCAGCATATCTGCCCCTTTTTCTCTTCACCCAACATCTGGAAGCATGTGATCCACTTTTTCTATTCAGGAGCTCATGCCATGTGCTCCTGTCCACCATTAAACTTCTTTCCAAGCAACTTCCATGAATCCAGTGTCTTTTTCCCCATTTGGAACCGAACCCAGAAGGATATTCCTTACAACAATTTGGCACCCAAGAGATGGGACTCCAAGCTAACCTAACAAATGGACCTTGCCCAAGTAAGCTTCCCTTGCTAGCAGCAGACCCATTGAGTCTGTGGGTAAATTTTTCTTGGACCTTGGCCATTTGGAACTAGATTTTAAAGGGGTTTTGAGTTTTGAGCTCGAAGGCTGCTGGGAAAGAAGGTGAGTACCTCTAAATTTTAATTTAAAGCATGGAAAAACATGGGAAATGTGTGTATGCCTGTGTGTGTGTCTGTAATTTTTGTTTTTTATTTTACTTTATGGCATATGAAAATTTCAATTGAACAGTGTGTTATCTGGGTACAGATCATTTTAGGAAATAATAATCATGCTATTTGTTTAACCAAGTTAATGTATCTTCCTTATATCACCAATCCTTTCATATATTTTCCTTTTTCCTGGCTCATGTTTTTGTCTGCTAGCCATTTATTCATTTTTATGGTGGCTACTCTTTCCATCAATGATAGTTGCAGATTTTTCCACTTCTCCAAAGCTGTTTTAATTTGTTGCACCAATTTATAATAATTATCTTCTTTAATTGTTACACACCCTGCTGTTGGATTTCTAACTATTTAACTTTCTTGACTCCTCGTTAATTCTTTTTACTGTATGTCTGTAACATTTTAACTATTATTTTGGGGTTTTTTTTCTTTCTTTATTTTCATTCCTGCAACTTCACCATATTCTTCTATTTTCCTAATTAGTTTGAGTCCATTTTTCTTGTGGGTCTTCCAAGATAAAGACCAAGTCATCTACAAATGCCTGTAATTTATATTGTTCCTTTTTATTTCCATGTGTTTAATTTCCATGTCTTGTCTAATATTTTTATTTAGCACTTTCAATGTCAATATGAATATTGGAGGAGAATGTAGGAGATAGTGGACATCCTTTTCTTGTGCCTTTTTATGTATCTAAAATCATTCTCATGTTGTTTTTAATTTGTCTCTTATGCAAAACGCTATTTTGATCTGAATGTATAAATTCATTTAAAACCCTTTTTAGTCTCTCTGCCATTATTGAAGCATATATTTTATAGTCAGCGTTCAGTAAAGAGATGGGCCTATAGATTTTTTTATCTGCATTAAATCTGAATCTTCTTTTGGAATCAAAGTAATATTTGCTTCCATCCACGCATTTGGTACCTTTGCATCAATCAATACTTCATTATAAACTTCCAACATTGATGAGCCTAAAGTATCTTGTAAAACCTTTGTAAAATTCTGCCAGCAGCCCATCTAGTCCTTGTGTTTTGTTGTTCTTTTGTCTCTTGATCGCTTCTGATAACTCCATCATTGATATTCGTTCATTTAACATAGTTTTTTTTACTTTTCCTGATACTTAAGGTAATTCCGCTTTTTCCAAATATTCTTTAATTTTCTTTCTGAAACTTCTTGCTCATACAACTTTTCATAATATTGAATTATTTTTGTTTATCCTCATTTTCGTAGTATAGAGTTTCTTTCTCATCTACCAGCCTATGTTTCAATGTCTTCTCTTTCTCTGTTTTTGATTTGTGTATCCTGTGAACATCCCAAAAGCAAACCCCAGAATTTTTTCCTTTCTAAATCGTGAAGTTGTGAACTGTGAATAGGAATAAGGAGGTCCAAGGACTCACCGCGAGGGGCGGCTAGGTCCTCACGGATCCCCTTTTTTGATCCGCAAAACCTTGGTAGTTCCCTACAGGAAGGTGCTTGTACTCCGTAAGGGAATTGGAGTCCTTCCCAGAGGTTTTTTTGTCTCTGAAAACTGGGCTGGGCCACTAAGCTAAGCCAAAGTGAACCTTACATTTTAAGGATCATGGGAAGCGCTAGCTCGAGGATGGCAGGAACTCCTCTGGAAGGTTTGTTTGGAGCCTGGGATGCCAGGAATATGCCTGTATGACAGGAATGAATAAAAGTAAAGCAGAGAAATTGTGTAGGAAATGGGCTTTGCTGAGGGATGACACAGGAAAAACCAATTTGGCTAAATAAAGGTACTTAAAAGAAAAGGGAAAATGTTGGGGTTTTGTTTCTTTGTCTCTCTCTCTCTTCTTCTTCTTCTCTCTCTTCTATGTAACCACATGGTTTGTTTGTTAAGATTTGTGCCTTCCCTAATTTAACTGAGATTTATGGCGCGAATGACATGTGTGTGTGTAAACCTCAGTCCTGTATCCCCTCTTTGTCCCTGTTTGTGTATGTGTACATCTTAAGTCCTTGTGCGCCCTTGAGGTAATTGCAACTGTTAAATGTCTCTGTTCCCTAGAGATATGGATTTTAAATTGTTAGAAAAGAGTTAAAAGCACTGAAAAGAAAAGAAAATGTCTTTGCCCAGTTTGGTCTGGCCATCTATACTGGGTGAGGAACAGAGTTCAATTTTCTTTTCTCTGTGTACTTTTAAGAAAAGCCCAAGTTTAAGAGGAAATGTTTTAAGTTAATTTACAGGAAAATTTCGATCTTACATTTACTGTATGTAAATGCAAACAGTTTTTTAATATTGCTCTTTTGTGATGTTTAATGGATGCCAATTCTCTGCTGACATGGAAATATCTGTCCATCTTTTTCCTGAAGCATGTGAATCCAGTTTTTCTTCCTTCCTCATCTGTGATGTCTCCATTTTGTTATAATTGCTTTAACTGGAATACTGATGTGTTGTTTTTTCCTCAAACCCTGCCTGCAAGCTATCTACAACCCCCCCATCTCTAATCCTTTTACAATGCCTTTTCTGTGGGGGAGGGGACCCTGTTCTCATGTCTTTCAGCCCTGCACAGATGACCCTGAAGCCTGTGGAAGCAGAGCACATGGACTCAGATGCTTCCTCCAGAGGAAACCTCCCATTCATCTGAGCCAGAATTGTGTTTTAATCCAGCCCTCCACTGAAAGTCATCAAAGCAACCAGAATGGAGCAGATCTTCCCAAGCCTGACGGACCAGCCTTACCACCAAGCCTAATGCCACCCAGCAGACATCAATGAAAGGACCCTGAGATGGACCAGTAAAGACCAAAAGTCTATTTTCAATTCCCAGAAGACAACTGCAAAAACTATGGGGGAGGGTAGAAATTAAGTGTAAGGTTTTCTTTCTTTGCTTCATTTACAGAAATTCATTGTATGTGTCAGGTTCCAGGAAGTCGTTGGAACAAAAGCTCGAACACAAACATCTGTACACGAAGTCTTTTAATTCTCCAACTCCTGGCACTCACCAACAATCATTCATTGAATGAAGACTTTGTCAGCAGCAATCACCCGGTGCTCCTGTTACCTATTTAAACTGTAGCACATGCCCCTACCCTGCAACTCCACCCCCTCCTGGTATCGCTCGACTCAAACCACTATCACCCAGCTTCCCGGCGCTTCGCGCATGTGCCCAACGACACCCGCTAGCCATCTGGGCATCGCTAACACCACTGGCGGTCTGCGCTGGTGTCTCCAGGCTTTGCAGAAAGTTTGACAGCTGGCGAACGTTGGGAGGTTCCCCCCGCCTGAATGGCAGCAGTGCAAGGCAACCTCCGCCTGAATGGCAGCCCCAAAAGGTGGGGCTGATATGCAGCCCCTCTACCATGAGGACGCCTAGAAGGGAAAAGGCAGAGAGTAAGGACGTTCTGTTACGTGGTCGCCCCTGGTTTTCCAGGATCTTTACGGTGAAACCGGGTGATGAGTCTATCAGCTCTGATATGCGCGTATGGGACCCTGACGTGTCCGCCAGTGGGTATCCTTTCCAAAGCACCAAGTATTGAATACGGCCACGATATAATTGGGGGTCAATGATCTCCTTGACTTCATAATGTGGCGCTCCTTTGACGTTTACAGGGCCAGGAGGCAGGCAGGCCGACCATAATGGGGATGTATGGACGGGGCGTATTAAACTAACATGAAACACTGGGTGCGTCTTTCCTAATAACGGGAGTTTTAACTGCACCATGACGGGATTTATTATTTTAACGATAGGGAATGGACCAATAAACCTTGGTGCTAGTTTTTTTACACAGTACCTTTAACTTTAGGTAGTTCGTAGTAAGGTACACTTTCTGGCCTACGGTAAAAAGGGTTTGGGGTCTTCTTTTCCTGTCGGCTTGCAGTTTATACCTCTGCATAGCCATTGCTAACGCTTCCCGGACATTGACCCATACCTTTTCCATCCTGGATAGCCATTCCTGTACCCCCGCATTGTCAGATTGTGGTTGAGGACATTCAGGGATTGGAACGAACTTCCTCCCCGTAGCAATGTAGAACAAGGTATATCTGGTGCTACTGTGGACAGCATTATTGTAGGCCACTTCTGCTAAGGTTAACAAGTCCACCCAGTCATGCTGTTGGTGTTTCACATAACACCAAATATACTGTTCCCCCATTGCATTCCTTCGTTTAGCAGCACCGTTAGTAGCAGGGTGGAAGGCAGAACTCAACCCTTGTGATGATCCAATGCTAAGTAAAAACTGCCGCCAGAACCTGGAAGTAACCTGCACACCCCTGTCCAATATTATCCTTCTCGGAACTCCATGTATTCGGTGTATATGTTTTAGGAACAAGTCAGCTAGCTTTCAGGCAGATGGTAAGCCAGGACATGCAAAAGGTGGGGCTGACAGTAAGGTTTTCTTTCTTTTCTCATTTATATTGTATTCAGTTTAATGTATTCATGTAAGAATTGTATTCTGGTGGGAGGGAAATTTGTCCAGAATGTCTGTATTGTCTGTATTTTAGAAAGTTAGCTGCATACACAAGTACACACAGGGACACCCCATTCAGAATTAGACTGAGGTTATCCCCTTCATCTACCTCCACAGAAAGCTGCTCCAACAACTGTTTTTTGTTTCTACTCTGTGGCACTAAAGCCCAAGCAGTCATATCTCCCTGCTAATCCCATGGAGGAAGGGACAAGTCCCCTCAGGCAATTTCCCCACTTGAAGAGCTAGCAGAAAGGATCTCCAAAACCCAAGCCCTGACTGTGACTCACAAATGATGTTGCCCAGTAAAGCAGGATATGTTGCACTGGTGGTCTCATGAGTAGGAGTCCCAGGGCTCATTGTGTGTAATTTTGAAAATACTTTAAAAAAGAGAAAAAGTCTGGATTGCACACTGGCTAACCTCTATTTGGACTCACAAATCCTGGATGCACTAAAGTAAGAACTAGGGCAGGTTCAAGAACCATCCCTTGGAAATGGGCAGCCTGTAATTTAAAGGAAAACTATGGCTGTAAAAAAATTTAGGGGGGGGGACCTGTGCTTGCTTGAAACCTGTCTGGAAGCTCACAGAGATATCAAACATCTGAACATAATTGGCATGGAAAATTGGATACTGTAAATTTCTTTCCAGAACTTTTGCCCTGGCTGCTAGACCATCATGATTGAAAGCTCTCCTTTTGGGAGCCACTGAAGTAATCCTTCTGCTGCCTCTATCAATGCCTTCCCTTTGCATCAGAAAAAATTAAAAGCACCCATCAAGTCTGCCTGACCTGATCAATTTTAATCTTTTGTCAAAACATGTGTGTCGCACTCACATGTTTTGAAAAAAAAAAGTAGGGATTGTAGGAAGTTAGCACCTACCCCCCTCCTAGAGGAATAAAATATCCTAGAAAATATTGAAAAGGAAGAATATGTTTCCCTGGATGAGGAAAGGAGAAACATGTTCTAAAGACAAAGCAGCTCCCTGCAGCTCCCTGCCCCCTCCCCTTCAGCTCCAGGGTGATGGGATTAAGACCTTCACCCTTAGGACATGATAGGATTAGTCTTCTACCCATCTTACCACATGGCACCTGGAAAATTACCAGCACTCAAACAAGCCTGGGAGACAGCCTAAAAGGTAACTAAGACCCCCGCCCCTGCGGGGGGGGGGGTCTGACCACGAATCGGAGTGCATTACTTATACAGGAACAGGAAACTCTGAGGTGGGGCCCAAGAGAGGGAATAAAACAAGGGACTCTCCGCATATCTGCCCCTTTTTCTCTTCACCCAACATTTAGAAGCATGTAATCTACCTTTTCTGTACAGGGGCCTATGCCATGTGCTCCTGTCCACCATTAAACCTTCTTTCCAAGCAACTTCCATGAATCCAGTGTCCTTTTCCCCACTTGGAACCAAACCCAGAAGGATATTCCTTACAACAATGGTTTAAGATACCAGGCTAGAAACCAGGAAATTGTGAGTCTAAGGCAGAGTTCTTCAAACTTGGCAACTTTAAGACTTGTGAACTTCAACTCCCAGAATTCTGCAGCCAGCATAGCTGGCTAGAGAATTCTGGGAGTTGAAGTCCACAAGTCTTAAAGTTGCCAAGTTTGGGGACCCCTGGTCTAAGGAATAAAGCCACTTTGGGCCATTCTTTTCTCTGCTCTAGGAAAAAGGCAGTGGCAAGCCACTTCTAAGAATGTTCCTAAGAAAACTGCGTGGATTTGTCCAGATGGTTGCCAGGAGTCAAAAATGACTTGAATGCGCATGTATACACACACACAAACGCACACGTACGTTTCAAGGCAACCTACTGACAGAGTTTAAGCTTACTGATTAATTTTAAAATTGCTGTTTTGAACAATGTAACTGTATTGTGTAATCGAATGACCCTATTATGTTCAATGGGGCTTATTCTTGAGCGCGTATTATCAAATTCAATGTACAATAACAACAGATCTGCAGCTTGGGAGTTTTCCTGGACTCATGGCTATTGGATGCCTACTAGCTGGGGGTCCAAAAATGACTCACACACCCCATCCCCATCTAAATGGACTGCACTAATAATGAATTTTATACAATGTTTCCTTTGAAGACCATTAGGAGGCTGCAGTTGGTGCTGAATGCAACAGCCTGCATGCTGACAGGTAAGAGCCACAGCACATGGGTGTTACAGGTGCTACATTGTCTTCCAGTATGCTTCCAAGTGCAATTCAGGGAACTTAAATTTGACCATAAAAGCAGCGCCGCAAACAGAAAAGCTGAAGATGTCCCACAGTTGTGAAGGGAAGGTGTGTTGGCCCAGAGTTAGGGATCCTCTGAGGGGTTCCTTCTTATAGAATAGCTTACCTGAAAAAGTTTGGACTGCACATGCTTTAAATATTTGGAGAAAGCCTTGAGGACAGAGTTCTTCCAAACCTTTTAGGAATGAGTAGGGGTAGCATTATGATAACTAGGTATTATTTCATTGCTTTGATTATGTTTGCCTTTTTTGTTGCAAAGAACCCAGATTTCACAGTAGCTGGTCGCATACAAGTTAACCAACCAGCCAACCAACCAGCTCGTAAAATGCGTGTATCCAACATTATTTAAAGCTTGTGTGTTGAACTGGGAATCCTCTTTAATCTTCCCAACTTTAGTGGTAGAACATTAATTTTGCCGTAAGGAAAAAAGTGAAGGATCAATCGCTTTATTCTAAATTCCTAAAGCAGACCCATTTGTGGAACTTGTAATTACTGTATCCCACTTCCAAAAGCAGATTTTTGTCTTAAGGATTGTCTCACCCTTAACAAATTTGCTTTATTTCCAACAGGCCCCATTTAAAGATTTAATTTGTTAAATATATTTCAAAAGGCTCTTTATGATGAGAAGGTCCGTTGGGATACTTAAAACGCAATCTAAGTACATTGGACTGTGGCTGATGGCTTAGAAATTTTAATCCCGAGAAGACTTGCACAGAATTTAGCAATTCTCAGTCAGGGGACCCACTGTATCTGTGGCTCCCCCTTTCCTAGCTGCGTGGGCTGGGGATGTTGGAAATGTTGCTGTTGCAGCTTTTTTTTTTTTTTTTTTTTTTTGCCAGGGAGGGAAACATTCTTTTTTTCTTTCTTTCCTCCTATAAAACTGTCACTCTCTTATTATTTTGTAAGCGACAGAACATGTGTTCAGCTATTAACCTCCCCCACAAAAATCATCCTAGAATGCTGAACTGGAGAATGTTTGCTGGGTTGTTTCACATGGCAAAAAAAAAATATTAAAAAAAAATTAGCAAACTGGTCTAGGCTGAACTGCAAAGAAACTCTCCACTTTCAGCTACACTTTGGTTTATTATCTCTGGCCCTTCCATTCACAAGGACAAATTCCTCTCTACTTCATCCAAGGCCTTGCCTTTATGTGAAGGCCAAACTAACTTTTTATCATCAGAGTTTGGGACATTGCGAAGATATAAACGAAGAAGAAAATGCTTTTAGCCAATTCAGACTTTTTCCAGTGCAGCTCAACATTGCCTGATTAGTCTCTTATCTGCCTAGTGAGTTTAAGTTTGAATTAGAGACTTCACATTGTAAGGTTTTAGGATTCCATTTTGTTTATGCTTCCTAAATGACAGCATAGCAGGTCTTGTTTTGAGAAAGTCTGTGTGAGATGGCCCTCTTAGGAACCACCAACCACCAGCTCTTTATGAGACAGTGGTAGAACTTTAAAAAAAAAACAATTTACATTGTCTTTCATAGAAATAAAGGAAAGTTAGCAAGCCTATGATTGGGAGCTTTTCCCCATTCAGGTTTCGTCAGATATTGTAAAATTTTCCCTCTCGTTATCTTTGACCATTAGCCCTGCTATCTTAAGATTATTTGAATTTTGATCCCTATGTCTGGAGGCACCAAGTTGGGGAAGACTGGACTGCAGCAATGGAAAATCTAGAGCAGTGGTTCCCAACCTTTCTAATGCCGCAACCCCTTAATATAGTTCCTCATGTTGTGGTGACCCCCAACCATACAATTATTTTCGTTGCTACTTCATAACTGTAATTTTGCTACTGTTATGAATCGTAATGTAAATATCTAATATGCAGGATGTATTTTCATTGTTACAAATTGAACATAATTAAAGCATAGCGATTAATCACAAAAACAATATGTAATTATGCCAGATCAGAAATTCTCGGGCCAGTCTTTGCAAGAGCACAAGGAATATCATCTTCCACAACAAGTCTACTTCTGTATTTAGACTTGATAACCAACAAGTGTACAGCAATATTTCTCAATCTCAGCAACTTTTAAGGTGTCTGGACTTCAACTCCCAGAATTCAAAGCAAAGCTGGCCCCTTAGCTGATGCCATCAAAGCTCGCCCGCCAGGCGTCACAAACGCCTCTCACCGAATGGCACCTCTCCTGACCAATCAGAGGGCTCGGGCGAGTTGAGTCGATATGGCCAGGCTTGTGGGGGGGGGAGCTGAGGATGCCAGGGCGACCCCTGGGAAATGGTCGTTCGACCCCCAAAGGGGTCCCGACCCCCAGGTTGGGAACCACTGATCTAGAGGCTGTTTTGTGGCTCCTAGATCATTCCCAGTTTGCCCCACCAAACTTTGGCTACAAAATTTATCATTTGGAACAGTTTGATTTTACAAGGGTTTGTCTTTGGCCTTAAAATGCAAAATTGATCCAACTGAAGCTTAACAAACTTACTTTGCATCGTGCCACTTCAGAAAAATTTGACTGAAAAATATTGCCACCACCCTTCACAATATTGTCACTAGTTACTTACCACTTATTTTTTTAAATTAAACATCTCCCATGCAAAATAGTAACCTGTTCCTGATCTAGAATCCAGATTGTCTCTTGTCTTTGAATGATAAAATAGGAATGTATCCTGCCTTAATCTGTGAATGTTCCCTCTTTTTAGTTGGTTAGAAGGGCTGAAGAGGAAGCAGTGACAACACCCTCGGCTTTGAAAGTTTGATCCGGATTATCCAAGATGTTGAGAGATACTTTATGAAAATCTTGAGATGCAAGGAGCCTGATCCCGTAATCCAATTTACTAAAAACAGACTATTTCAATAACAATTAATTGGTACTGTTCAGATGTGATAGTCAGGCTTAATGCAATCCTGTATAATGCAAATCCTTCTAAAGGCTTTAGAAGGAGTTGACAACTACAACATGACATTCCTATAAAAGCATTACAAATTGTCTCAATAGAGCTAACTCTTGCATCAAGTTATAAATCTGGGGTCATGTAGCTTTGGCCATATGCTTCTTCTCCTCAAAGTACTACTTGTACAGTTCCTAACCATTGGGTCACAAATGCTTTCCAAATATCTTGACACAAGGTGACCTATGCCAGTTTCAAAGCTAAAAGCTCTTCTGTTATTCCTCTTTTCCATCCAAGTTGAACATGTTACCAAGGATAACTCCAACTTTAGAGATCCAAATGGATTTAATAGATGTATGTGCCTCCAAGTTTTTCTGGGAACTAAAGTAAATAGAGAGGAAAAGATTTTAATGAGGATGGGATGAACTCTGTTTTTCCCCCCTAGGTATAATTGGCTAATAGATGCTTTGATTTTATTTTTATTATTATTATTATTATTTTGCTAAAGGGTATATATTTTGTCTTTCATCAGAGGACAAGCTCTACATCAGCTTCATTTTCCTTGACTCGAGATTCATTGTTTAGAGATCCACATCTAGAACTGAAACAACATACTGGATTCATTAACTTCCATCATCATCCTATCTGCAGCTTTAATAAACTTAATGTCACTATATTAATAAAACCTGATTTTACAATATCTTTTCATTAGATAAGGATAAGATCATGCAAGATTTCTTTCAGTGCCTCATAATTCAGTTACCCTAGCCCAGTTCAAATGAAATGCAATTTTGCTTGTCATAGATTTAATGAATGTCGGTTTTCTAGATTTCAATCCCTCTGCGTCATCATGAATTTTTGTCATTCTGGGAAATACAATACCAACACAGCAACAGGAAAGTTGTTTTAGAAAATGTATTTTAGAAGCAGGTGAAATGAGAACCCCTGATTCTCAAGCCAGAAAGAGACATTTGATAAATGGGTGGCAGAAAGTTTTAAGGTTGAGAAAAAAGCATCTGAAAATCCATTGTAATAGTCCGCAGGTTATGATGGCAATTGGGATCAGTGATTGTCATCACCAAGTGATGTGGTAGTAAAATGCAATATCACATGACTGTGTTGCTTAGCAAAAACAATCCTGGCACTCCCATTAGCCACAAGATACATGAGTTGTTAAGTCGAAAGCAACGGGAGTCCCAGGTAAGGAGCGCAAGGATACCACTAGGGTGGGGGTGGGGTCCTTGGAAGCAGGTGGTGCACAAGTGCAGGAAGACCAGGGGATGGAAGGTGTGATGGGTTGTCTGCACGGGAAGGAATGGGCGACTTACCAGAGCGACTTTGGAGTTTCCTGCTGGCTTCCCCATTGACTTTGCTTGTGAAAGCCAGCAGGAAAAATAGTAAACGACAATAATGCAATTGTGATCCCACTGTATCCATTGGAAGTGCAAGTCAGTTGCAAAGCCAGAACTTTGAGGATTGGTCATAAGTAACATGTTTTCACAACTTTAAACAATTGCTGAACGTGTGGTCAATAAGTGAGGCCTCCTTTTAACTTAAAAAGGTAGTAAGGACAGGTCCAGGAATTGAACGTTGGGACTAACATATAGGAGTTGAACCTTGTTCCTGACTTACATGTTTCCTGTGCACTGCTCAGTTTATGCAGAATTATTAGAATGCATGGCTTCCTAATTCCGCACCATAAAGCTAGTGATCTATACTTTTTGCATTAGTTTGTGAATGCAGAGTGGAAAGATTTTCACAGCCATTCTCTTTACTAAGTTTTGACAATAAATAAACACCTACCTCTATTTATGGTCAAAGATTATGTCTAACCAAATAAATACATATATTTCCTTCTCTTCCCTTCTGTTTTTCATGCTATCTCCAAGCAGAACCATGATTTACTAGATAGATAGATAGATAGATAGATAGATAGATAGATAGATAGATAGATAGTAATTGTATATATATATATATAAATGAGATTTTTATATATATATATATATATATATATATATATATATATATATATATATATATATATATATATATATATATATATATATATATATATATATAACATACATACATACATCATACATACATACATGCATGCATGCATGCATGCATGCATGCATACATACATACATACATACATACATACATACATACATACATACATACATACATACATACATACATATATATATATATATATATATATATATATATATATATATATATATATATATATATATGAGTTTATATATATAAATGAGATCTTGGAGACCAGTAATGGTATCCACTGACATGAATAGTTAAATGAGCTAGTTTTTGAAACACTACCAGTATTTTTCTTTATTTCATTTTGCCCTTTCATTTCACTTGAAACCAAACGTATGATGATTAACATCTGATTCACACCAAGCCTTTTTGCACTGTTAGTAGCTCCCCCATATAATTACAGTGCTCACATTGCACATAGATGTAGGGGTGCATCTTGAGAGAATTCATTCCAACGTTTAGCTACTGTGCTAGCAGCTGTAAATATGGGATGTGCAAAATGTAAAATATTCCTCTATCTGCAAATTATTGGTCATTGGATGGGAGGGCAAAGGAATGTATATAAATCTGAAAGCATAAGAGAGCGTTGCTTGTGAAAGAATGAGATGATTAGTAAACTTTGCAGTGAGAGATTCATAAATCAATTTCTTGGTGGTGTCAAGAGTTGAATTTGGGAAGAATGGATTGGAGAAATGGAAATAATAGAAACTAGAGTGACAGTAGAACATTTGCAGGAAATTAAAGTAGAGATGCTCAGTAGGAGCAAGGTGAAGGTAGAGCTCTGAGGCATCGCACAAATGAGTGGCCACGGCGTGACCTCTCTGCCCCATCAATACTAACTGAAACCAAACATAGAAAAAGGAGAACAACCATAAAGCAGGAGCTCCCACACTCAAAAGCTACCAAAGCCCAAGATAATAAAGGCTTTATCTACTAACATATAACTGCATGTTAATGGTTGTACGTCATGTAGCATATGTAATAAAAACAGTGCCATCCATATACCACAAAAAATATCAACAGGTGCTTGAAAAGAAAAATATTAATCCCAACAAATGTGAGTTCCTCTCCTTGGTCATGGTATAATTTGAGATTTAATAGGAACTGATGTGTGTGCGTGTATGGTAATGAAAATATGCATCAAAAAGTATAGCTTTTGTTATGTATGATTATATGACATTGATTGGCTTCTCGAATCTGAATCTCCTCCAGAATTGCTTAGAATGCACAGATCACCCTTTGTATCCTTTCTTTCTTTCTTTCTTTCTTTCTTTCTTTAACTACAAAAGGGATTTTTGTATTAATCTTTTCATCTGAATGCAAAAATCCTATGGCAAGGGAATACCACATTAAGAAGAATGTCGGATTTTAGCTGAGCTCACAGCTGAACTGAATACCATCGGTATTTCACTCTGAGTAAGCAAAATTGAACGAAAGGTTTAAAATGAACCTGTGATGAAGTCCTGTAAAAATGGGATTACCTAGTGTTGTTTGGATCAAGATATAGGTAGATATGTAAGACAGTGGGGATCCTCTTTATTGATTTCTTAAAATTCTGTGGGGATCCTCTTTATTGATTTCTTAAAATTCTTAAAATTCATCTAACTTTCCCTGCAAAAAGTGCAAATAAAATGAATTTGCTGTAAATTCTGGAGAGATTTATAAATCCATTTGATTGATCTCAAAAGCAAAAGCTGTAAATTTGCCTCCCAGGATAAGTTTAACTTTTATTGAAAATAGCCACAAAATGGCATTTGATTTTTTTTTCTTCCATTAAGAAAGCTTTGGGCTGTTTTAAAAGGCAAAGAATAAATCTTAATTGATTTCTCTTTGAATCTAAAGTTTGTGCTTTTGTTTTGTTTGTCCTGTGATCTGCTTGTTATCTACTCACCATTCATTTTCTTGCTTCCTTTTCAGTCTGAGTGTTGACACCAGAACCTATTCCTTGTAAAGTATTTTATAATCTCTACAGGCCTCAGTATTTAACATGGCAATAGCTTCTTTGCGTCACGGAGTGACCATCGCTGGAGCTCTCCTGCTGGTGACGGGAACACTGTGCTTTGCTTGGTGGAGCGACGGTGAAATGGGGGTCACTGCACCCAGCAGTGACCCCAAAGTCACGCCTCAAGGAGAAACGGAACTTATGACCAGGGCTTCCTCTTCCAGTCCTGCACTCAGATCAATCAGCTTTTTCTGTTGTGGAATTGGTGGGCTTCTTCTTCTGTTTGGACTCCTTTGGTCAGCCAATGCTGGAATAATTTCCCGGCACTACCAGTACCATTTTTCCAGCGACCTTCAATACTCCACAGTCGAACCTCTTGAAAAGCAAACATGCAGGTTAGCAAGACCTTTGTAGCCATACCTGAGAGATCAACATAGTCCTTTTAACTCTCCCAGCAAATAATTGTCAGGAAGTGTTACTTCAAGAGAAGCATCATACAAGAAAAGAGAGGGATAGAAGGTTAATTTGTCAGAGGCCATCTAGCCAAATGGCATTCTGAAACAGGTGTTTCAAGTCTTTCAAGACTTTTATCTTGGGGTAGTCCAGCACCACATTTACTCTTGCAGACCATTAGGCCTTTCTCAACCAAAGGTCATACTTGTTGAGCCATTACTGCTACCAAAAGAATGTCTCCATTATAGTCTACCTCAGTTTCATGACTTATAAATGCATTGTGCATGGTTGTAAAATTCTTCAAGTTAAGCTTGACTTTGGTAACTTCATGGAACTGTCAATATAGAGGTGGTTTGCCATTACCTTCTGGGATATTTTTCAAATTCCTAGTCTAGCCAATAGACTCTTATTCTTTGAAAACCTTACATCCAAGTTTTAACCATGCTTAGCTTTGGAGGCAAAACAAGGATAGCTAGGTGCTAGACTACCACTCCATAATATTCAGCCAGCACAGCAAGTGTTTGGAGACAATAAGAATGATAGTCCAAATTTTAGGAGGCACTTTGTTTTAGTCAGTGTATCAACTTCTGCAAAACTGAACAGTAACACAATAAGAGTATTATTAACCCATTTTAAATATGATTGTGAAAATCAATATGGCTGAATTGTTAGAATTTTGATTCTCACAAAGAAATTTGGTTCACTTGTACCCCTTTCTCCCTGGATTGGGGAAGGGTGAGATTAAAAGTGTAACTCTTATACTTTCTCCAGTTAATTCTCCATACCAGACATTATGAAACTATGAATGCATACTATATTACAGCCATTCCCCCCACCCCATTTCTTCCTTTTAGTCTAGATAGAGCAGTCTCTGCCTGACTGGTCTGGTTTCATGATGATTTCAACAATCCCTATTTATAGTAATTTCCACTTCTAAATTATTTTTCCCCTTGAAAAAGAGGAAATGGGATGAGCAAAGGTTATGTGAAAGTTTTATCTGTATACAAACCTTGTTGTTTAGTAAAATACAATAGGAAAAAAAGGTCTGTTTTATGGCCCATGCAATAAAGATTAATCAGTGGTCATACCTTTGAGTTTTGATACTGGGTGTTTGTTAAGAGTGTGGAAAAAACTTGAGGATCCATTGTGTATGAATACTACACTAACACTGAAGAAATTTGCAGCACGATCTAATTCTTAGCTTGCTTGTTTAAAGGCCTCAAACTGTCTTACACATCCAATCTCTGTGTTTCTAATATAATATCTGTAAAGGCTTTGGGGCACCCCCAGTTTAAAGGCATTATGGTTTCTGCTGGTACAGGATGAAAACATTTTTGCTTACTTTCACATTTTCCTCACTCTGTCTTAAAAGCCTGGAAAGTGATCCTGGTAGAGGTATGACTTTGATTGGGCATAGAAAGCCCAATTCCTGCTAAATGCACTCTGGTTTCCCCCCCTATTCTGTTTGGATAACCATGTTATATGGGTGGAGCAGAGAAACAATGGGAGTTTGGGGCTTGGCTGTGATGTGTACAGCAATTGATTGTTATGAGTCAGATTGACCTGACTAGATAACACCCTGCCAGACTGGATTTGTTTCCCTGTGTATTCTTCCTTTTTTAAAAAATATATATTGCACTGAGGTTGTCAACTCCTCCTTCAACTGAAACTTGTAATGCACCCTCAATTTTGTTTCTCCTGCTGGTGATACGGACAGATTATTATGATTTATAATAATCTAGTGCCGGAAGATGAGAATTTCAGTACAATAAGATTTTACTAATACAGTATCTGCATATTTTTTTCATATGCAGCAGAGGAAGAACTTGAGGTGTAAAAGATTTGAATTTAGGATTTTGCAAAACTGGCAGATTCATTCATCCTTATTAACCTAAAGGAAATTTCCTTATGCTCAGCATGACTTAACTCCAGAGATATATAACCACAATTTCAGAGCTATTTGAATATATCCCTATATTCTCCCCCATGTCCGTCTGTCTGTCTGTCTGTCATCTATATCTGTCTGTCTGTCTGTCTGTCTGTCTGTCTGTCTATCTATCTTTCTATCTATCTATCTATCTATCTATCTATCTATCTATCTATCTATCTATCTATCTATCTATCTATCTATCTATCTATCTATCTATCTATCTATCTATCTATCTATCTATCTATCGCCGAGATGGCGCAGTGGTTAAATGCAGCACTGCAGGCTACTGCTAGTTCAGCAGTTCAGCTGTTCAAATCTCACCGGCTCAAGGTTGACTCAGCCTTCCATCCTTCCGAGGTCGGTAAAATGAGGACCCAGATTGTTGGGGGCAATATGCTGGACTCTGTAAACCGCTTAGAGAGGGCTGTAAAGCACTAGGAAGCGGTATATAAGTCTAAGTGCTATTGCTATTGCTATTGCTATTGCTATTGCTATCTATCTATCTATCTATCTATCTATCTATCTATCTATCTATCTATCTATCTATCTATCTATCTATCTATCATCTATATTTTTTATGGGAGAAGTGAAGATAGTTTCCCCTCCTTAAGCTTCTAGCTCCTCTAGAACAGATAACAGTGCTCATGCTTGTCTTTGTAAACCTTATTTTAGAATGAAATATTGAATTTTAGGATATGCCCACCCCAACTGATTCTCTTTTGTGATTTTGATTCTGTTTCAGCACCTGGGAGGCCACCAGTATTCCCACTTACGAGGAGGCTTTGAATTGTCAGCCCGCTGAAAATGCCTCCAGCGACATGCAGTCTCAGATTTCAAAGGAGATCAGGCTGCCCTTATATGAGGTGGTGGATGAAAATCACAAAGGGCAGGGCAGCCGGAGACGCAGTTCCTCTGATGGTGTTTTGTTTCGGAACATTCCACCCAAGCCAAGCTTAGTGTCACGAGATGAAGCTATCATTGTCTGTGACACTCCACCCCCAAGCTATGAGAGCATAGGTTTGTGTGATGGATGATCCAGGCATCTTTTATAACACTCTGTAGGAATTTCTGAATTGCTGTAGATATTTGTTTTCCTTTAATTAATTGTGGCACATTGGGATAAAATAACTGCTGTATATATATTTTTGTAGGAGCTTTTGCTAAATTATCCAAGAGTAGTCTCAACATTGTTTTGTAGTATGTGATTAATATGTATCCAGTAAACCTCATGGATGTCCAGATTCTTTGGAGGTGCATCCAAAATATGAACTAAATATAATGCAGTTGACTTGGGGAGAATTACTTGAAAGATGCTCATGAACAGATCTAGAAGGAAAGTTCACAACAAATTCAGGTAACCAGGTTCTGGGTTAATGGTTATTGAAAAAATAAAAAAATGTTCCTAATAAAATGTATTATAAATTGATGATCAGCTCAACTTTATGTGCACAATGGGGTATAGCTGGATATAACTGCTTTCCAAACATTTGCAGTAGCAGCAAAATAATAATAATAATAAAAATCTGAATTGGAAGGATTCATTTATCTGTGGCCAGAGATTGTACTGGAAAATTATAATGAGATAATGAAATGATTTTTAAATAATTAAAATTCTCTTACACCTCATTCACCCGTTTATAACACATGCTTTCTCATATAACCCCTCTGAGTTCCTTTACAAGAACAAATGCTCTTATTGTCTTTCATTATTATATTAAGTTGCCAGGCACAATGTTTTATTGGCTTTTTAATAAAACATTGCCTCGGACAATGTTTTATTACTATTAAATCTAATTGTTTGGTACAATGTAACTCAGCCAGTGCTGCATATCCTATTGGTGGTACCACTGAAGAGGTCTAAGACTTTTCCCCATTGCTGAATTGGTGCTCTCCGTTCATCTTTGAGCCAACATAAAACTATGCCAGCATGACATTGGTTGACCTCACTGCAGTCCCATATCCTGTGTCGGGCACTTTCCCTTCCATTGGTAGTTAGCTGTGACTTCCCTTTCCTAGGGTCAAAAGTCAAAACCTGTATCTCTTGAGTCCACTTTTGGACAGTGTTGGAGAAGTAGGGAAATACTCCTTTAATACTGATGTAGCTGAAGGAGATTTAAGCCTGTCTCACTTACGAATTGGGAAGGAGATAAAAGTAGCATCATGGGAATATGGCATAAAAAGATGTTGCTTGTAGTGATGTGCAAGCAGGGAAAAACTGCAAATGGGATACAATTTATTTCACAATTTGGAAAGACCCCATGAGGAAGAGAAGAGAAGGAGTGGGGTGGGGGGAGGAGAAGTCAAGTTGGCTGAACATGGAGAACTGAGCAAATTAGCAATGTCTATTCTGGAACCGAGAACTGGAATTCTCTCAGAAAAGTTAGAAAACAATATTTTATGTTAGTTAACAATCTCTCCTTTAATGTATTCCCTGATGTGTGTTTAAGGAACAATTCTCTCATTAAATCATCCCAAATTAGCTGTCTCTTATAACTGTAGCAGTAAACATTATTTTCAACACCATTACTGCTTTTCATATGACCTTAAAACATACAGTAACTAAAAAATAGGCTTCTTATTTCTAACTTGGTGAGACTCAGGTTTTTTGATGGAAGGATTGGTAGAACTTCAGATATGAAAGATGGAGAACCAGGAACCTAAGAAATCTGAGATCCAAATTCTAGGTTTCAAATCCAATGGGACAAAAATATTCATTAATGTTTCATTAGTGACTTCAGGGGGAAGAAAGTTGCATCCATATTAGCCATTCTTATACATATACAACCTCGAGACAGCCACATACAAAAAAATTTTTTAACCATGACAATGTGTGAATTTCATGGCTTATAATAAACACTAACCTTGTTAACCTTGGTGAATTTTCAGTGGATCCTTATTGCAGTTTACCACATCATATGATCTAATGGAATCATAACCACATGCATAACTAACTAGTTTATATTTTATTATTATAGCTATTGCTTTGCAGGTCAGACCTTCATGTAGTTGTCCATTTTGTATAGGCTAATAAAATATAACAAAGACACTGTGGTCCATAGCAATTTCTGTTATAATAAAGTCATTGGTCCTTAAAATGCCCCCTAACTCTTTGTTGTTTCTTGCTCCAAGAGAATACGACTTTACATTGAATTGAGTTCTAGCATGACATGATTAGACTGAAGGTGCATTCTGCTTTACAAGCCCAGAATTCAATTTTATTGGTTGGCTGGGTTGACAAGCCAGAATGTAATGTGTTTGATTTCGCTTAGTCAAAATCCTCTACGGGATTTTTTATTGTAAAAGAATAAGAGTTGGAAGGGAGTTGGAACACTCATTAAGGAGCTTCTATACCTGGCTGAGGGATTCCTTCTCAAAATTGCCATGTGGGTAAGATTACCACTGAGAAGTTCTGGCCAAAAAGTGGACAGGGCAGCTCCGCAGAGGGGCATTGGCTGCTGATGCATAGCAGAAAACCTTCTTGGGATAGAACTGACTAACTAACTGTCCAGAGTCAGGAGTTCAATCCTGACCAGCTCAAGGTTGACTCAGCCTTCCATCCTTCTGAGCTCCGTAAAATGAGGACCCAGATTGTTGGAGGCAATATGCCAACTCTGTAAACCACTCAGAGAGTGCTGTAAAGCACTATGAACCGGTATATACTGTAAGTCTAAATGCTATAAACAGGCAGCAGCCAAAACTGGCCAAGCAAGCATGGCTGAACAAAGGGTAATCCCACCCCCTTCCTACCTAGGGTCTGATAGGACCAATGTTTTGTGTTTGGTGAATATCCAAACAGAAGAACAAAAGCTTGGTAAATGCCAGAAACTCTGAACAAGACATAGAAATGTTGCTTTTGAAATTTACTTTAAAAGTGTTAGGAAATGTCTCCCCCCCCCCCAGAGCATTGGTTGTAGTCTATTTAGTGCCTCACAATTAACAAATCAAGATGAGGAATAATCACATATAATGTGACACACGGAGGTGGGAAGGAGGACATGAATTAACCGTTTTCAGCTGAAAATATGTCCAGTCGTGCTACTGAGTCTGCCTCTAAATCTGAAATCAGTGAGGATCCAAGATGCAAATGAATAACTTATCATCTGAGTGTTTTGTTTTCTGGATGGCGAGGTGGAAATATTAAGACTGAGTCACTTGTTTATTCTGGGGTGATAACAAGGGAGATTATGGTCTCAAATATTGCCTTGGTGAAACTCAGTATATCCAAAAAAATAATTTAAGAATTCAGACTCTCTCTGAAAACAGTACAGGTAGTCCTCAACATACAGCAGTTCATTTAGTGACCATTTAAAGTTACAATGTCACTGAAAAAAAGTGACATGACCATTTTTCACATTTGTGACTTTGTTGTAGCATCCCCATGATCATGCAATCAAAATTCAGATGCTTGGCAACTGGTTCACACTTACGACCGTTGCTATGTCCCAAGGTCATGTGATCAACTTTTGCAACTTTTGACAAGTAAAATCAACGGGGAAGCCCGATTCACTTAACAACCATGTTACTTAATCGACTGCAGTGATTCACTTAACAACAGTGGCAAGAAATGTCATAAAATGGGGCAAAACACACTTAACAAATGTCTCACTTAACAACAGAAATTTTGGGCTCAATTGTGGTTGCAAGTCGAGGACCACTTATAATGCAGGAGATTTTCACAAAACAGCAATTTCAGAGACATGACCCCTCATTTTCAAATGAGGTAGTCAAACTTACCCCAAAACAGATTTTATTCCATCCAAAACACCCATAAACCTAGCCTGAATTATTTCCTTGTTCATTGTTTAACATAACTGATTAAAAAAAAATCTTTCTTTTCATTTCTAATCTCTTGAATTCACAGCTGCCCATTTCCCCTCAAATCTTGTTACCAGTTTACTAAACTAGAAAAAAGCTTTCATCCATATAGTATTTGGAATATTTCACTAACACTGTGTGCAAATATCTTATTTCATATGAGTAATTAATGTTCTCGTTTCAATTAATGTTTGTGAGCAAAAATATAAGAACGTCATATTTTGGGTGGCATGGGGTGTGTGTGGTTTCCCCCCCAGAATTAATTGCTTTAGCTCTGCTCTAATAATCATTTAACTTAAAATAATTTACAAATGACAACTGCAAATAGTCTCAGATGAATATGCCAGAGGATAGATTCGAACAATGATTGCAAGGCTAAAAGTCAGCATGATGTAATCAACCATCATCTGCTGGCCATATTTCCTGTCTCTGGCTTAAGGACACAATCTTATAATAATATTAATCATCATGAACTAATGATGATTAATATTAATTAAACCTTAAGCTGCTGAGGCTTTCATTTGCATATAAGAATTAAAGGCACAAGGGAGTGATGAGCTATTATTGTTTTCGCCTGTTGTAAATTTAAAGAATAATGTCTGTTGCTATTAGAGCAACCAGATGATACAACTTTAAAAAGTCACATTAAAATGCATTGCTAGGGATTGGGGAGAGTCAGTTTAGTGTAATGATTAAGGCATCAGGTTAGAAACCGGGAGTCTGTGAGTTCTAGTCCCACAGTAGGCACAGAGCCAACTGGGTGACTTTGGCCTAGTCACTTCCTCTCAGGCCTAGGAAAGATGCATTACTTCCGAAAAACCTCGCCAAGAAAACTTGAAGGACCTGTGAAGGCAATCTCTGAGAATTGGACATGTTTGAATGGAAGGGGGGGGGGAAATGGGGAGAAATGATACGTGTGAGATATTTTTCAAATGGCATACTTTTAAATTTAATCTGCTGAGAAGATTGGTGGAAAAAAATGTTAGAACACATAATTTTTCTGTGCTTGTTATTGATACATCAAGATATGCAGAAGATGGATTGAAAAGATTTTAAAACAAAGTATTGATTTAAAACCTGAAATATTTTTACTAGTCATACTTCCAGAAAAATTTAATAAAGAAGAAATATACTTAATTGTTCACATAGTGATTGCCATTAGAATTGTATATGCACAAAATTGGAAGTTGAATAGAATACCAACAGAGAGAGAAGTATTAAGGAAGATAATGACTAGACCAAAGTGACCAGATTTTTTTTTAAGTGGGACGGGGGGGGTGCCTGGGCGCCGCCATTTGTTTTGCCCTCTGCGCATGCGCAGAACGCTGCGCATGCGCAGAGGGCAAAACAGCAAATGTCGGCGTCCAGGTGAGGTGGGGGGAGAGGGGGGGAGGCGGGAGGGCGCTTGGATGCCTGCAGCTCGCGACAGGTAAGCTGCCGGCTGCCTCCTTTCCCCGTCTCCCGCCTCCCGTTCGTTGCTTGCCAGCCCGGCCGAAGGGAAGGCGGGAGGCGAGGAAAGGAGGCAGCCGGCAGCTTACCTGTCGCGAGCTGCAGGCATCCAAGCGCCCTCCCGCCTCCCCCCCCCTTTCGGGAGGCCTTTCCTCGCCTCCCGCCTTCCCTTCGGCCGGGCTGGCAAGCAACGAACGGGAGGCGGGAGACGGGGAAAGGAGGCAGCCGGCAGCTTACCTGCTCCAAGTATCCAAGCGCTGCGGTCTCCCGGTCGCCCGCCCGGCCCCAGGGCAACGGCGGCAGCGAGGTACGGGGGGAAGAAAGGGGAGGGGGACGAGGAAGGGCTGTTTGCGCCGCTCGTAAACTAAAAGCGGTGACGGCTCCTCGTCCCTCACCCCTCCCAACAGCAGCGGCGCCTCCGAGGGCGGGGCTAGGGATGGGGCGGGGGAAGGAGAGGAGGAGCAGCCTCCCTTCCCCCTCTCCCCAGCTTCCAGCCGCCGCCGGAGGAGTCAACAATGCGGGACGCCCGCCCTCCGCCAACGCCGCCCACGGCCGGCCCGAGCTGAGAGGCCTGCTGCCTTTCAGGCCGATTTTTTGAAAGAATGCCCTAGTCGTGCATTCTTTCCAAAAATCGGGACTTTTTAGAGGACGGGCGGGACGCGGGACAAATGCTGAAAAAGCGGGTCTGTCCCGCCAAAATCGGGACGTCTGGTCACCTTAGACTAGACTTACAATGAAAATTGAAGATAAAGAAGACTCGGAGTTTTATAAAGTTTGGGGGAAATTTTATGAATGGGTTGAAAAAGAAGATAGATAAAATATTCAATGTAAATTTAATATAAAAGAAATGAGAAGTATGACTGTGATAAATCGGATGACAAAAAGAGAAAAGGAGGCAGCATTAGATAAATATGTAACATATACCGGAAATTAAGCCAGAATAGACTGGCAATAGAAATTAAGATTTAAGAATATGAATATTAGAATTGAAAAGTGAGGAAAAAATGCTTAGTCTGTCTTTTATTAAATTAAAAATTAGTTATTGAAGTTATATTTTTGTTTTTTAGACAGGCTGAAAAATTAGAAATTTGACTTAGGATATTTTATTATTTGCATGTAAGAGATATTATAAATATATGGTTGCTTATTGAAGGTATATATGTTGTTATGTATGTACGTGATTTTAAGGTGGAGAAAAATAAAACTTTTTTCAAAAAAAAGATATGCAGAAGAAATTGCCAACTTTTCTGTGATCCGACAAAATTCAGTGATTGCAATAACACTTAGACTTACCAGTATATACAGCTTCATAGTGCTTTTACAGCCCTCTCTAAGCGGTTTACAGAGTCAGCCTATTACTCCCAACAACCTGGATCCTCATTTTATCAACCTCGGAAGGATTGAAGGCTGAGTCAACTTTGAGTCTGGTGAGAATGCTTTAAATAGAAGTCCAACATAGAGGAATTTAAGGGTCTCTACCATGATACCCTTGGTCCTGAAAATTTTCATGTGCTTAATTTGTATGGTTCTGGCTGCTGCCAGATGCATAGGATCAGAACTTATAGAAGAATAATTAATTCTATACAGGTATTGTAATCCTTGACTTACAACCATTTATTTAATGACTGTTCAAAGTTATGACAGTGCAGAAAAAAGTGACTTATGAATGGTCCTTGCACTTATGACTGCTGCAGTGTCCCCACAGTCATGTGATCAAAATTCAGACACATGGCAACTGGCATGTATTTACAACGGTTGCAACATGCCGAGGTCACTTGTTCATCCTTTGCGACCTTCCCTGGTGTCCTCCGACAAGCAAAGTAAACGGAGAAAGCCAGATTCACTTAATGATGGCAGCAAAAAGGATCGTAAAATCAGGTGTGACTCACTTAATGACACATCACTTAGCAACAGAAGTTCCAGTCCCAATGATAGTCATAAGGACTACCAATAAATGGGTACATTTTGCTTCTTAAAGAGGAATGGATGACTTACTGTGTCTTCCTTTAATTAAAATGTTTATTTGCAGGTTTAGAACAATGCATTGTTTATCTTTGGGGGCTTAAAATTAGGACAGGAAAGCTGACCCCTCTGTCCTGCTGGGCCTCAAATTAGATTCCTCTCCTGCCAGCAGCCCATACCTGTTCCTCCAAAGTAGATTGTGTTCCATCTGTTCCCCTTGCAGAAGAAGGCAAGGAGCTATTCCTCCCCAACTTCTCCTGCAACAAAAAAAGCCTAGAAGATATGCACTGTCACATGTTTGATCAATTCTTCCTTCAAGCTAAAGAATAGGTTATGTGGGTGTTAGACAATGGATCTGGTGGCAGCATCAAGAATGCAATTAAGTCTCTGATATTTTTAGCTGGGTTGCACCCTTTTATTGGTTAAAAGGAAATATTCTTCCCTAAAAATTAGTTATGTACAGTACGGGATTATCTTAAAATTGATTCGTTTCATCATCTCCCCCCATGGTGTTCAAGGCAACCTGTGCACGTTTACATAGAACTAGGCTACCAGGGCAGAGATAAGTGGGCACAGCACTATGGCCATCATTGGAAAGTCCATTTGACCTCATAAACAAAGAGTCGCCAAGTTTCTAATAGCTCTACTGCTGTGTCTTTTTTTTTTTTACACCTCCAGTCATTTTATCTCCTGGTGTGTCAGGAGACACATGGTTCGTGTGCTTTCTGCCCACTGTCATGTTGTCTAAAGGCGTGGATGCAGGGCAAGGAGGAAAAACAAAATGCCAAGGACAGTACACGAAAGATGGCCAGCCAAAGAAAGTATTCCAGTTTTTTAAAAACTATCTACAGCTTCATTTAGAAATTAAATTTTACGGTCCTCAAATTATATTACTAATAGTAATAGTTACAATACATATATTATGTGTTTCCAAATACAAATGCTGTAAGCACGGCAATTTTTTTTTAAAAAAAGGAAAAAAATGACTGCCATTATTACTGGCTATATGCCATGCCCTTTAATTGCTAACTCAAATTTTCTTTTCGGAATATTAACAGCATATTAGTATCTTGGTCAGTTTCCCTTTTATTTGTATGTATTTCTCTTTATATAATAGATCTGTTGTTGGCTACATTACATGATGCTTGCTCTACAAAAATGGATACGGAGGGGGTATTTCCATTTTAAACATGTTAATTAGGTTTAGCTACGCTGCAAATCCATGATAATGGGAAGGAAATTAGGCTTTTTTAGGAGATCTTGTGTACAGTGTCTCAGTTTGATATCTCTCAACTGTATTGGACTACATTACTATCAATAAATTTAATAAATAAACAAAATCAATTCGGCTACAATTAGAGTACAATACAATGCAACGCAACACAACACAGTGCAATGCAATACTATGCAATACTATGCAATGCAATCACTTCCAATTGATACTGCAATGATTGTAGATAAAGTGACTTGTGGCTTTACATTGCTGGAAAGTACCAATGCTGAATACAAGGAATCCATCTGTTCTGACCCAGATCCCCAAACACGACAAATCCTCTGACGCAGTGGTGAAATGTAAAAAAACCTCTTTGAATCTTTTAACACATTCTCCACAAAATCTCTATAGTCGATGTTAATCTTGTAATTGAAAATGTCACCAAATGTGCGCAGTTGTTCTTCAGCTGCTGCCCATGGAATGACCACTTCCACAAAATCCTAGTACTCTGGCACCAAAAAATGTAGAAATTGCTATTTATTTGTGGAGTCTTGCAATTAGCTACCTGTTTTTAAATGTTCACAGTCCATCAGTTGTTTCTGCAAATTTGTTATGATGCTTCCTAAAAGCCTTTCCCGATGAAGTCCAACAAATCAATGATTTTCTACAAAGTTTATATTTTTGAAGACTTCTGAATTTATTTGCCCATCATCTTCTCTTTCGTATGGACCCTTTTGCTGTGTAAGCAGTTCAAATGCTTTCATCGATCTTCTCACCAGTTTTTCAGCCTTTATGATGTCCGTATTGCGTGCTTGCAGTGCAGTTGAAAGAAGTGAGATTTCTTCCAGAATATCTATCATCAACACCAAATCATTTAAGAAATATTTATTTTCCAGACGGGCAGTCATACCTGAGTATTTTGCATTCGCATAAAATACTGAAAAATACTGGAGCCTATCTTATCAATAAATATTTTAAAATGATTTACTTGCTTTATTTCCTTTATGGCGTCATCTAAAACAAGTTGGAGGTGATGGTTCAAGCAGTGCCATATGATGATATTTGGAAACTCTTTTGCTATTCTGGTGCTCACTCCAGATTTTCTCCCAAGCATAACGTTGGCACCATCAGAGCAGGACGCTTTTAAATTTTTTTGTAGGTAGTCCTGGGTAAACCCAACCTTGTGTACACTTTCCAGAACAGCAAAACATATTGTCTCTGCATCTTGTTTCTTCAGTTCAACAAGCTCGACAAAAAGTGTTAGTGGGTCCTCTGAGTCCTCAACTTTCACGAAAACTATCAAAACTGGTATGCAGGATACTGTTGAGGCTTCATTGATGATCAGGCATATTTTCAGATTCTGTGCATGATGCTGGTTAACATTTGGGTTCTAATTTCGCTTGCAATGCACTCAACTATTTTCACAACTGTTGGCCTTGAATGCAATCCTACTCCCAGATCTACTCCATTTAAAGTTTGTAATTCTATCAATTCCACTATGCTTGAAATTGGTCTGCACGCTTTTGCCAGGCTGTAAACACTTCTGAACATGTTAGTGGTGGTATCATATTGGCTTTCAGAAACCTTGTCCATTGATTTTCTATGGCTTCCTCCTCCACTTGTTTTATGTTGTCTCTGCAAATGGTGTGCAATTTCGATGTGAAGTGTTCTCTCATTTTCTTGCTTAAAGACGCTTGCTGCACTTCCTTATTTTTCCCAGCTGCCTCAGTCTTGAAATGCTTCCATTCTCTGGACACATGAATACCGCTCTCCATTGCGAACTCATGTTTTGCACAGTACTTGCAACCTAGTTTCTTGTTTGAAACTTCCAACCCCTCATACTTCTGTTGGAAGCTGCTGTACTGTTGCATAGACCAGCAGTCTGAAAGAATGATTTCTATTTCGGGCTTGGGTGACTTGCTGCTTTCTCCGCGTTCAAGTGGTGGAAGTGGTGGTGCTTGGGATTGTTGTGGTGCTTGGGATGGTTATGGTGCTTGTGGTGCATGGGATGGATCATCCAAGGGCAGCACTTCTGATGGTTGTTGTAGTGCCAGTTTTGGGTTCTTGGCCAAGAAACCGATCGTTGTCTGTTGCCTTTTTATCCTTCCTGTTCCTGTTAAAGGCTGCTACTGCAAAAGGGAAAAAAAGGAGCTTTGTTAGCTGAGGACACACAATGTTTACACACACACAACACACAACAACACAACTGACTCACACACCATGCAAAAGCACACAAAATGGCCCCTGCCACAAGCATGAACCTTACAGGGCCACAAAGAGCTGAAAAAAAATTTACACTTTACACACACACACACAACACACAACAACACAACTGGTTCACACACCATGCAAAAGCAGCTGTACTGACTCACACAACATGCAAAAGTACACAAATGGCATCTGCAACAGATTTAACACATTTAACAGATTTAACAGATTTAAAGAGTTGGAAGAAGGGATCTTGCAAGGTCATCTAGTCCAACCCCCTGCCTAAGCAGCATTGCAAAGGCACACAAAATGGCCCCTGCCACAAACATGAGCCTCACAGAGCTACAAAGAGCTGAAAAAAACTTTTACACTTTATACACAACAACACAACTGGCTCACACACCATGCAAAAGTACACAAATGGATTGCAGGCTGTAATCCCGACGAAGCAAGGCTGGCGTTGCGACCAGCGGCTCTGGATTCAGTCTGAAGAGCGAAGGTAAGCAAACTGGAGGCTGGGGAGAAGGTGGGTGGTTAGTTAGGCTGCCAGGGCAGCTTAGCCAAGCCAGCCAGGCGAGCCTGGGGACCCGGGGGGCGGCACAAGGCCCACAAACAATCCCCAGGAGCTGCGTGAACTACGCGAGCCCGGGAATTGAGGAGTGGCATGCTAGGCCACAACACGCAACCGATCCCCAGCGGCTGCACGAACTATGTGAGCCCGGGGATTGGGGGGGGGCACCCATGCTAGGCTGCAACCGGCAATGCTTACCTTTTTGAGTGAGCGGCCGCCGGCGAGGCGTCCGGGCGAGGCAAGGGCAAAGCGAGTACCTGTGCCCATTTGGCAAAGGGGAACAACTTATATAGGCCGGGGGTGGGGTGGGTGGGTCAGAATGTTAAATGTTAGGTTAGTTCCTATCAATTCACGACTCCTGACTCGGTTTTGTTCTTTCGTCAGATCTGAGCCTCCTAATTTGCCTTGAGTGAAAGTGGCACATATTAGTAAAAGTAGTGATCAGGATCATCATCAGCAAAGTGGTGCACTGGAGTCCAGCCATCCTGTACTAAGACTGGCCAAGCCATTTGAACTGTCACTTTGCCAAGTAACTACGTCCGCTAACATCTATGCATGCACACATATATTTAGACAAAATGGAGAAGCCATTGAAGTGGCTGTACAGAATCTTAGACAGGATATGGCACATCAAGAACCATGGGCTCTGAAGTAGTAGTAACAACAACAACAACAACAACAACAACAGCAGCAGCAGCAGCAGCAGCAGCAGCAGCAGCAGCAGCAGCAGCAGCAGCAACAAATTGAAAGGCACCTTGGAGGTCTTCTAGTCCAACCCATTGCTCAGGCAGGAAACCATTTCAGACAAATAGTTGTCCAATCTCTTCTTTAAAAACTCCAGTATTGGAGCACCCACAACTTCTGGAAGCAATTCATTCCACTGATTAATTGTTCTGTCAGGAAATTTCTCCTTAGTTCTAGGTTGGTTCTCTCCTTGATTAGTTTCCATCCATTGCTTCTTGTCCTGCCTTCAGGTGTTTTGGAGAATAGCTTGACTCCTTCTTTGTGGCAGGCTCTTAGACAGGGGTGAAATGCTACCGGTTTGGGCGTACCGGTAGTGGCGGCCGCCGGTGGTTTGGAGAACTGGTAGCGGCGGCAGTGCGAGGCTCTGCAGACCCACCCGGACGTCACCATTTTCTTTTTTTTAACCTTCTGCACATGCACAAAGCCTTTGCACAAGCGCAGAGGGTGAAAAAAGGCGTGCTTCCGAACCTATTGGGAAGGTAAGTAGATTTCGCTGCTGCCCTTAGATGTTGGAACACTGCTACGGTACTGTATCATGTCACCCCCTAGTCCTTCTTTTTATTAAACTGGGAACCAAATTAGTGCTTGGTTAATTTTATTTTGATTTGCCTCTTTAATTGTTCACCTGGCATTCCCACAGCCCTTCTTAAAATTCTCCTCAAAACCTGATAGATGTCCCATAACTGCACAATTAAAATTTGACCATTTTATTATCCAATTGTCATGGGACAATGTCAGGGAAGTGGATAAAGGGGTACAATTAATGGGTTGTTCATTGTTATGCTACAGAAAGCATGCAGGATAATATTTTTGGTTCTCCTTTTTCCTGAAACTCCTTGTGACTCTTCAAAAGCTGCTTTGGATGGCTGGGCATCCTTCTGGATATAAGAGGTTCAAGTTCAATGGCATAGATTCTTTCAGCAATTCATGATCCACTGACCATAATGAAATAGTAGATTGCAGGGGTGGGTTCCAGTTACCTTTGCTACCGGTGTGCATCGCGACGTTTCCTTGCGGATTTTACTTTCGCGCATGCTCAGAAGGACGTTTCAGCCAGAAACACAGCTGAGGAGCTCCTCAGCTGTGCTTCGGATGAAGAAATAAAGGTTGGTATTAACCCAGGGGCGGGCGGGAGGGCTTTTTTTAAAAGCAGAGGACGAGCACCGAAACCCGAAAAAATAGCTGAAAATTCTGTAAAAAAGATGGCGGCACGCACGTACCAGCACAGAAAGTACAGGAACTGTGATGCCAAAATTACATCACCAGTGGGCCGCTACCGGTACGCATGTACCGGTCTGAACCAGGAGGAACCCACCCCTGGTAGATTGTACATAGAAAGTTAAGGATTCACTGTGGGTTCCTTCTTGGTCTATAATTCTGCCTTCTTCTATTCTAAGAGTTTTAATTTGAGCTTTCTTCTATTTTATTTCTCATGCACACTTACACAAACCATGTGGTCTTTGATTCTTTGCCTGATAGAATGGAGTCACCTAGGTGCTAACTGACCCTATAAATCATTTCATTAATTATGACAGGTAGTCCTCGATTTACGACCACAACTGAGTCCAACATTTCTGTTGCTAAGTGAAACATTTGTTAAGTGAATTATGCCTTATTTTACGATCCCCGTTTTCACAGTTTTGAAGTGAATCACTGCAGTTGTAACATGACTGCTTCCCCGTTGACTTTGTAAGAAAGTCACAAATGGGGATCACATGACACCGGGACATTGCAGCCATCATAAATATGAACCAGTTGGCAAGCCTCTGAATTTTGATCATATGACCTTGGAATGCTGCAACCGTCATAAGTGTGAAAAATGGCCATAAGTCACTTTGTAAAGTGCCGTTGTAACTTGTCACTAAATGAACTGTTGTAAGTTGAGGACTACCTGTATTCAGGTCAGATTCTGCTTTCAGGAATATTCACATGCATTCAGAGAATGCAGCAGAGGTGCTTCAGGACAGGCAGGAGAAAAAGATATAAATGATGATTGCCGGCCTGATTCTTCCAACATGGAATTCTTGTATCTTAGCATCTTTGTTAAATAGAAGGATCCTTCTCATGGATGGGATAGCCAGGATGGGGATGAATCCAATGAATATTCATTAGGGTCTCCATGGCTTCTCTTTGGAATTCAGTCTCATTTAGATGCTGACTGAAATAGAGACTCCAGCTCTTCTTGTTTGAGAAAAAAATATTTCCACTGGGGACAAGGTAACTGTTACGTACGGAGGTATGTGGTAAATTTGCATAGCTGCCGCTGATTGACTAGAATAGCGGGCAGCAAGTTTGAACGGCTGTCACTGGCTGGCTGAGTTGGAGGGAAGCCCATAAAAGCGGCTTCCCTACCACTTGCCGTAGTTCGAGTTTCTGCCTGCTAACTAAAATAAAAGTGCTGAACTGATCTCCAGCTCGTCTCTCCTTTTCCCACGTGCTAATCTAACAGTAACAATTAAAGCCACTATTCCAGGTACCAAATTTTGAATAGTAAACCGAGATGGATCCAGGTTTGGTCAAATTTGACTGCTGGCTAAGGAACTGAAAAAAAGGATCTGTGCAAAAGGCAAGAAAACTGAGAATAAAACAGGTCTCGGGGAGAATATTTAGAATCCTCAATCCCCCTTTCTTCATAAAGGAACAAACTGACATCAAAATAATAATAATAATAACAGTTGGAAGGGACCTTGGAGGTCTTCTAGTCCAGCCCCCTGCTTAGGCAGGAAACCCCACACCACTTCAGACAAATGGTTATCCAACATCATCTTAAAAACTTCCAGTGTTGGAGCATTCACAACTTCTGGAGGCAAGCTGTTCCACTGATTAATTGTTCTAACTGTCAGGAAATTTCTCCTTAGTTTTAAGTTGCTTCTCTCCTTGATTAGTTTCCACCCATTGCTTCTTGTTCTACCCTCAGGTGCTTTGGAGAATAGTTTGACTCCCTCTTCTTTGTGGCAACCCCTGAGATATTGGAACACTGCTATCATATCTCCCCTGGTCCTTCTTTTCATTAAACTAGACATACCCAGTTCCTGCAACCATTCTTCATATATTTTAGCCTCCAGTCCCCTAATCATCTTTGTTGCTCTTCTCTACACTCTTTCTAGAGTCTCAACATCCCTTTTACATTGTGGCGACCAAAACTGAATGCACTATTCCAAGTGTTTATACTGTAAATCAAGCACCAACAAGCAAATTTCCTGTGAGTTACTTTCCTATTTGCAAGTTAAAAGCCCCACTAGATGGCAACCTACTCCCAAAATATTTCTGTTTATACTGTAAATCTGAAATGCTTTTAAGGACCGCAGTGATAGGGAAAAAAATAAAGTGCTGTAATTGAAATATTATCCATTAGAAGAAAGAAGACCAGAAAAAAAAGGTTACTTGCTGTAACCCACAAGCTTGATTAGTACAGTAAAATATATATAATACAAATTGAGGCTTCACTAGTAGTTGGGGAAAAAAAGTGTGAATGATGGCATGGCAGATTCAGGATGAAATGTTTGAAGAGCCACCTGAAAAAAGATTAATTATGGAAAATCTTTAGATGAATTAAGAGTAAACCCAGAAGACTAAGCGTGTTTGGAATAATGGGAAAATACACTCTTGGATTACAATTAAGATTGTAACTATTGAGACTGGAGTTTTTAAAAATAATATCTAATGAAGGAATGTGGAAACTGAGGGATGATTATAAATATAGTAAACACATCAATCATATTTATTCATATTGATGTAGTGCAGTTCAGCTGAATATTTCCCCCCACCCGAGAAAAGAACATGGCTATAGCTGAGGATTCCCATCTAAATATGACTATTCTCACTAATTAAGAAAGTAAATAATTCACAAAACTTTCTTGTCATTTGCCTTTCTTAATGAGACAACTTCATTCTCCAAAGCTTGAAAAATTTCCAGAATATTTCATTTATTAGCTTGCATCAATGGTGCATTTTTGTATATTAGTCACTGGAGTAACCGCTCATACATAATTTAATTTTATTCATACTTTTACTCATAGCTCGTATTATGTGTTTTAAAAATAATTCACTGCTTTGGTGTTTTATATTTTGATACACATTTTATATGTTGTTTCTGTGAATTTTATACACCATGCTGCATTTGCTATGCCATACAAAATAATAATCCCTGGACAAAGGGTGTTTAAGAAATGTTTTCAATAAATAAACCAGGCTAATTACATACACACAAAGAAAGACGTATTACTTGAGATAAGCTATATTTTAATTTGAGAGTAAAGTACTGAAGTATAGTGCAAATAGAACTCCCTTGGCTGTCTACCTGCTCTCTAATTCACCATTCAGATCCTTAGCTTTGGCTCTGATTGGAGCCTAGAACCTCCAACTTCCTCTCCACACCCCCTTGGCAAATCATTGGCAGCTTTTGCACTGTCTGTAGCTAGGAGGAAGGTTATAGTAAAGCTCCCCCCAGGCAGAGTTACTCAAATGTGAATTTAAAGATCTTGTTTGCATTCATTACAAACCCATTTAAAACTGGCTGGCTGAGATCAGGGCAGGACTAGTCTGAAGGTGGAGCTGACACTTGTCCCCTTGCTGCCTCTGGAAGAGGTACCTGTGGATTGTCTGGGTCAGGGACAGGTGAAGGGCTACCCTGGTTTTCCTTCCTTCCTTCCTTCCTTCCTTCCTTCCTCCCTCCCTCCCTCCCTTTTTTCCAGATTCCAGTTCAACCTCCTTTTATGAATAAGTCTGTCTACATTGGATTAGCTTGATGTCAGTTTTGCTTTCCGAAGGGTAGAGGTTACAATGGCTGAAGAAAAAACATTTCGCTATGGACTTATTGTCCTGGGATTCTTTCTGGTTATGATCGGCATGTTCATAATGAGTGTGGAGAAACCACAAATCTATATCACCTTCTGCACCCTGGGAGTCTTGGTCATTGCTGTGGGCATCATCTGGAGCATGTGCCAGTGCTATCCAAAGGTAGGCAGCATGGTTTTTTTTAAAAATGCCTAAAACAATAGTTAACACCTTTCTTTCTTTCTTTTCTTTTTCTTTCTTTCTTTTTCTTTCCTTTCTCTCTCTCTCTTTCTTTCCTTTCTTTTTTTTCTCCCTCTCTCCCTCCCTCTCTCTCTTTCAAAACAATGTTGGAATGATAAGTTAAATCTACTGCCTGGATATCTAGAATTAGACTGAAGACATGTTTCTGGATGTATTAGCTTAACAACAACAACAACAAAAACTCTATACATGTTGCATATTCAGCCTATCATTTCACAAAGTTGTCCCAAATGTGCTTTTTCAAGAGGCAACTGGACTTTCTTGTTTTCCGAGATCCGCGCTGAAGAAGCTTCTTGGATGAGAAGCAAAACGTCTTCAAAGACGTTTGACGTTGGGACAACCATGACCTGGATGACTGAGAATCTCCATAGACTGTGTTTAACCTTTACATAACTGAAGCAATAGCTAGGGATTAGGTGTAGAAAATTGTTCAGGATGGGCTATCTAATTAACTATTATTGAGACTGAAACTCTGCATAATATTGATTTTGCCAATGAAATGTGTGTTGTACATATGTGAATCTGTTAATTTGATTGAAACTGGGGAAGGAAGGAAGGAAGGAAGGAAGGAAGGAAGGAAGGAAGGAAGGAAGGAAGGAAGGAAGGAGGGAGGGAGGGTGGAAGGAAGGAAAGGTTGACAAATACAAACTAATTAAAACTGTTTTGTGGCCAATGGATGGTGGTGATGGGAACTTTTTTAACATCGTTTCTGACCATTGACTTGCTCTTTTCCTTTGAACTCAAACTAGATGGAGAACTTCCTGCAACCCTTGTTTTTACTTATATCTTTATTCTCAGACAGGGCAGGTACACATGGAGCAAAAGTAGGAATCCTAATGCAGTATAATGGTTATATGGGCTGACATCATCTCCTTTCTCCAGGAAGAGCTTGACATCCCATGAGCCTTAGATCAGGACACTATTGACATGGATACATGAACATAACTAGCCTACTTCTTCATTGGCCAAGCACTAGATAGGTAGCAGGAGGAACAGATTAGCATGAGTTATGTGGTACCAGGTTTTTTTTCCTGAATTCTATCACAAACTTCTTTTTGTTTTTCAGCTGTTTTTTTCTCCCTAACTCTTTTTGTTGGGAAGAAATTCACAATGGGTGTAGGTATTTATTTAGGTATTATACAACTGGTTGGATGGAGTTAGTTTAATCCTTTGAATGACTGGGATAAAATTTAACTGCCTGCAGTTATTTGATTTATGGTGAAGTTAATTCATTTATGGTGTTCCAACAATGTTACTTTTCATTGGCTTAATTAAGGATGTTGTGGGAACAGGATCCTTCAGACCTGGTGGGACCCAAAAGCATTCCTACAGAGAAATTTATTAGGGACTGGTACACTCCAACTTCCTGTTAATATTTTTTTTATTAAAATAAACAATTATTTTTTAAAAACTAGGTGGGAGGGTAAACAAGATTGGCACCAAGGAAGGTGCATACAGCAACATTTGTTCCATGGACACTGCAAATGGCATTATTGTGGGAACAATTACATTATTATGGACACAATTATATTATTGTGGACATCATGTTGCTTATTCGATTATTTGCTTATTACATTATTGCCTCCCTAGAAAGGAAGTGAGGTAATAATGTAATAAATAACTAAAGAGAAGCTGGGTAGGAGATTATACAATAGGAGATTGAATTGGTTTTCTGCAGTTATATAGTCCTTTACACATACTCAACAATGCAAACTTCTAAGGCCTGTTGAAATGATACCTAGTGAAACTATACTGCTGTTTGCATATTTACACAAAACACAAATGGATCAATAGAGCCGTTTTGCCTAACTTTTCCTCTAGATCAGAGTTGTTTCCATTGACTCGGAGTCTGAGAAGTTTCTTGTGAAGAACCCAGAGTCTGAAAAGTTCCTTGTGAAGAAGATGGCTGCCTCATCATCAATTGAAAATAAGATTCCTGAGAAGAAAAGGTATGCTTATGAAGACGCCAAGCCACCAGGCTTCAACTCAATAGTCTGCAATCTACATTTTAATTAGAGTGCTAGCCAGTAGATGCTAGCAGCCGTTCTCAACTTGGGGGTCGCGACCCCTTTGGGGGTCGAACGACCCTTTCACAGGGGTCAGGAGACTTCACCCAGACGCCGCCATTTGGGTTCTTTTACCCTCTGTGCATGCACAGAACGCTTTGCGCATGCACAGAGGGTAAAATAACCCAAATGACGGCGGCGGGGCAGGGGTCGCGGTGGTGGGTGCTGCGGCAGGGTGGGGCACGATGGTGAGTTTAATTTTTTTTAAAAAAATCAACAGATATATTTAATGCCATTTGCTATCCCATGCCAGTGTTTGCCATTCTTAACCTTGTCCTCCTGAGAAACATAGCCTCTAGCACAGTGGTTCTCAACCTTCCTAATGCTGCGACCCGTGCCCCGCCCCCATCGTGCCCCACCCCGCCACCGCACCCACCACTGCGACCCCTGCCCCGCCGCCGTCATTTGGGTTATTTTACCCTCTGTGCATGCGCAAAGCGTTCTGCTTGCGCAGAGGGCAAAAGAACGCAAATGCCGGCATCCAGGCGGGCCGGGGAAAGCGGGCAGGGTAAGCCCTGCGCCGCGAACGCCACCGCCTTCTTCGGTTCTGCGGCGAAAAACAGGTAAGAGCGTACCGGCAGGAACCCACCCCTGGGCCATGTGGTTCATTTTTATGAACTCTGTTAAGAATTGTTTTCCTGATTTAAGATCTGAATGTCATTTGCTGTGAATTAGTCTAAGTCATTCATCAGTCTTTCTTAATTAAGGCCTCTTAACAAAGAAAGCTTTTCATAAAAGATGGTTGCATGCCAAGTTACAAGCTAGAGAACAGTATCCCTTTTGGTGCAGCCATTCTAACTTCTAGCAAAGATGCACCACAGTTTAAGTTTGGTTTATTCTCGGTGCTAGCAGAGTTTACCGAATTAACAAGGGTTCGGATTCCAACTGGGAAAAAGTGGCCAGTACTGAACTGCAAAATATTGACTCAAAATATTCAAACTGGTCAACATCTTTTTCAAGGAACAACTTTTCAGTCAATGGGAAGAGTCAGAGGGCATCTTCAGGGAGAGAGGCAAAAAAAGTCCAAGTAGAATTCACAAATGTTTTATTGAAACCCTATTCCTTTCTATGGGTGTGTGAAATCAACACATGTACAAAGGAGGTGTGTGTTTTATGGCCCTTCCCTGAGCACACCACTGGCAAAGGGGCATATCTCAAGGATATTAAAGCAGGAGTGGGTTCCTACCGGTGCGGTCCGGTGCTGGTGCTCCGGTAGCAGCCTGCTGATGACGCAATTCAAGTGTGAGGGCTCTGGTCCCGTCTTTCCCGGTCCGTGCGCACCGCCATCTTTTTTTGGCTTGAAATGTCCTTCTGCGCATGCATGGAAGTAGAATCGGCGCTTTTTTCCTGGTTTGGATGGCTTCTCAGCTGTGTTTCAGCTTCAAATTTCCTTCTGCACATGCGCGGAAGTAGAATTGCATGGTGGGATGCACATGCGCGCATGAGCGTGCACACATGAAACATCACGATGCACACCGGTAGCGAAAGGTAAGTGGAACCCGCCCCTGTATTAGAGTGATACTCTAGCCTACTGAACTTGGAGCAGCCCCCCCCCTTAGCAAAGCTTTCATAGGAGAACAGTTCATTTGAGGGCATCCCCTGATTTAAGAGCTATCTGGGCCAGGTGGGGAACAATGGCCCTTTTAAGTCTTATGACTTGTGGACTTCAATTCCCAGAATTCCTTGATAAGCACTGATAAGCCCAGATAACCTGCTCTGCTCACAAAGGAAGCAGGAAGCACATACCTCATAAGTGTGGAAGAAGGAAAATGTGATAGTGGTTTCAACACATTATTCCTTTTCTATATGTCTCTGTTAGTTTGAAAAAATAATCATTCCTTTTTTAAACCCCAGTTCTTCAAGGGCACAAGATACCTCCTCCTATATCTTCCTCTTGTTCGGTTGCCAATGCTCTAGTTAATTGTCCCAGATCATTTTAGTTGTTCAGCTTTCCTTCCTTCCTTATTTGTTAGATTAGATATTGTGTCTTTCCTCCACAAACTTAAACCAGCAATGTAGCACTTTTTCCTCCAGATTTGTGTCTACGGTAACCATCCAATGGGTTATGTTGGTCTACAAAAGACCAACTGGCCAAAGATAACCAGTGAGTTCTATGGCTGACAGTCAGGAGCGGGTTCCTCTTACCTGCCTACCGGTGCGCTACGCGCACATCATCTTGTTTCACGTGTGCACGTGCACGCTTGCTATGCGTGCACATCCCCTCGTGAGATTTTGCTTCCGTGCATGCGCAGGAAGCAAAAAAAGCCCAAAAATTCCAGAAAAAAGATGGCGCCGTGCAACGGACCGGCGAAGACGGCACCGAAGCTGTCGCACGCAAATTGCGCAATCGGCGGGTCCCTACCGGAACGGCGGACTGGACAGTAGGAACCCACCCCTGCTGACAGTAGAATAAAACCTTGTTTGCCCTATTTGTAGTCCTGTCTCAATCAGTACATCACTTCTTGTTAGTTTCAGTTCTGTCTGGTCAGTTTCATGTGGAGAGATAAAATACAATAAAATAAATTATTATGATTTCAATATGCATGATGTTACTTCTTTGGGGACAATATTCTCCATAGGATCTCCCAAAGATCAAAGTCATGTTAATACTATTAGAAGTGAGGTCCATCTTTATGTCCAGAGATTAACTGTCCTTAAAATAAATTCATGGATGGATGGATGGATGAATGGCTAGAAATGAATTTTATCCTACTTTGTCCACAGTTTGCAAACCCAATACACAAGCCAGAAAGAAGCTGACATATATGAGAAAAGCCTGCCGACTTATGAACAGATCCAGACAAACAGTTCTGCAGAATGCTTGGGAACTTTGCCTGTCCCAGTGCCACTGGTAAGGACAGGAAGACATCTCCAGCCTCATGTACATGCCAAAGCAGAGGTACACAGGGACTCAGAGAGTAATGGGAGCCTTAACAGAGATGCAACAGGACTGAACTGGTGAGTAACATATATGAACTGTCCCTGAATTAGCTTATATTAGGGCAATCGGATTTGGACTGCAAAAATCTGAACGACTCATAGTTGGAAGCAAGGAGATACAGAAACCCTTAATTTTTTTAACTACAATGTAGGGGTTGTCCAGATTTATGTAGCTGAGATATGGCAGTGCTAATTTATATTGCGTAAAACTGATGAATTATCAAATCATGTGCTGATCCTAGTTAAAGGAAAGATGAAATTTCTAAATAAAAAAAGGTTGTTGAATAAAATAGCAGCAGTCTGGTTTCCATCTTTTAAAAGCCAATATAGTCAATATATTGCCTAGCAGAGTTTAGTTCTCCTCCCATTCTTTTATCAAGATGCTGATGTTAGACTGGGTTGGTCGGTAATAAAATCTAGTCCTAGAAACCAAATTCATAACAAGGAAATTAGTCATTCTGGACTAATAACCTGGTACAAGCTTAACATCCACATTGCTTCGTTTACTGTAAACTTCTCAGTTGAAACCCAAAACAGCAAAGAGCCTTAGAAGGAATGCCCTTCATTGAATCCTTTCTTCTTCTTATTCTTCCAGCCCATCTAAGAGGTTTCCAAAGGCTGCACCATTAGCATCTCTTCAAGAGGAAGTGGACACTTCTTCCCTGGATTCTACTTCCAACAGCCCATTTTTAGAGAGATGGAAAGATGTCCCAAATCCTGTGTCTCTAACAGGAAGCCAGCTCCAATTCAAACTTCCTTCTTATGAAGATTTCGCCTTGATTGATTCCCTGGCGGTGGAAGGTCAGGGGCAAAGTAATGAAAATACCGTGGCCTCAAGCCAGAGCCATTGTTCTGTTCCTCCTACAGCAGGTGATGGCATTGTGGGAATAGCAGGTCGTGGTCCTCTGGAATGCAGCAGAGCCTTGCAGGAGGCAGAAGAGGATGATTTATACTATGGGATCCAAGAAGGTCCAAGATCCACCTTTCCTTCTGTGGTCACTGTTGCCGAACCAAAGCCATAAGCCCCTCCCTCCCCAAGATGAGAAAGTACAGAATTTTCAACATTTTTACATTTCAAATTCAGGAAGACTGAAAGGGGATGGAAAAGAGACAATTCAATCAAATCCATGGCGTTAAGGCTTATTTTTGCTGGGGGATGGAAAAGAAAAAGATGTGGGGGAAAAAGAAGGGCAGAGTAAGAAATAGTAAAAAGAACCAAGGCAGAGTGGGAAAAAAGCATCTATTCCAAATCCAAGAGCAATGTGGTATGTATGTGCCTCTGTGTCTAGAGAGAGTATATATATGTTTAATATGTTTATTTTAGGGCAGTGTTTCTCAACCTCAGTGACCTTAAGATGTCTGGATTCCAACTACCAGCCTGCTGGCTGGAGAATTCTGGGAGTTGGTCTACAAATTTTAAAGTTGCTGAGGTTGAAAAACATTGCTTTAGAGCAGGGATGGGGAACAATGGCCCTTTTATGACTTGTGGACTTCAACTCCCAGAATTCCTGAGCCAGCCATGCTGGCTCAGGAATTCTGGGAATTGAAGTCCACATGTCATAAAAGAGCCATGTTCACCACCCCTTATTTAGAGTATCATAAAAGAGGGGGATCATAGACCATCAAGCTTGCCTAACCTGTGATGCATCCAATCCACCATTATATTAGGTGCCTTAGGAGAGCCAGTAAGCTCTTTTTTTGTTGTCTCTGAGATTTTTGAAATGAGGAAAATGTGCCAAATGCTAAACAAAGATGTGCAGATACAACAAACTGTTTTGAAACATATTAAGTGAAACAGAAGTGCCTTTTTAAAAAAATTCCAAGAAGTATTTATTTCTAAAATCTGTCAAGTGGGCTATGCCTCCTTTCATAAGCGGAAGGCTCAGCTTTGATTATTTTATGGGATAAATAAACCAGCTACAGAGACTATCAAGTCCCTTTATCATCTTTATTGATTATAACAGACCCTTTCACCCTCATCTGCAGTAGCAGATTTCTTCAGATGTTTTGGAAAGCAACTTTTTCAATCTGCTACACATTATGGGAACTGTACTCCATCAGAACTACCACTCACTCTAATCTGCATTTGACTCCTGGAAAATTTTTGTATGCTTCCAATTAAGTTCATGCGTTTGAAAATAAACATATATTAAATAACATATGTTTCCAGTGACTTCCTTCTGAAGGAAACCAAATTTTATTAAGAAGTTCTTAATGTTCTAAGAAGTGTGATGGAAATAATACAAAGTAGGAACTTTTCTATTGGGCAAGTTCTGCATTTCTTCTAGGTCAAGGACATCAGGATCTTCACTACATAATCCAAAGCTGGACACAAAGCTACATTTTATATTATTTAATTTACACATAATATTAATTTTCATGTTCAGTCATCGTTTCTGTTGTCTGGAGAAGATTGCATAGAATATTTTCAAGGGTTGCATGAAATCCTGTAGGCTTAGGTCAGGGGTGGGTTCCACTTACCTTCACCACCGGTTCGCATCGCGTCCCCTCGCGCAATTTCACTTCCGCGCATGCTCAGAAGCAGGAATTAGCCCGAAACACAGCTGAGGAGCTTATCAGCTGTGCTTTGAGTGAAGAAATAAAGGTAGGTATTAGCCCGCGGGTGGGCTCTTTTTCAAGCCGTGTAAGGGGAAAAATACACAAAAAAGATGGCGGCGTGCATGGAACAGCACCAACAGTGATGTCACCAGTGGGTCGCTACTGGTTCGGGCGATCCGGTCTGAACTGGGAGGAACCCACCTCTGGCTTAGGTGGTATGTTTTTGCTGCAGAGGCATAAAACAGTTGTGTAGTTCTTCAGATTCTGTTTCCAAAAAGTGTTTGGCAGTGCATGGACCTGAGCACAGCACTTGGCTGCAACTCCTGAAAGCAGCTGCATCTTTCCTGTCATCCGAATCATGACTTCCCCTTAAATAGCCTAATGCAGTCAGTACCTAAAAATGCAGCAAGATGATTCATGGTTGACTTGAACATCATTTGCTGATGCTTTCTTTTCTTTCTTTCTTTTTTTTGGGGAAAGTATGAAATAGTATTCTCAATGTACAATAGTACTCTAAATTGCAAAAGATGTAAGATAAGTGTGCTTTCATTATTTCATATAAATTGTCATATACATGTAATAAATAAGTAAATAAATAAATTTACTAACTCCTTTTTGCTACCAATACGTGTTCACTAGAGTGTTTGTAAATCATAAACCCGTTTAAATTTGAATGTTACTGCTAGACAAATTTTAAATGATTTTAGGCCTTGCTTCAGCCCAATTTCCTTCTAAGGCTACTCTTTCAGTAAGCATGAATTCAAGAAATTCACTTAAATATCCCTTGATTTCTGTGGGAAAAGACAACGTCTTATCTATCACTTTAGATATTTAAAGGGATGGTATTGTATCTCTGCACAAGAGGCCGTTTGTCCATCATCTCACTGGTCTGAATTATGGACGTGACACAATAGTTGCGTGCAGATTTTTTCCCCAATTTTTTCCCCTAAACAGCAACCTGTTGATATTAGTTGCAACATATAAAACTGGAGGTTAAAACTGGAGGTTAAAAACCGCTTCTGTGTCAATGTCCAAGCAGCTTGCTTGCTCATGCTTCGTTGCTCATCGTGATCTCAAGTGAGCAGCAGATGTGTGTGAGCCATTGCTGGACAGACGGGCCCTCCTGCGTTCTCTGCACCTTTGCTATGAAGGTATGGCTTCATGGTTCAGTTCCTGCCTCATGGCTATTGAAGATCAGCTTGTTGTGGTGGAAAATCTGGAGTGATTTATATCAGTCTGTTGGCTGTTTCTACACAGAGAAGAAGCAGCGCTTCGGGGCAGCTGCGGGACTATGGCAGTTCAAAATTTGACAAATTGTGACAGAAGGACTTGATGCTCACTTTATCCATTTCTAACTAGGCCGCCTCAAGCTTTGGTCTTATGCAATATCACTATTTGGAAAGCAGTCCCCACTGAGAAATATTTCGCTAGCAACTTGTATTTAAAATGAAAAGACTTAGGAATTGCCTAGACTGATCTATTTCTGAATTAATTCTTAACAATTTCCTCATCCTTCTGAATGCCAGTCCACAAGACAAAAATATAAATCTTGTTGCAGACAAAAAAAGTGATACTTCTCAAAACAAATGGAGTATCTTCAAGCTGAATATATATGGCCAAGTTATGCTATTTCTCTCAGAGGATTTAGTCATGTGAGATTTTTGGCTTTTAACAGCTATGGGTTATCTATTTATTTATTTATCCACATTTATTTATCTATTTATTTATTTATCCACATTTATTCTCTGCTATAAATGTGGAGGGGTTTACCAATTAATATGGGCATTAAATAGCGCTTAATAAGGACCATCACTTTCAAGGATTATTTACATATAATATGTAAGGATACTTTTGGCAAAACCACTAATAACCATAGCCAGCCATCACCACTTGGGATTAGGGCAAAAAAAAAAAATATCAATATCCAACCAAAATACCCATATTATCCTCTTGTGGGTTTCAAAATAAGAGATGTCAGGGTAGTGATTTAAGAGCTGACCAGGCCTCTTTCATTTTTCTTCCAAATGTGTCTGTTCTATCCTGGATCACAGCAAACTTATATGGAACAATTCACCTTTCTAACTTCAGCCTTGTAGAACAACTTTTGTCAACTTTAATAACCTCCAGATGTGGCTTTGTTACCCTGAGTTTTCGGCAGTGATAATTCTGACAGGAAAATTCTGAGAGTTTTGAATTGTGCATGGACAACTTTGGTGCATTTGATAAAGCTTACGGGAGCTTCAAGCACAGCCTTGAAGGACGTTTTTGGGTTATAAGAAGAAATAGTCACAGCAAATTGTCTAAGGGGTCTTAGGTTGCTTGTACTGTACCTGCCCATAAGCTTTCTGGATTAGATTGGCTGCAGTTTCCAAACATTTTGCAAAGGAAGTTTTACGGTGAGTGCACTGCAATAGCACTAGTGGGAAGTAATGATGGCCAGACACATGACATCTACTTTGAATGCTTAGCTGAAGAATTTTATTTTAGTATAAGTTGCACTGAGAAAGGTAATGCAGCTGTTCACCATGTCAACAGACACTTGAGATGCCTTGTTTATATTAAACAGAAAAGCCTAGTTAATGACCCCAAAACGTCCTTCAAAGCTATGCTTCAAGCTCATGCAGGCTTTATCAAATGCACCAAAGCATTTTTGCTCAGGCGTTCTTATTCATGGATATTTTTTATATCTTCCAGCTTTTTTGAAAAACTTTTATCCATTCTGACAGTTCTGACCAACCTCTTCCCTCCTCGTTTGCGGCTTGAGGCTTGTGATCTGCATCTCTGATAATTTCCTTTAGAGTGGCAATAATTTAAGGCTTGGCCATCATGGTCTTCCCTTCAATTGAGATTTTTTTTTTGTCTCGTCTTTTGGTTTCTTCTAAAGAAAAATGACTCTGAGTGGGATTTGGCAAGGGGATAAGATGACTGTATGGCTGGAATCAGCAGACAGTTCCTACTTCTGTTGCCCCACAATGTGATATCAAATGTTGAAGACTTTGGAATCCAAAGTGACATACAAAAATTCTATCCCTGAAGACTGTTCGGAGACTGCAGTTGATCCAGAATGCAGCCGCGCGAGCGGTTGTGGGTGTTCCTAGATACACCCACACTACACCAATCCTCCGTGAGCTGCACTGGCTTCCTATTGGTCTCCGGACACAATTCAAGGTGTTGGTTATGACCTTTAAAGCCCTACATGGCTCAGGGCCTGGATATCTACGAGATCGCCTGCTACCACATACCTCCCAACGACTGGTTAGAGCACACAGAGTCGGTCTCCTCCAGGTCCTGTCAGCTAAACAGTGTCAGTTAGCGGGCCCTCGGGAGAGGGCCTTCTCTGTGGTGGCCCCCGCTCTCTAGAACCAACTGCCTCCCAAGATTCGTGTTACCCCCACCCTTCTGGCCTTTCGCAAAGCCGTGAAGACCTGGCTCTTCCGACAGGCTTGGGACCATTGACCTCGGGAGAAGACAGATGAGGTCGGCCCATGAATGGTAGGATGATTGTAATTTTATATTGTATTTTTAACTGTAATTTTATTTTTTTAATTTTTTTAATTTTTTAATTTATTATTTATGTTTCTTTCTGATGTGAGCCGCCCTGAGTCCTTTGGGAGTTTGGCGGCATAGAAATGTAAATAAAATAAATAAAAAAATAAAAATTAATGGACAGATGCATAAGTGGAATCAAAAGTTAGCTTTCCTTTGATGGAACTGTTTCAACTGGGAGATGTCAACTCTACCCTCTCCTGAAGCTACAATATGCTCCTGAAAAGATGTATCAAGCATCTTCTAAAACTGTGAAGGGAACATCAGGCTTGCAAGGAAGAATAAGAATTACCACTTCCACCAATAGATTCTAACCAAGGGGGATAATCAAGAAAGAGCTAGGTAGATTTTATGTCATAGAATCATAGGAATGGAAGATATGGAGCTCTTCTAATCCATCCTACCTGCCAAAGGAAGGAATATCATATCCTCCCAAATGACTGCCAAATATTTGATTGAAAGTGTCCAGAGTTGGACCCACTCATAAGTTTCCTAAGCAGTCTATGTCATTGCTTAATAGTTCTCACGGCTTTTTATATTTGGTTATCCATCTGTAAAACATTCATTCGCTGTTTTTTGTTTGGAGCTCTGGTGAATACCGGTAAATCCACACCCACTTCCTTGTGACAGATCTTCCAATATTTGAAGACTGCTATCTCCTCTCTGCCATCTCTTCTTTATATAGTTACTGTCAATCCTTCACTGAAAAGTAGACAAGATATTTAGCAAATAACTTCACCTAATAAAACAACAATTCATGTTTGTTTATTTGTAGAAAACAGACAATAGTGAGAGGGTGCTCCACATTGTTAGGGTGAATATCTGGAAAAAGATGCCAGTATAGTGCCAGTACGCCCAGTTAATAATCTGGATCCAAGTGACTTTGAATTAGAATTAGAAATATAGTAGATGCCAGCATGCTTGGTAGAAAACTGGAGTTGTGTGTTTTCAGCGGCATATTAAAATAGTCTTGCTTATCATATTATTTATCTTTTTTCCATCTTCTCTGGGCATTGGCTGCTTTTTTATATTTATCCTCTTGACATAAAGTCAGTAAAAGTTGCACGATGACCTTCAGAGCTTGGAGCTATGCCTGGGTTTGATCCTATGCTCCTCTATGGAGGAATTAATATAGAAAAAGGAAGCAAAGCCATAAGCAGTGTTGCTTAGACAACCGCAAGGGAGGTTTGCCAGTGGAGGAAGAAGTGAAAAGTGGAAAAATGAATGTTTCCTAAACATTGTACTCAGAGAACATAAACTCTTAGGAAAAAGAAAAGGTATTCTGCCCTGTTTACTCTGATTAGCAATTTTCAAAACACCTTTGAACTGGTTTCTTTGCTCTCTATCATATGAGGGTGAGTCAGAAAGTAATGCCATTGTCTTTATTTCAGGTGAAGTTTTTGATTAATACCTGAAATTTTTCCCAGTTATAAATGATTATATCATTTACATTCTGAAATATTTTGTTTCCTACTTTTCAGGTTTTTAAACTTGCAAGGAAAATTCAAAATGGCTGCCCCCTTAGAGTTGCGTCAAAAACAAAGAGCAGTGATTTAATTCCTTGTTGCTGAGGGGGAAACCCCTGTGACCACTCACAGATGATTACAAAATGTGTTTGAAAACAGTGCTTTAGATTATAGCCCCATGAAAGAGGGTTTGAGAGGCAAACATTATTCCAGTGACAAGGAAGTGAAAACTGCAGTGAAGAAGTGGCTCAAAGAACAGTCAACAAAATTTTACGAGGCAGGGATACATGCTCTCATTCGAAGGTGGAACATTGCTAATGAGAGAAATGGAGACTATGTTGAGAAGTAGGGATGTGATCCACAGAGGACCAGCTTCATTTTGATGTATGCTACATGTTCCTGTGTTGGTAATTATCCCTGTCCTAAAGACAATGGCATTACGTTTTGATTCACCCTCGTATTACGGAGGTGTTTTTTTTTTAACAGTGCTTAGTTTTTTTTTGATGGGAACTGCTTTTTTTCAGATTTTTCCTGGATGACATTCCAAATAAGGAACTCACCAACCACTTGTTAATGCTCACAAAATCAGTGAGATCTTTTCTGGAGCCAGCAAGACCAAACAAAATAGTTATGATCCACCAAATGTCTATTTGATATTCACCTGGTGCTCATAAAGAAGGATCAGTGATCTATGGTTAGCAGTGTATGGCCAGGGCCTTTTTGGTTGGATGGTAGCCCTGTTCACTGCTGAAATGCATCTGCTAATGGACTGGCCCAGTGGCAGTTTTGTCTGGCCATAAGAAGTTGGCAAGAGAAGCCTACTGACCTGAATAAAATTTGCCAACGCACATTTTTATATAGAGGGATTTGCTTTAGGAAAAATTGTGGACTTGCATTTTCTCACACTGTTTTCCCCTAAAAAAGAAGGTTATTTTTTTGTCCTTTTTATCTAAAGCTGCTTGAGAATTTATTTCTGTTTGCTTTTGGGAGTGTTTTTGAGCTTACCCCATGGTGACGGAGGGTATCACTGCTACAGTTGCTGATGTATATGTATCTGCTTATTTATTTTCTGTCATGACTCTTTACTCTGAAGCTTCTCCGGCTATCATAATTGCCAACCTAAAAGAGCCCGATAGGATATTTACACACTGTCTCAGAACATTTACTACCTTAATCTTCGTTGAACTAACCAAAACTGTCCAATGATCCCAGGGGAGAATGTATAACATAAACCCCACCTCTTTTTAATGTGCATTGCATGTATGGCGCACATTAAAAAAGGGGTGTGGCATCAATTGTGTGACTGTGCCACCTTCTTCCTCCCTCGCAGAGACTCCCAGATTGAGCAGAACTCGGTCTATTTTCTAAGCATACCAGACAGAGGCGAGGTTCACTTGATAAATAGTGAAAAAGAATTCATTCTGGCCTAATGGCTGCATTCACGTGTTGTGCTAAGACAGAAGGGGGTTTGGCTTTAGCGTATTGAGCCGCCCAGAGTCCCCAGGGAGTGGGCGGCATAGAAATCCATTAAATTAAATTAAATTAAATTATTGTGTGAATGTCAAAAATTGCCACTGATTCAACAACCCATGGCTTAGTACCATGTACTAAGTACATGTACATGTACCATGTACCACTCCACTCCTCTGCTCGCAACAGAATACCTTATTCTACCAGACTTGAAATTTTGGGCTTAGATAGCTTAGAGCTACGTCGCCTTTGATCTGATCTAAATGTAGTTCATAAAATCATCTACCACAATGTCCTACCTGTCAATGAATACTTCAGCTTCAACCGGAACAACACATGAGCACACAATAGATTCAAACTCAATGTAAACCGCTTGAAACTCGACTGCAGAAAATACGACTTCAGCAACAGAGTGATCAATGCCTGGAATGCACTACCTGACTCTATGGTTTTTTTCCCCAAACCCCAAAAACTTTAACCTTAGACTGTCTACAGTCGACCTCACCCCATTCCTAAGAGGTCTGTAAGGGGCGTGCATAAGCGCACCATCGTGCCTACCGTCCCTGTCCTTCTGTCCTATTGTCCAAATTTACCTATACCTACTGTGTTTTTGTTTATGTTTATACCATACCTGTTATCTTGTATACGTTTTGACAAATAAAATAAAATAAAATAAAATAAATAAATAAGCAAGCAAGCAAGCATGTCCCTTTCCATAAAATCAGGTGGCTCATGAACTTTCAGTGAAGTAGCTCAAATCCTGGATATCCATAGGGGTTAAGTATTATAGGAAGAGGGACATTCCTGCATGAAATTAAAACATAGGGTTTTTTTTTAAGTACCCAAGTTGTAAGCTTCCTATTTGTAGACAAGGCTGAGGCAACTAGCACACAGCCTTGGAAATAACCTTGACCTAGGGGAGAAGGAGCAAAGCCAATTAGTTACATTACAGAAATAGCTCACCTGAGTAGAAATTAAAATCGGGAACATTTGGAGTGAGAAAAACAACAACTCCTGAGCAAATCATTACTATAAGCAGCAAGTGAAGGCTGGAATGGTTGGGAATTTTGGGAGCTGTAGTCCCCACACAGAACTGGAGGGTATCAGGTTGGGGAATGTGAGAGTAGGGGCTGGCAAGGTAGATGGGACTTTGGCTATGGGGGGAAATGGCTTTGCAGGAGTGGGGTTACCTAACACCGCCCAGCAAAAAGAAATAGTGAAAAAAAATCTTTCACTTTTTATCTGGGAAAAGGATTCATTTGGCAGTGGAATACTTACAGGCCAAGAAGGGAGCATATTTTATAGTGTGAAATTAGGACTTTTAATCTGAATTGCAAAATGCATCTATTGATTGTACTGATAGAAGATAATATTGGTAGCTGAGGGTTGAATTGTGGGGTCTCTCTGAGCTTGGTGGTTTTCATCAGTGCACTGATGATGCCATCTAGTTGGGTAATGAAACGTCTGCTAGGAAACCACCAAGCTGAGAGAGCACCAGACACCCCAATGATTCTATCTTTTGTGCCCTAGCCAAATCAGATGCAAAATACCTTGGTTTCCAGTATCCAGGGAGTATATCACTATGACAAAAAAAGTCAAGATGGTGGCTGCAATTGCAGTCCTCACCCTTTCTAAAATGACCATTGTGCATGCAGTGCATATGAGGGAAGCAGGCTTCCATCAGATGGTCTGCCATCTTGACTTTTTTGATCTTACTGCTGCAAACAGCAGTCTTGGAAACACTGTTGAGCACAGGGAGAGTAGAAAAAAGGGAAGGGGAAGAGAAGCATTGAATCCTTAGTCTACATGGCAACCTCACACCTAAAGACTATCAAACATGGGGAAAAGTTTCTATCAGAAAGGCAGGGAAAAGGCTAAGTGTTTCCCCTAAATCGGGGTCTCCAATTTGGCAACTTTAAGCCTGGCGGACTTCAACTCCCAGAATTCTGGGAGTTGAAGTCCGCCAGGCTTAAAGTTGCCAAGGTTGGAGACCCCTGCTCTAAATAACACCCATGCTCCTTATTCCAGTCATCTGCAAATGAATTCAACCCATATTTTTGCTTTCTTCTTTCATAACGAAAAACAGAAGGGAAACTACAAAGACTGATAATATAGCAGTCCTTGACTTACAACTATCCGTTTAATGACCAAAGTCACAAGAGTACTGAAAAAAGTGATTTACAACCAATCTTCAAACTTACGCCTGTCACAGAGTCCCTGTGGTCACATGATCAAAATTCAGGTAGTTGGAAACTGGCATGTAATTGCAAAACTTGTAGCATCCCAGTCAGGGGTGGGTTCCACTTACCTTCGCCACCGGTTCGCAGCGCGACGTTTCGTGTGCGCGCTCTCATTCTGCTCGCGTTCCCCCCGTGCAATTTCACTTCCGCGCATGCTCAGTAGCAGGATTCAGCCCGAAACACAGCTGAGGAGCTGATCAGCTGTGCTTCGGGCGAAGAAATAAAAGTGAGTATTAACCCAGGGGCAGGCAGGAGGGCTCTTTTTCAAGCCGCGGAAGAGGAGAAGCCATCCAAACATGGAAAAATTCACCAAAAATTCCCCAAAAAAGATGGCAGCACTCACGGACCGGCACCGACCAAACCGGATTCATGACGCCATCGTCGCGTCACCAGCGGGTCGCTAACGGTTCGGGTGATCTGGTCCAAACCAGGAGGAACCCACTCCTGATCCCAGGGTTACATGATCATCATTTGCAACCTTCCCAGGCATCTTTTGACAAGCAAAGTCAATGGAAGAAGATGGATTTGCTTAACAATTGCATGATTCACTTAACAATCAGTAATGTACTTAACAATCATGTCAAAAAGGGTTGCAGAATTAGGCACAACTCATTGACCCTTTGTCTTGCTTAGCAACAGAAGTTCCTGTCCCAACTGCGGTCATAAGTCAAGGACTTCCTGTACTCATTCGCCTAAGGAATGATGGCTATGGAGTGGAATTCTGTAAACTAAACCACACATTAATGAAAACATCAAGCCACCATTCATTTAACTATAGTCACTGAATAAACCATAATTAATTAAATGCACTTAACCCAGTCCCATCATTGTTCGTAAGACTTGCAGCTGGGTTTCTGTCACATGCTAATCCATAAGGAACTGCATGATGATGACTTAGGTTCCTGTAGGAATCTAACTTAACACACTGGCAGGGAAAGATTATTAAGGTATAAAAAGTAATTAAATACATACATACATTAAAACATCTCTACTCAGGAAAGGACAAAGATGAGGCTCAAAAAACCCAAAATACAGTAGGTTGAATGAAATAATATTTAGAATAAATCTGCTGAAATCAATAGGATAGGAATGAGTCATGATCTTCTCAGCAATTTCATCAAGCCTATTCTGATTAAATCTAGTTCTTGGTTATTTACATTCCGTCTTGGAACCAAAACTGGGCCCTTCAGTTGGTAAGTTTGTGCCAGTCTGCCCTCTAGTGGAAAAATGTACACTCACACTCCATTGGCCATCCTTCAGAATGGTATACGGTCCACCTTCCCTTAAACTTTCAGAGCAGAGAGAATCAGATATTATATAAGTGATGTTCCTGTGTACAGGTTTTACATGACTTCCACCTCATACCCCCATCTTGGAGAGGAGGAAGAAATTTCATTAAGCCAGGATTCCCTGTACTATCTATACTACCTTTGCATCCATCCATCCATCTAGTTGCTACCGGTAGGAATCAAAAATAACTTGGTGCCACTCACTCAATCAATTGGTATAGTATAGTATGGCAGGGGTCCCCAACCTGCAGCCCATTACCGGGCCGTGGCCTATTTGGAACCGGGCCACGCGAACAGCGGGCCAGCATGCATGCAGCTTTACTTATGCAAGCGGTAGGTTTGTGCATATGCACATACACATGCAGCTCCACTTGTGCAAGTTGAGCTGCACATGCATGCATTTGTGCATTGGCCCACTGCTTGCGCAAGTCAAGCTGTGCAGACGCATCGGCCCGCCATTCACGCAGTCCAGTTCCCCTCCCCCCCGCCAGGCCACCAAGTCGCAAAGGTTGAGGACTGTTGTAGTATATTATGTTTATGTTTTGCTATGCTATAATATGGTATGAGTATAGTATAGTGTAGTAGGAATATAGTAATAATATAGTATAGATAGTATAGTAATAGTATAATGCAGGCTATAGTACAGTAACAGAGACAGAATCAGGAATTCTTTTGTAACTGTTTGTACTTACTAAACCTCTAGCCCAGTGTTTCTCAGCTTTAGTTACTTTAAGATGTGTGGACTTCAACTCTCTGCTGGCTGGGGAATTCTGGGAGTTGAGATCCACACATCTTCAAATTGCTGAGTTGAGAAACACGGTTCTAGTGTCTTCATCCAGAACTATTCTGTACCATTCTGGACCATTTGTAGTTAACTTTAGATGTCGCGATTCTCAGTAATTTTGCATTGTGTGCAAATCTAGTTATTTATATATTCATAAATGATCTCAAATTAGAACTAGAGCTATCATATTTGAATGCAAAAATCCAGAAAACCACTAGAGGGCAGAAAAGAAGCACAATACATGGAATATTGGCTGCCATCTAATGGTTCTTCAGATTTTTGTACCCCACATTTGATAGTCCTATACTATACCTGACACTGGATCAAATACAGACATTAAGTAGCAGCAGTCTTTTAATAGCAATAACAACATTGGACAACTTGATTGTGTATTTTCCCTTTATTTATTCTCCTGCTGCTTATTGCTCCTATAGCCAAACTGCAACAGTGATCTTATCTCATAAATACTATTTTTTTCTTGAGAAATCTAAGAAGAAAACCCTTTTCTTCCTTATGCCCCAAAAGCAGTTTTCTCCAATATGGTGTCTTACTGATATGTGGAGGTACATTAGCCATTGATCCAGGCAGTATTGTAATCATATCATTATTGGTCCTCCACTTGGACTTGTCAAACAAGCTATTTTTGGGCACAGGTTTAGCATTTTTTTCTGAAAAGGGCTAGAACAAAGTTCAGAAGTATCCAACCAAGGGGTCACAGGCAACCTGTTACTTGGGAATCTGGTAGATGGTTTAACCTGCTGTTCCACTCTGCTGCCGACATTTGCTCAATTCCATCCACCCCACCTTAGAGAATAGTAGAATTTTCATAGTAGAATGAGACATTCAATGAGAAGACAAATGAATGGAAGGAATTGACCATCACTTTTCTTAATTGTCCTCCATTAAAACAATGAAGACAGAATCAATCGACGGCCTTCTTATAATAGCAGAGTAGGGTTTGACTATCAAGGCAGCAAATTCTATGCCAGCATGCGTTCCTGATAGTTCAAGCACTGATGGGTAGCATATTGTGGCTATCTACTTGGGGTTTTTTTTAAGCATACTATAGTAGTTTTTTTTCTGTTACGATATGAAAGCATCCTATTTTTTTCTTAGTAGTAGAAGCAACTGGCATTCTTCTTTTTGGAAGAGAAAGACAGGTCGTAGAATTTCACTTTGTTCCCAAATTATTTGCTTTCGTCTTCTTCTGGCAAGGAGACCTATTGCCATTTGGAGCCCAGAACAACACTGCCTTCTGCTCAGGAAATGAGATTGGACTTGCCAGTCCATTAACTCTTCTTGCTCCACCAATATTGGTGACCCAGAATAAGCAATGGATATACACAGACTGCAGTCAAGGAGATTTTCACCTTTTTTCTTTCAAGATCCTGCATTCTGCTACACTTTATGCTGTTCCATCTTCTCCATGATGGAAATCCGGAACAGTTCATGAGAATTCAGGATTCTGCCAACATCCTGGCTTACCAATGTGCCTTCAGTACAGAGTAAGTGCCAATGCTTTAGGGGGCATCAAGCCAAGGAAGGACTGAGTGAAATTGACCATGAGTGGCAAAGAAATTGGAAGGCAACCATTATTTGCTCCCTCCGCCATTTTACTTTCCATAATGATTTCAAATGAAAAGAGAAGATCCAAATTCTCCTTATATGTATGCCAATTGCATCCAACTATTCACAATGTTATAAGTGAGGCGCGGTGGCTCAGTGGCTTAATAATGCTGGAGATGGTCTTTGATCCAGCGGTTCAAGTCTTAGCACTGCATGGTGGGGTGACCTCTGTCACTTGCCTCAGCTTCTGCCCACCTAGCAGTCTGTTATTTATATGCGAGTAGATAAATAGGTACCATTTAGGTGGGAAAACAAGCCAGTGCTTCGTGTGGACGGTTAGAATCCTGCCATCCCGGTTGTGATGCCTGTTTGAGAGGCAGCTTCGGTGGAAGGAAAGTGCCCCAGGTGATGCTGCAGGATGGTGTTCATCCTTATTTCTGATGCATAGCTAGGTCGTCTCCTGTGACACACATTGGAAAGCACATGAGCATGAACTGAACAGGGCTAGCAGTGTTAGGCAGCCAAACTACTATTCTGTATTAACATTGTAGTCTCCTGGCTAATGTAATATCACCATATGCTAAACTAACACACACACACACAAACACATGAATAAATAAAAAAATTAAGCAGGTTGTTTGAGCTCTAGAAGAATCATGACAGGAAAAACCATTATGCATCCTACCTGGTTCTGTTCTATCAGTGGTGGGTTGCTGCCGGTTGGGCCCGGTTCTTTAGAACCGGTAGCTCTGACGCCAAGCCGAGAGCGAACCGGTTCTCTTTGTCCGTGGAAGTGGGCCCGCCAGTCCCTGGGTTATACTGACCTTTATCTCTGCTTCCGAAGCCCAGGTGATCAAGGGCGGAAGATTGAATTGCCGCTCCGCGGCTGTTTTCCGTACTCCTTGCTTCGTTTGTAACGTGGAAGGGTTTTTTTCCCCAGTATTGAGCAGGCGCAGAGGATTATTTTTCAGCAAGGGATGCACGCGCGCAAAACGTGCACTTCCATCGCGATGCGAACCAGTGGGGAAGGTACGTAGAACTCACCCCATGTGTTCTATATGATGGCTCACATATCCCATCCAGTTTTGCAATTTCTTTTTTAATAATAATTTTATTAAAGATCATAATTAAAAGTTAAAAACTAATAAAAACTAAAAAAAAAAGAAAAAAGAAAAAGAGAAATGGGAAAAAATAAGGATGTAGTACGGAAAAGATATATTTGAAGAAGTTACTTCCTACTTTCATCACAAGTGTACACAATTTTAGTAATTTTTCACCTTCTATGGATAAGAGATGGGATATGATCCCCATATCCCATCTGTTATCTATAAACAAATCCCTAAAGTCTTGTCATTCAGTCTTGGTCAGCAAAAGTCCATTAAGGATTCAGCAAAGATAACATATCTATTTTAATCTTGATCAAATAAGCCAACTTTATATTCCTTCCTTTTATCTTTAACGATATTGAACTTTTAATTCTTCCAAACAATGTCCTAGAACTTGTTTTCATTTTTTCTTTGTCCCTTTTCACAAATTCTTTAACACTTTTAGCAAGTTTCTTTTGTAAATACAATATAGGAAAGTTACGAAGGGCACTCTTTTAGTTTATGATTTCTATATCTCTTTAAGGTATATCTCTATAACTATAAGGTATTAGACGGTTTCATTTGTATATCCAATTTATCATCTTTTTCCATGTTAGTCTTGTTGCCTGTAATTTTAAAATCCAAGTTCAGATGAATTTCAGTTTTGTCCAGTAACACTTGTTCTTCCATAACATTTTTATTTTATTATTTTATTTTAAAAATAGTCATTATTATGTTAAAAAAAAACTAACAAACATACAAGCAAACATAAAACATGTATAAACATATGTATATACAAATAAAGTATCAAATATCTTTGAAAATAGAAAACATTGAATATACATGTCAACCGTCTCGTCGACACTATCCTTTTACAGCCTAGTGATACAAAAACATGTTTATTCTATATAGTTATTGTTTACATCATTATCTTCCTTATATCTTCCAATATTTTCCTTATTCTTTTCTATTATTATATTATATTCAGTCAATTATCATTATAATAAAACAGTTTTTCCTTTTCATAACATTTTTAAAAAGTCGATCTATAGAGGCAGACCCCTCAAAATTAACCTCTGAGTCCATTGTTCAAAGATATCCTTCAATATGTCCAGAGTTAAGGTATTTTGTTTCATTCTGTATGACCTTCAAAACCATGGTTCTTCAACAAGATTCATTCTTTCAAAATTTGGAGCAGTAATTTGGGAGTATTTTGACTGTTTCATAAAGTGCTGTGTTACATGATTCTCACAGTTCTAGTGGTCATCCTTTCCCTCCTACATCAGTGATGTGAACATTTAACAAATCTCTTATTTTTCCTTTCCTTCTTCTCTTTTCATTTCAGAAAGATATGTTGCCTTGTCCTTCCTGCAGAACATGGTCCTCAAACTTGGCAACTTTAAGACTTGTGGACTTCAACTCCCAGAATTCTTGGCTGGAGAATTCTGGGAGTTGAAGTCCAAAAGTCTTAAAGTTTCCAAGTTTGAAGACCTCTGCTGCAGAGCATAACTGTTTGGAACAAATCACACAGGATCAGCTTTAAGAAGTTCTTGGTATCCAACAACAAAGCAGTGATCCATAAAACCTAAAATCATAAAATTAAAGGATGCAGAACATGTGGGTGTTTTGTTTAAAGTGGCTGAGCTGCATTAAGTACTGAGCTTCAAACATTCCAAGAAGACCACAGAACAGATTTTCCAACCAAAGCTTTCCACTTAGTTCCTGCCTTTGGATTTTATTTCCTGCCAATTTCCTCTAAAACTACAAAATACTTGTCCAGAATTTCATTGCTGTCCTGGATATAATGAAATAGCATAAGGGGAAAAAATACAACTTTATTGTTTATGGTCACTCTCTTTCTAGTATGATTACTAGAAAGAGGCACTGATCTTTCTTTGCTGTCCTTCCTGCAGTATGCTCTGAGATTCGAAACTTCAAAAGTGCTTCCATTGATAGTGTTAGGAGGACTCAAGTTATCTGCAACTCATCAAGTCCTGAGGCTTCTTTCATAACTTTTCAAGGCTCAAAACTGGGCCCAGAAATTACCTGAAAGACCAGCTGGATAAGAACACTAAAATATGATTCTAACATTTGGTTAGAATCAAATTACTTGACATTTATTTTATGATAAATCAGGATACCTTTAATTAAAAGGTAACCTGATTCGTCATAAAAACACCTCAGTAATTTATTTTAGTGTGTAAAGTATCTAATATGAATTAAATTTAAATCGCTTTTAAAATATAAATTGGTTTTAATGGGCTTCATTTTGGGTACATTAATCTTAGCTCAAATTCTCAATGAGCCAAGTCTTAAAGCCATTGATTTATATATACTGAAATAAGTTAGCTGCATATTTTTTTACCTGTCTTACGTCAGTCTTGACTCCTGCTAAATGGATATGTCCATCAGTTTCCTAGTCAACATTTTTGGAAGTGATGTGCCATTGCCTTCTTCCTAGGGCTGAGAAAGTGATTAGCCCAAAATAAAGCAGGCTTTGAACTTAGGTTTTCTGTTCTTAGTCCAATGCCCAACCATTTCCACATTAAGAAATATTTACTTCATCATATTTTGATATAATTTGAGAAATATATAAAAATCCATATAACTTACGGAGTCTATGCAAATTATAAAGCCCAGTTTCTTAGTTAAAATTCCTGCAGCATTTTAGGACTCATGCTAATCTGACAGAGTGCTGGAGTTTCAGACCTGCTTTGCCAAACCACAACAGTAATAGTTCCAGGCCCAAATGATCTACCTAATGTTTCTGGTGAAGTGAATAACTTACACACCCATGCACACCATCTGCTCTGAGGTTAGAGTCAACTAGTAGAGTGATTCTAAGTAAACTGGATTAAACCTAAATTGGTTTTCAAAAAACAATCCAAGCCCACCATCAACTGAACATCAGGGATGTTAGAGAAATAAGAGCAATACAGTATCCGCGTATTGGTGACCAGACCTTCCAAATACCCAAATGACCTAATCTGAGTGGGTTGATATATTTATTAAGTAGCATAGGAGATAAGATGGAGATAAAATGCACAGGTACAGTATATGTGGTACCTTGCTCAACAGTAGTAACTGTGAGAGGGATCTTGGAGTCCTAGTGGACAACCATTTAAATATGAGCCAGCAGTGTGCAGCAGCTGCCAAAAAAGGCCAACACAGTTCTAGGCTGGATTAACAGAGGGATAGAATCAAGATCACGTGAAGTGTCAATACCACTTTACAATGCTTTGGTAAGGCCACACTTGGAATAGTACATTCAGTTTTGGTCGCCACGATGCAAAAAGGATGTTGAGACTCTAGAAAGAGTGCAGAGAAGAGCAACAAAGATGATTAGGGGACTGGAAGCTAAAACATATGAAGAACGGTTGCAGGAACTGGGTATGTCTAGTTTAATGAAAAGAAGGACCAGGGAAGACATGATAGCAGTGTTCCAATAACTAAGGGGCTGCCACAAAGAAGAGGGAGTCAAGCTATTCTCCAAAGCACCTGAGGGTAGGACAAGAAGCAATGGGTGGAAACTAATCAAGGAGACAAGCAACTTAGAACTAAGGAGAACTTTCCTGACAGTTAGAACAATTAATCCGTGGAACAGCTTGCTTCCAGAAGTTGTGAATGCTCCAACACTGGAAGTTTTAAAGAAGATGTTGGATAACCATTTGTCTGAAGTGGTGTAGGGTTTCCTGCCTAAGCAGGGGGTTGGACTAGAAGACCTCCAAGGTCCCTTCCAACTCTGTTATTCTATTCTATTCTATTCTATTCTATTCTATTCTATTCTATTCTATTCTATTCTATTCTATTCTATTCTATTGATGTGGTAATGTAATGCCACAGAGTGGAGCAACCAACCTCCTCTCTGAAAATGTTAATTCAAGAATTGAATAGACCCTTAACTCTAACATCTGTCCCAGAAAGACACTAAGGCTGGTGGAATCAACAGTGGTCAAAATATTACATACAGAAAAGTGGTGAAATCTAAAAAATTTCCCTACCGGTTCTGTGGGCGTGCCTTATTTTGTGGGTGTGGCTTGGTCAGGTGGGTGTGGCTTCAGGTGGCATGGCTTGGTGGTCATGTGACTCATTGAGTGTGTTTGGTGGTCATGTGACTGGGTGGTCACTGGTCAGGCTTGGTGGTCAGGTGACCGGGTGGACATGGCCAACTTGTAAAATGTGGTAAACTCACTTAACAACGCTCTTCCTTAGCAACAAAAATTTTGGGCTCAATTGTGGTCATAAGTTTTCCTTCCTTCCTTCCCTTCCCTTCTCTTTCCCCTTCCTTCCTTCCTTGTCTCTCTCTCTCCCTTTCTCTTTCTTTCGCATTTTTTCTTGTCTCTGTCTTTCTTTTCTCTCTCTCCCTCCCTTTCTTTCTTTCTTTCTCTTTCTTTCTCTCGGCGGCAGGAGAAGGAAGAAAGTGCTCTGGTAGGGCGGCCAGCCTGGCCCGGCAGCAGCATGTCCTCTGTCATGGGCTGGATGCGGGGAGCGGGACCCGGTAGCATTTCATCCCTGATACAGAACCAGCAAGGTTGCATCCAAGTACTGTTATCTTCTCTCTCAAAAGTGATAATTCCACCATAAATAACCTAAAATCTAAGTAGCAGTCAATTGGTTCCCAAGAGAACCTAGATTTTTTCACTTACGGATTTATGAAAGAATAACATTTCTAGATACTGTATGCCTTCCTTCCTCCTCTTTCATCTTAACTTATAATTGGTTTCTACTTGTTCTCAAAGTGGAAAACAATATTTAAAAATAAATGCATCAAAACCTCTAAGATAAATTTCAAATTAGCTTTTGACTTGTTTTCCATTTCATTTGCTATTTCTTTATTTAATATATTTGTTATTGCATTTATTCCACCCTTTCCCTTGAGAGTCCAAGGCTCTCATGTCATCCCATAATGAACCTTATGATATAAAATAGGCCGAGATCATCCATTGCACCTTGTGGTTTAGTGCAAATTTGAACCTGGATTTTTTTCAGTGCAAATCCAACACATTACTGCCACATCATACTGACTTTTTGACATTACACTAATAGTTGGTTGAGCAAATTATGGTTTTAAAAAAAAGATTAAAAACCCCTTTTAAGTCAATCAGCCAGAATAAAGCTGAAACGGACCTCAGAGGTCTTCTAGTCCAACCCCATGCTCAAGCAGTTGACCCTACCATTTCAGGCAAGTGACTGTCCAGTCTCTTCTTAAAAACCTCCAGTGATGAAGCAGTTAGTTTAACTAATGGGGCTGAGTATAGTTAGAAGTTTTATATGCTGAAATATGCCTAGCAGTGTTCTGGGGATATTTTGTGTACCTAAGGAACACTTATTAGTTTATCCTCTTTTATAGATGCTATTTAAAGCAGGGGTGACCAATCTTTCGGACCTCGGGGACCACTAAATTCATAATTTTAAATCTCACGGACCTTTAATACAAATCCAGCATGCCGCTTGCTGTAGCGCCTGGACTTCCAGTGACAGGATGGGGTCCTTCAGGCACTCTCCCGCCCTCTCTCTCTCTCATCCCAACTCTTGTCTCTCTCTGTCATCTTTCTGTCTCTCTCATCCCTCTCCCCCCTCTCTGTCATCTTTCCCCCCCATCTCTTTCTGTCTCTCTCCCTCCTCTCTCTTCCCCCTTTGTCTGTCTGTCTGTCTGTCATCTCTTTCTCTCTCTCTCATCTCTCCCCCCTTTCTCATCCCTCTCTCTCTTTCTCTCTCATTCTGATTCTCCAGCGCTCTCTGGGTCCCGCAGGCGCTTCTTTGGCCTTTGTTGGTGCTGGACGCACCTCGGTTGCTCGGGGAGACGCACGACCTGCTCTCCACCCCGACACTCGCCCGATCCAGTTGCAGCTGATGCTCCACGTGTAATGGGCTCCAGAAGGAGAAGGGGATGCCGTCTCCCCCATTGTGAAGCGCGCTAAATTTAACTGCGCTGCAAGAGCAGCGAGCAGGCCAACAGCAGCGGCGGAGAGAAACGGCTGGGCCGGGCCAGTGTTTCGGGGCTGAGAGGCGTTGCGCGTCTTCCCGAGTGACCGAGGTGCACGGAGCACCAACAAGGGCTGAAAGAAACGCCCGCGAGACCCAGCAAGAGGTGAAGCTTCGCTCCAGCTCTGGGATATGGAGCGAATCTCCACCCCTCATCCTTCCCTTCTCAGGCCAGGCGAGGAATGATGGGGAGGGGCGGGCCAGCCACTGGTGGGTTCAGCCGACAGGAAGCCACAGCAGAGGGAAGAAAGAAACCCCCTCCTTTGCACCATTACCTCGTTCCGACCGGCAAGGGCTGCGCTGCAAAGTTGCAAGTTGCACGTACCTCCCTCTACGGCAGAGATTTCCAGCCCCACCAAGCTGCCTGGCTGGTCCCATATTCCAGAACTCTGGTCCCAGACTGGCCATTGGTCAGCAGCTCCTCCACCCGGGTGCGCTGCGTACCACCAAAATGTTCTCGCGGACCACCGGTTGGTGATCTCTGATTTAAAGGATCTCATTTAAAGCTGTGTAGATTTGAGCTATCTACATCAAATTTAGATGGGAACATTAAGGCCACTGAGTTCAACTCCTTGTTTAATATAGGAATTCAAAGGGAAGTAATGTTTCAGTGATGAATTACGTAAGTTAAAATAGTGCCCTCCAAAAGAGCTACAGAACTCAGGAATAAGGCTTTGTTACCTGCACAAAGTTCTCAGCCCAGTTCCCGGTTCGGCAACGCAAAAAAGAAATCTGGTCCAGAAGCCGGAATCATTTGCTGCTTGTCATTGGTAAAACTGACGGACCTCAACTTTGAGGGTCAAATATTTACTTAACGCAGGGGTGACTTTTAGCCTCGGTGCGAGTTTAACAAGTTGTAAGGTTCACAAAAATGCGATGCCTGTTGGAAGCATACGAAACGCTCTCAAGTACTTTCTGCAGAAGAGGCAGCTTTTTCCTCCTTTGCTTCCAGGCATAATTTGCTAATCGTGTTCAGGCATAGAAATACGGGCATTTGTCTCGTTGGGGAATTAAAAAAAACAAAAACAAAACTGTAATACGACGCCAGGAAAAAAAAAGGGGGCAGAAACTTAATCTCAATGGATGAGGGAAAACACCAATTAATGTTTAACAAGATAGGATGGTCCGATGGGAAAACGGTGGCGTGATCCGGCACATCCCCGCCCCAAAGATTTAGAGGAGCACACGAACATATGGGCCAGGGGGAGGGAAAGCAAAAGCAAACGGAGTTGCTGCGCGTGTGAGTGTGCGCACTCACTGGGATAGTCAGTCAGCGTTTGGTACTTCCGAGCGACCGGCATCGCGAAGGGCAGTTTATTAACCCAAGTAGTAGCGCAGTCTAGGTACAAAGACAGGCTCGCCTCCAGGTCGAGGCGTCCTAGTTCTGCTGGCGCCCTTTTCCCGGCTACGCTCGGAGTGGGATTCCTCCTCGACTTGGCTCTAGGCCGGCGTTGCAGTTTTCCCGCGCTTCAAGGCTTGCTTTGCAAAGCGCGCCGCGATGGGCAGCCGCGGCTGTTGGCGCGCTTCGCGGTTGCTGCTGCTCGTCGGCGCGCTCGCTTGGTCAGCTCCGGCGGCCGCCGCTCACTACGAGGAAGACGAAGGCGAAGACCTGATGCGCTCCTTCGCTTTCGAGGAGGAGAACCTGGCCGAATTCGCCAGGCACCGAAGCTCCCCCGCAACTTTCTACCGGAGCAATAAGGTGAGGCGGGAGGAGAGGCGAAAAGGTGTCGGCGAAAGGAAGGGGGACTGAGACGCGCGTGGAGCTCCCCACCTCGGGGTTGGGGTTCTTCCTCCTTTCCCCTTTGCTCCCGCGGGGCTCCAGAGGCGAGTGGGAGGCTGCACGTTCCCGGTGCCGGAGTGAAGTCGGTTTGGATTTGGAAAGAAGCGGCGCTGCTACCGGTTGCGATTGGTGTAAGGCAGCGATCGTATCGCTCGCCCGGGCAAGGCAGCTTAGGTGCAGCGTTTGCTGTGCAGACGCGAGGAGTCTCGCCGGGCTGGTTTGGACCATGTTGTTATCCGCGGTTTATACAGTCGGGTAGCCGCGTCCAAACATTGATGCCACAGTAGAGGAAGCTGCTTAATGAGGAGATGCATCTGCGTGGGGCAACGATCTGATGATCTCAAGCTGCCCCGTTATGACCGCTTCCCTCGGAATACGCCCAGTACAGGGTCTTCTAGGGAGGCAGGCTGTAGGTGAAGTGGGTTACGATTGTGGGATTGTATGAATTTGCCCTCCTTAGATGTCATACAGAAGAAAAAAGGGAAGGGAGAAGACAGATGTGGGGCAGTTGTTAATATTGCAATCCTTCTGAAATCTGATTCCGCTGACTTGGGATTTCTTTATGTACAGCTGTCAATTCCAAAAGAGAAGTATTGGAAGCTCTGTTTCTTTGCCTTGAAACTCCCCACTATAAAATGCCAGCAAGATGGGCCTGGATTTATCTAGTCAAGAAACACATGACTATGGGCAATCTTTCACTGCAGTCTGCTTAGCTTGCTCCAGAACAAGGATTTGGTGTTTTAAACAGCCTCCCAGGAGGCAATACTCTTGCTAGTATTGTCACTATGACAATACTAGCAAGCGTACCATGGCAGATGTCCTCTGTCTATTTTTCCGTAGTCGATTTGAACTTTGGATTTCCTCATGTGGACTTGGGGTTCTCCCTTGCCTGGGGCATTCTGCCATATTCCGACCTCTAGAGGAAGGCATGATGAGAATTGAAGTGATGGAGTGGATGAGTCAGAAGGCACACACTGTCTCCATTGGGATTTTAGTAATCACTTATAATGGGCATTAGGAATAATCTTGAGAAACAGGAGGAAAAGAAGCACAATCCAGGCTACGCTCAGACAAAACAATCTGAGCCCAGAGAAAAAATGTAATCTGAATAAGCATCTCAGTCATGACCTTAGTTCTCATGAAGATAAAGGAAGAGGGAGAGAAGCACATTCAAACTTACAAGATTCTGTTACTATAACCTTGTAATAAAGTAGTATTACCATTCATAACTCTGTCGTCCTTCTCTGATCTGCCTTGAAAAGCTCGCACCATGGGAAAATGACAGGCAGGGCTTGATTTAGACATGGTGAAGGCCCTAAGTTATGGGAAAATGTACAAGTAATAGAGAATAAGGCTGTGCAATAAGGCAGAAATGCTATGAAGATGCACAACAAACCTATGATGTGATGGAGAAAGATTGTCTGAATAGAAAGGTAGGAATACATACAGAAACAAAGACTCTCTTAATTAATTAATCCATGAGGATCATGTGTGCCATACAGGAAGCTTAATTTTTGGACACTTTTGGTTATAAAAATATAATAAACTAAAATTTAAAAAATCTGAATTTTGAGAGGCTCCTTCAGACTTCCCGATCCCAAGTGTAGCTTATGCCTAAATCTACCAATGCTGGGAGAGCATGACACAAAATCATTTTATTTTTTTCCTATAAAAAATTGCTTGGATATGTTGTAACTATAATTGGTGACTCATCAGTGATTTACAGCATCTTCTTAACCCCATTCAACTCTATTCTGACATAGCAAAGGTTGGATGACCATACTAATAAGTTGCAGGTGAAGAAATAATATAAACTAGGTTGTCATTATGCTTTATGAAACAATAAAGCTCCCTTGGAGGATTTTTCGAATAAAGCACAACAGTACTGTAATGTGATGTTCTGTGCAGCAAGAAAAACTCTCATTTTACAAAATTGGCCAGACATCAATCATTTTGACTGTGTGTGTGACCTAAGGCAGCTCTCCCCAGTTGATGTGATGTGGTAACACTCCCGTAACCTTTCCTTGCTGAGAATTGTGGGCAAGGGTTGGAGAGTGAGTAACTATTACTTCCTAATTGTTTTCCAACAAGTGTACGCCTGTAGCATCCTGCTTAAAGAACCCAAAACTTCTGAAAAAGTCACTGTGTTATCTTAAGAATTCTTGGGCAATTCTTAATTAAAAAGGAACTCATGCGTATGAGTTAAGCTGTTCGATCCAGGAAGTATAGTCCTTTGAGCAGTGGAACAAGTATCAACCACACAGCATTATGTTCGCTTGATTTGTCTTAAGGCACCTCTGAACCTTCCTTGTTTGGTTGGAATGTATTTATTCTGAGTATTTGATTCCTATGCACTGGTTGCACCAGCCAGGCAGAGAAGGACTAAAATAATGATGTTAATGGAGACTAAGTTGTTCAATTGCTGCAAGACACACCAAAAATTTTTTAGCTGATGCTTTACAGGATCCTAGAGTTCTAGTTCAATATCGGATCAGGGATATTAACTGAAAAGGGCAGCCAAGCAAGTCACAATGGGGGTTTCTAGATTCACAGGTATTTTATCTCTTTGAGATGGAGGGCATTTTCTCTTTTTCACCAAACAATGGCACAGATACACCTGACAACTTTTTTTCTGTCTTCATCTTGCCTCTGACCCATGAGGCTTAAGTTGTCCTTTGTGATAGGGTGTAAAAGTATTATCCCCTTATTCCAACACTAAAGGAACCATAAATTGCACAAAGTCTGCCAGGTTAATCAAACATTATTTCAAAGGAAAATCAGAGGATTGTAGAGCTATTCTTGTTTGGGCTGTAGAAGAGTCATATTTTTAGGTGGGCTCCCTCTCTTAATCTGCCAGGTCTCTTGAGCTGAGTTCTACCTACGAGACCAGAATCCGTTTGAACAGCATCTAATCAACCGTGCTGGGCTGGAGGAGTGAGGTGAGGTGGAAGAGAGAGCTGTCTCTTTGATGCTCCCTGGCACAGTTGCTATTTGTTAGTTGTTGCTTGAACTGCTTTTTAAGCATGACTTTGGAGCTCTTTTAGAATAGCATGAAACTCCTGTTCTGCTCCTTTTGAACAGAGATTCAGTGATCTTTTGCAAGAGCGCTAGGCTGGATCTAAAACCTTCCCAATTATCAGCTGATGGGCAAATCCACACGAAGAACACTTGTACAAAAACAGAATGAGTTTTGACTGATGGCTACAGTCTAGTCAAGCTAGTCTAGTCAAGGGTAAAAACCCATCTTTACCCCAGCCTCATTCATTGTCGTGGTCAGATCATTTCCTTCTGAGGTTGGATTTCATGGCACCACTCCTCCACCGCAAGGAGGCGGGACCGATTAAGTGGTTCCGCCCCAGGCGCCTAATGGAATCTGAGGGATTCCAGAGGGAACTTGGGGAAATACCTGAATCCCTGGTACACAATTCATCTGAGACTCTAGTGGCTGCCTGGAACCGGGCGGCAATGGGGGCTCTAGATTGAATTGCGCCTTTGCGGCCTCTCCGTGGCAGCGGATCCAGGAGGGCTCCTTGGTTTACCGAGGAACTCCGGGAGATGAAACGCCAAAAGAGATGCCTAGAGCGACGATGGAGGGCCAGTAAAGCTGAATCTGACCAGACACTATTAAGAACTTTCATTAAGTCTTACTTAGTGGCGATACGGGCAGCAAAATGTTCGCATTTTTCCGCTCTTATTGCATCCGCCGATTCTCGCCCAGCCGCCCTGTTTAGGGTGACTCGCTCCCTTCTTGCTAAGGAGGGAATTGAAGAACCCTTACAGGGCAGAGCTGAGGAATTTGTTCAGTTTCTGGCAGATAAAGTCACTCAGATTCGGACAGATCTAGACTCCATTTGGACAGGGCAAGCCGAGACGACAGGGGCGAGTCTTAGTCCTGTTATATGGGATGAATTTGAGCCTATCATTCCTGATGATGTGGACAAGGCCATAGGAGCGATGAGTGCCTCCACTTGTTTATTGGACCCGTGCCCCTCCTGGCTGGTTTCTGCCAGCAGGGAGGTGTCACGCGGCTGGCTCCAGGCTGTTGTGATCGCATCTTTGAGAGAGGGATCCGTCCCACAGCCCTTGAGGCCCCTCCTCAAGAAGCCTTCCCTGGACCCAGCGGATTTAAAGAACTTCCGTCCAGTCTCCAACTTGCCCTTTGTGGGTAAAGTTGTTGAGAAAGTGGTGTTGCTCCAGCTCCTATGGTTATTGGAGGACACTGATTATCTAGATCCCTTTCAATCGGGCTTCAGGCACGGCTACAGTACGGAAACTGCTTTGGTCACCCTGATGGATGATCTCTGGCGAGCCCGGGATGGTGGTCATTCCTCCATCCTGGTGTTACTTGACCTCTCAGTGGCTTTCAATACCATTGACCATGGTATCCTTCTGCATCGACTCAGCGAGGTGGGAGTGGGAGGCACTGTTTTACGGTGGTTCTCCTACCTCTCCGATAGAACGCAGTCGGTGTTGACAGGAGGGCAGAGGTCGGCCCCTAGACCCCTTTGCGGGGTGATTTGCGGGGTGCCTCAGGGTTCGGTCCTCTTGCCCATCCTGTTTAACATTTACATGAAACCGCTGGGTGAGATCATCCGACGACACGGGGTGAGGTATCAGCAGTATGCTGATGATACCCAGTTGTACATCTCCACCCCGTGTCAGTTCAGGGAAGCAGTTGATGTAATATGCCACTGCCTGGACGATGTTAGGGTCTGGATGGGAATGAATAGGCTCAAACTCAATCCTGACAAGACTGAATGGCTGTGGATATTGCCCCCCAGGGATCATATCAACTTCCCCTCCTTGGTTCTCGGGGGAGAAAAATTGACTCCCTCGGAACGGGTTCGCAATTTGGGTGTTCTCCTAGATCCACAGCTAAAATTGGAGCAACATCTGTCAGCTGTGGCTAGGGGGACCTTTGCACAGGTCCGTCTTGTGCACCAATTGCGACCCTACTTGGAGAGGGAGGCTTTGCTCACAGTCACTCATGCCCTTGTCACCTCACGGCTAGACTATTGTAAGGCGCTCGACATGGGGCTACCCTCAAAGAGCATCCGGAGACTGCAATTGGTACAGAATGCAGCTACACGAGCTGCGGTGGGTGTTCCGAGATACACCCACGTAACACCTATCCTCTGCCAGCTGCATTGGCTGCCTATTAGTCTCCAGTCGCAATTTAAGGTGTTGGTTTTGACCTTTAAAGCCCTACATGGCTCAGGACCAGGTTACCTCCAGGACCGCATCCTACCACATACCTCCCTACGACCAGTGAGGTCCCACAGAGTTGGCCTCCTCCAGGTCCCATCAGCCAAACAATGCCGGTTGGCGGGTCCGAGGGGGAGAGCCTTCTCTGTGGGAGCCCCATCTCTCTGGAACCAACTCCCACCAGAGATCCGGACTATCCCCACTCTACTGGCCTTCCGCAAAGCCGTGAAAACATGGCTCTTCCGGCAGGCGGGGTGAAGAAGATCGGATTCCCCCATGTATGAATGGTTTTAAAGTAGTGTAATGTTTTAAAATTATTTTATTGTATTGTTCTTATTTCTGTTGTACGCCGCCCTGAGTCCTACGGGATTGGGCGGCCTATAAGAACTTTTAATTAAATTAAATTAAATTAAGACTTGTCCCTTCAGTTGACATGGGTGGAGTGATTTGAAAATTGCCAAATACTTGTTTCTTCTCCCATCAGCAGTGCAAAGCAGTGTTGTTTGATTTCTCCCCCTTGAGTTTCTTCAAGGTTTGTAACAACCCTATTTTCATAAACAAAACCAATTAAAGGAATATATAATTAGACAGAAGGAATGTTAAACCAGGATAGCAGTTGATGAATGTGTTATTTGAATGCAATAAGAAATTGATGCATTCCTTAAACGAATTAGCAGAGAAGTGAATATACAATACCCAGGGCATAATTAGGGATAGTGTGGGATTTGAAATACTAATCTTGATTCAGCTACAGTTTTATGGAGATGAAATCCCGGGTTTCTTCTTTACCAACCTTTGATAAAAATGAGTATGGAGTGTAAGAGTGTTGATGAGTCAGATTACATTGCATAGAAATTCAGGAAAAGAAACAGTTTCTCTAGAACAGTGGCCCCCAACCTCTTGGGCACCAGGAACCGGTTCCGTGGAGAGAGGTTTTTCCGTGGGCTGGGTGTGTGTGTGTGGTTTCATGTGCTGCCTTTATCCCGCATATGGGGCCTTACTTGTTTGCATGGCCTGGTTTCTGGCATACCACGGACCAGTGCTGATCCACAGATCGGGGGTTGGGGCCCCTGCTCTAGAATGACTTCTGGCTATTTCATTCATTCAGGAGTCAAACTGACCCAGACCATGTAATTTAGCACCAGTAATTTTGTTCACAAGCAGAGCGAGTAAACTGTCGCTTTTCTTTATAAATTTCTAGTTATAACTGGTACAACTGAAGTGTACTTCAACTTCCATAATCCTTTGTCACGTAGTGAATATTGTCAGTTGTATGTATATGCAGGGTGATGCACCCCTATCCTAATATTATGGTACATTCCATGACAAGCAGGACACGTGATGTGATCTTGTACGCATGTGTGCATTCCTGATTCTCCATTACTCTTCTTGTGGTTTGGCTCTGACCGGGAGCGGTCGCATTTAATTAGCAAGAATGTAATTATTCAGAATTTATTGTTTTTGTACCGAAATAAATATTTTATTAGACTTTAACTTCGGTTTCATTTCTAAATGTCTGAACTCCGAGAGAAAGATCAAACATCGCCTCTATGTGAGATTTATTCTCATCTCTAACATCCTTCCTGTAAAATGACCAGCCAAGGGTAAAATGCAGTAATCAACCGCACTTGGTTACTGCATTTTACCAAGAGATTTACCAAGAGATTTTTGTTTTACCCAAGCTTGATTTGCCCTCTGACCCGTTCTCTTCTTCTTGTCTAAACCCAGGAGTCATGGCGCTTAACTGGACATTATATTGTGGTGCTCAAGGAAGAAACCCTTAAATCCCAAGCCCTACAAACTGCCAAGCGTTTGCAAGCCAGAGCAGCCAAGCAGGGCTACATGACCAAAATCCTGCATATCTTTGAGGAGCTAATCCAGGGCTTTGTTGTCAGGATGAGCAGCGATGTGCTGCATATGGTAAGTTCAGTTCTAACTTGATTGTCCACATGCTAATTTGCCGGTTAAACATGAGAGTCTGCACATAAAAAACGGGTGGTGTACATACACGTAATCCTCACTTAATGACTGGTCACTTAGTAACCATTTGAAGTTATGACACTAAAAAAAGTTATTTATACCCAGATTTGAAGTTCCAAAGGAAACCCTCTTCCTGCAGTCATGTGATTGTATTTTGGGTGCTGAGCAACCCAAAACAACACTTATGGCTATTTGCAATGTGATTTATGATTTTGTTTGCTGGAAACTGATATTGTGCTCCCCCCCATGCACATATGGTAAGAGTTCTATAGGTGTTTATTCAAACCCCTCAAGCAGGTCCTTGAAAAGCAACCAACTCCAATGGGCACGCACTGTTGTGGCCTGCCAGCGGCCTGTGCAGCTGGTAGCTGATTCACCCAGCTGCTGTGGCCTAGAGGTGGAGCTCTTGCCTCACAATCAGGAGGTTGTGAATTCGATCCTAGGTAGAGGCAGATGTAAGGGTCTCCTGCTTGGGCAGGGCGTGGAGCCTCCTGGCCAACTTTCTCACCTCCCACTGCCTCAGCCTGTCTCTGGTCGATTGGACCCAACTGAGGCTACTCCATAAGGCTATCATTCTCTGAGCCCCAATCCTGACCGATACTTAGCTTTACACTTGCCCCTGCAGACTCTAGCATAAATCTCCCATTGCAGATAATGGATTTGCTTAGCGACTGTGGTAATCATTTTTAGGACTGCCATAAAAAGTGTCATAAAATCAGGTCAGCCATGTGTTGATCTGCTTAATAACTGGTGTGATTTATGATTAACTCCAGGCTCAATTAGAGACATGAGTTGAGGACTACCTATATACAGTGGGCAGGGCTTTGATCAAACTATCATGGCAGCCATCTTGACTTTTGTGACCATACCTTGCAGACATCCTGCTATCAACTAGTATTTTTCACTCCATAAGACGCACCTACATTTAGAGGAGGAAAAGAAGACAAAAAATTTTCAGGTGGAGCCTGAGATGACCACAGATAGGTGTCCTCTCATGTGCCAGCTCTGCCTATTGACTCCTGCACTGCGGAAAAGAAACAGAAGAGGCGGGCAATGACAAAGACAAAAGAGGCAGGGTTCAGCACTGTAAAAGGACCCCGCGGCCCGGCTACTTTTCACCAAAGACGTATAGACATTTCCACCCACTTTTGGGGGGGTGGGAAGTGTGTCTTATGGAGTGAAAAATACAGTATGTCTTCCCAGTTATTTACACAACTGTCTCAATAGCAACTGAATCTATAAACAACAAACCTGGTAATATTGTGATTTAACCCATTTACTGGGACTGTTTGCTATAAATTAAATATATATTACCTCTGTTATTTAATAAAAATATTTTTATTCTGCATGGGAGGAATATCTTTCTGTTAGTTCCTGATTAGATGCTTTGTTTCTAATTTGGAAACAAATTAGATTCCAAATCAGAATTTATTCATCATTTGGGGAGATCTAGTGCAAATCTTCATTGCAAAGAATTAATTTTACTATATTTACAGAAGACTATCTATCTATCTATCTATCTATCTATCTATCTATCTATCTATCTATCTATCTATCTATCTATCTATCTATCTATCTATCCATCCATCCATCCATCCATCCATCCATCCATCCATCCATCTATCTATCATCTGTCTGTCTGTCTGTCTGTCTGTCTGTCTGTCTGTCTATCTATCTATCTATCTATCTATCTATCTATCTATCTATCTATCTATCTATCTATCTATCCATCCATCCATCCATCCATCCATCCATCCATCCATCCATCCATCCATCTATCATCTGTCTGTCTGTCTGTCTGTCTATCTATCTATCTATCTATCTATCTATCTATCTATCTATCTATCTATCTATCTATCTATCTATCTATCTATCATCTATCATCTGTGTGTGTGTGTGTGTTTGTGTGTTTGCTGATGATTGCTGGCTTCAGATAATGTTGAATACATGTGGAAAGCATCACACTAAGGAAGCATGTCATAAAACAGAGGCTTTATTTATATTTAATCCATCCTCATCAATGAAAAAATCCATCTGTGCTAATCTTAACTAAAGATTCTCTTGAAGTGACTTCGAGTGAATATACAAACAAGCCCACATCATTTTCTTGGCCATAATAATTGTTATCTTCTTCCCAATCATGGTATTTCTTAGTCTCCCATTCAAGTACTCACCATAGGTTAGTAAAGGTTGGTTAGGTGTTGTCACTTGCCATGGGAGATAACCTTCTCTGAATTATTTTTATTTTCAGGAGTGACAAAACTCAGTATTTTATTCAGCAAAAAAACCAACATATTGCAGTTAATGAATATAGCATTCCAGCGATTTAAAACCTTACTTGGAAGTGAGTTGTATTTTGGCCAATCACTTAAGCTATGATAACGCAGTAATGCATACTTACTTTGCCTTAAGAACCAGAGCACACTCTGAGTTGGGATTGTTGACATACTAATGTTAGAATTGTCAAAAACTGCCGTGGGATTATTCTTATCTACTATCACACACAGGGCATGTAAACACATACTTTACACAGACAGTTCACTGAGAAAGTTGGCTACAAATTTGCATCTCACCATTTTGAACGGTATAGTGTCGTGTCTTTGTTTCTTTATATTAGTAATTGATTTTTGATTATTTCCTTTGCATTTCTCGAAAGGTTTTTTTTTAAATAGAAAAACATTGTAAAATAGATATTTTTCAGGTTGTGCACCTGTATGCTTTGGTAAATTGTTTTGTATAATGATAATGCCTCTCATTTTCTGAATATTCATAGGCCCATAATGGATAAAGGAAATATGTCAATAGTTACCATATCTTCGTGGCTTCAGCCATGTTTGCAAAAATGGCAGTGTATTTGTAAAGTATGCTTTTATTTAAAGGTTAGGGACAGGTAATCTGCATAGTTGACCTCTGTTTGGTTATTTATTTATTTATTATTTATTTATTTGTTTGTCAAACATGTACAAGATAGTAGGTATTGGTATAAACATAAACATTAGCAAAGTAGGTACAGGTAAATTAGGCAATAGGACAGTAGGACAGGGTGCGCTTATGCATGCCCCTTACAGACCTCTTAGGAATATGGGGTGAGATCGACTGTAGACAGTCTAAGGTTAAAGTTTTTGGGGTTTGGGGAAGAAACCACAGAGTCAGGTAGTGCATTCCAGGCATTGATCACTCTGTTGCTGAAGTCGTATTTTCTGCAGTTGAGTTTGGAGCGATTTACATTGAGTTTGAATCTATTGTGTGCTCATGTATTGTTGCGGTTGAAGCTGAAGTAATCATTGACAGGTAGGACATTGTGGTGGATGATTTTATGAACTACATTTATGTCAGATCGAAGGCAAATCTTGCTGGATTACCCTATCATGAGGCTGTATCCAGATTTGTTGAGAGGGCTTGATTTTAGGAGTGACTTGCTTGTCTAATGATAGACATAGTTCTACTCAGGCCACATAATTCCTGCCAGAATCCATATCCTGTGTAGCTACTTCACAATCTCGGTTGTGAATCTTTCCTGTTCCCATTTATTCCCACAGAAATGGGTAGGGTAAGCATTTTTGCAAGACCTTTGCTCTTTGTTTTGTAGCTTGAAAATCAGGGAGCTTTTAAAGCAATTGCTGATTCTGTGGAAACATTTCAAAAGTTTCAGATAATGGTGCAAGACCCCGGAAGCAGGGTGAGGAGGGGTGTTTGGTTAATGCTTCCCTGATGCCAAATGGGTGCCAGGTTGCTTCGTACACCAACGTGATCAGAAGACTTGTGCAACAGCACACAGTGGCCTGAAGTGGATGCACACATGTACCACATTTGAGGATGGCCTTCCCTAACTTGGGTCTGATTGGCTGGGGATTTCGAAAATTGAAATCCAGCCCATTCGGAGGCACCTTCTTGGGGAAAACTTTTTAAGTGAAATAAATGATTCATTGGGGCAGGCAAGCTTTGCTGAGATTTTCTATTCTTGGATGGGAGTCTCTGCAAAGTAACTTTCTCGACGTGGAGACAATGGTATAGAGCAGTGTTTCCCAAACTTTTGACATATGTGTACCCCTTCTATAATTTTCGTAACGCTGAGTACCCCTCAGAAAAAACATATGCTTTAATAAAAATCAAAATATATTTATTTTTTCTTTCCAGCGATCCATAATCTCTGTTAGGGATAAAAATTGTATTTTATAAAAATAATCAAAATCAGTGGAACTTACTAAAGCACGATAACAGGCGCCCGGAACTAACTATTAAAGAAGTAAGTTGTCTCTGTAACGAAGTGCAGTATATTCACACCGTGTCACGCCTCACAAGACTGTCTAACCGTTAGATAACACTGCAATTCTCCGGCGTTTAAACAGCTCTGCGGCTCAACGTCAACTGTTAATGTTCCCGCAGTTTAAAAATGGCCAAACCTGAGCTGCGCGAAGGATGCGCAGAAGTTCCCGCCATAATGAGTTGCGATACGATGTACGATGGCCCCAGTTCCCATGTAAAAACTGCGATATGCGCCTATTTCTTTCCTTGTTCTGTGGGCGCAGCTAAGCACGGTGCAGTGGATATTCCCACGTGATCCCCACCAAACTCCGGTGCAACGCGTACCCCCACCAAACTCTTCCCGTACCCCTGGGGGTACGCGTACCACACTTTGGGAAACACTGGTATAGAGCCAAACCTTAACCTTTTGGATTACAACTCCCATTATTTGAAGCCGATATTTTCTCATTTCGTTAGATTTTTAAGACCCTCAAGGCATTTAAGGCATTTAATTCAATGCGGAAAAGATGGGAAAGGGGAAAAGGGATATTGGAAGTTAAGATTGTGCAGAAAGGGAAAGGCCATTGGAGGTGTGTGTCCAATAATTTTAAACCGATCAATCTATAAAATAATAAGTGACCCTCAGAGAATGTTGTGGATCCTTTTGGGGAGATTATCTGTAAAACCAGATGAGAACCTGGACAATTCCCATTAAAAATAATTTGACTACAAAAATGTACTTCAAAATAAATATGTTTCTATAATACAAAGACTTTGGTGGTGTTTGTTTTTATTCCCAGGAGTTACTGGGAATATTTTACTTTTGTTCTATCTTAACTATCCATTCTACTCAATTTAGCATTCTACCCTCAATCCTTAGATTTTTTTGCTTCTGCATTCTAAAGACAGAACATTGAAAATATTCTGTTCTAGGAAATAAAGAATTAGAAATAATGGAAATGAATTTAAATGTCAGAAAAAAGGGGTATATTGTGATTGTATACTATGCTTGTGTACTACTTTTATATATGAGATTTGTTTAAATGTAAAATTTAAGATTTTTTTATTTTAAGAGTTGAAAAATTATAGAGTGGATACAATTAGAAAGAATGTTGATGATTAATATGAGAAATTAAAAGAATAATTGGGCATTTAGTTTTTTGATAGAGCAAAGGATAAAAAACAAGCGATGAATAAAGAGACTAAAGAATTAAAGGAAGCAATATAGCTTAAAATTAAGAAGCAGGAGACAGTAACTATCTTGGAAAGTTAAGCAAATAGCGGTCAATTTGGAAGGAAATTTGAAATTAACTGGTGAATATCCCAGATGACAAATCTAGAAATTAGATTTTTTTTCTTTTTTTGGGGGGAGGTAAGATGGAAATAGCAGCATGTACCTAGAAGAGAGTACTACATAAAAAGAATAATAATATAATTATATTGGTTAAATTTTTATTTTTATTTTATTTTTTAAAAAGAGATATGATTAGTTTAAAATTGAGATTAGCATCAGTCTGTCAAATATAAAATGAGTTAGTATAAAAGCACTCAAGGAAAGGTAAAGAAAGTGAAAGAGGAAGTAGAAGGGGAGGAAGAGAAGGTGTAGAGGGTAGAGGAGGAGGGAAGGGGTTAGAAAGTAGGAGGAGAAGTTGGAGATAGAGAGAGGGGAGTGTAATGGAATAAAGTAGAACAGACTGATGACTGATGAGGCAAGTGTTGAATAAGATATTGATTTTTGAATGATTGATTATATTGAACAAATATGTATTTTTATTGTAATATCTTAAGGTACATGTGTATTGAATTGTATATGAAGTGATGGAGAAAATAAAAAAAATTGTACAAAAAAAGAGAAAATATTCTGTTCTTACAGTGCACTATGTTTGTGGCCAGATACGTGTCTGCATGTCGTCTCTGTCTCTGTCTCTCTGTCTCTGTCTCTGTCTCTGTCTCTGTCTCTGTCTCTGTCTCTGTCTGTCTGTCTGTCTGTCTGTCTGTCTGTCTGTCTGTCTGTCTGTCTGTCTGTCTGTCTGTCTGTCTGTCTCTCTCTCTCTCTCTCTCTCTCTCTCTCTGTGTGTGTGTGTGTGTGTGTGTGTGTGTGTGTGTGTGTGTGTAAGATATATGGCCCTCCAGGGGGATGGGGAGGCATATGAATCTCCATTATAGAGTATAGAACATAAAGCATATTGATAGGCATATATTATGTAGATTGGATCAGGGCTGGGCATCTATGGCCACTTTATCACTTGTGTACTTCAACTCCCAGAATTCCTGAGCCAGCATGGATTGGGTGAATGAAAGCTGAATTCTCAGATTCGTCCTTAACATTCTTGTGTGGTTCTTGTAATGCCAAACAGCTTTACATGCTGGGTTGAAACATGTATTGCAAAATGTGTAGCAGAATTATCTACCATTTACTGGTACTGTATTTGTGATGGCTCTCCATAGAATCAACCTATCTGAGACAAGTTGTTTTATAGTGTGGTAAAATAGATGCAAGTATAAGATGCTTCTTTCGCATAATTTATATAATTTTTGCAAAAAAATAAATAAACAATGATGGTCCTGTTGCCTGTGCTGCAATACTTTCCTCTGGTTCTTTTGTGCAGGCTTTGAAACTCCCACATGTGGATTACATAGAAGAGGACTCTTACGTGTTTGCTCAAAGCATTCCTTGGAATCTTGGCCGGATTGTCCCAGAACAGGACACGCTGAATGAGTATAATCCCCCCAGTAAGCTACCCCTTTCATCTTTTCCACATTTTTTTCAGAAGCAGGCAGCGACCCTCTGTCAAAAGCAATGGACTTATTCCAACAAGAATTGAAAGAATGGGATACAAATTCAAATTCTTGACCATGGACCGTGGGTCAAGTTGAGTTTATTCTTCATTACAGAACTACAGTAATCCTCTTGTTTCTATCAGAGTGAATGGACTATAGGACGTCCAAGAGAGGAGAAAGTTGTTTCTGTTCCGAGGCAATTTCTGATGCTCTCCTACCCTGTTTCCCCCAGAATAAGACATCCTCTGATAATAAGCCCAATCGGGCTTTTGAGTGCATGGCAATACGGCCAAGCGCTTATTTCAGGGTTCAAAAAATAAGGGTCTTATTTTCAGGGAAACACGGTAGTTGAAAATCATTGATGCATTGTAATCTCTTCCAGGATATATATATAAGAAGCATTAAAAAAAAGTAAACAAAAACCTTATTTGGAGTGAGAGTATTTTAGCCTAAGCAGAGTAGCACCTACATGAGACTGGAAACTTTCTGACTCTATTTTGGATATCTAAAAAGAGCTTTTGGAGGTTGGGTTGGGAATATATTATGAGAAGAAAGCAGGAAGACTCATCTGTTACTACCGGTATTGCTATAGTTTTTATTAGGATTGCATTTTCCTTCCCTGTTCCTAATATTCATGGTTGGAGACAAGCTCATTTTGATGTCAATGGGGATCTTACACTAATTGCCAATAGAAGTGTGTTGGAGACAGAGTCAAAATAATTTATTTATTTATTTATTTTTGTCAAGTACGTGTTGGTAATATACATAGATATAACATTGTTTATATACATAAGATGGGTACTGATAAGAAGGAACATTAGGACAGGGACGGTAGGCACGCTGGTGCACTTATGCATGCCCCTTACTGACCTCTTAGGAATCAGGTGAGGTCAACAGTGGACAGTCTAAGGGTAAAGTTTTGGGGATTTGGTGACGAAACCACAATGTCAGGTAGTGAGTTCCAGACATTTACCACTCTGTTGCTAAAGTCGTATTTTCTACAGTCAAGTTTGGAGCGGTTCACTTTGAGTTTGTATCTGTTGTGTGCTTGTGTATTGTTGTGGTTGAAGCTGAAGTAGTTGTTGACAGGAAGGACATTGTAGCAGATAATTTTATGAGCTATGCTTAGGTCATGGCGAAGGCTGTAGCCCTAGCTACATGCTGTAGCCCTAGCCACAGCTTCTCATTCCCAGCTTTTTAAAAACATAAACTTCAGAATGACAGTGTTGCAGTTACTATGTCCATATATTCACAGCAGTCCACAGTTCACCTAGTACCCAGATTTTTAAGTCTGATTTTCTGAGACAGAATCACAATATTGTACTCTTTTCCTTCCCTTGCTAAAGCACAAGAGAAGTTAAAATTAAGACCACCCTTGCAATGTTGTAATATTTGGCTGAGTAATTTGATTATGGAATTTGCCATAATCAGGATTGATCTTCCTGAATATTGACACACAAAATAAGAAATGCATTTAACTATTTCAGTAAGTATTGTGGACACATCCTTCTGGTATCATTGATTCTCTTTATAGATGCTGGTGAACTGGTTGAGGTTTATCTGCTAGATACTGGTGTCCAGAGCACCCATCGGGAAATAGAAGGCAAAATATTTGTGACTGAGTTTGAGAATGTCCCTGAAGAAGATGGCACTCGCTTTCACCGCCAGGTAGATACTTTTTTTTCTGGTGGCAAGAGATTCTGGAAATGGTAAATTCAGTATACTCATGTCAGCCCCCAAACCAGTAATAACACATGGCAATTCTTCCAGGCTGAGTTCTTTATTGCTTCATACCTTTAGACAAAACTGTGCCAGACAGAACTCTAGTATCTTGTCTTGCTTCTACAGTATAGTCTGTGAACTATTAGGGAAGTGCTGTCTTCACCCTCTTTCTCTCACGCATAACATCTGGACTAAGTTACCGTATTTTTCGGAGTATAGGACGCACCGGAATATAGGACGCACCTAGATTTTAGAGGAGGAAAACAAGGAAAAAAGTATTCTGAACCAAATGGTATAGTAATATATTATTTAATAAAATAACAGTATAGCAGAATACTTTTTACAACCATGTACACTTTTTTACAACCATGTACGATTTTTATAAACTTCAAACTTGACAGCTTTAAGACTTGTGGACTTTAACTCCCAGAATTCTTCCTCCAGTCATGCTAGCTCAGGAATGGGAGTTGAAGTCCACAAGTCTTAAACTTGCCAGGTTTGAAGATCCTTGCACCCCTAACTCCTGACTCAGGGGTCTTCAAACTTATAACTTTCTGGATGAGACTTGTATAAAAATCATAGAATAAATGTCCAGATGGGAAATGATCAGAGAAGTTAGAAGGGAAGCAGCTCTGTGCTGAAGCCTCTTTATTTCACATGGAAGTCACGTTTTCACTCTCACCAACTTCCCAGATTTCCTCCCGTTTCCCATGTCACTGTCCTTCAGCCTGGCCGGGTGGCTGTTCCTGTGGGGGATTCCCACATGTCTCCTTCGCCTGCATCCCCTGTTTGAAGAATGCGGAAAGGGCAGGTGGAGGACAAGCAGCGCCCCAGCAATGAGTTGCCGCAATAGATTTGGCCAGAAACCAAGCAAGCAAGCTCTCCACCATCCCGGAACCCTGCCGCGCGGGGCAGTTTTCCGGCGTGGTGCAATTTCAGGATGGTGGAGAGCTTGCTTGGGAGAGCCAGTGACTCAGGGATCTTCAAACTTGCAAGTCGGTCTTCAAACCTGTCAGGCGGATTGCTTGGGGCAGCAGCAGCGGAGGCAGCTCCTCAGGTGCAGGCTTCGGCCAGCGGCGGCCAGCAACAGCGGCAGCTGCTTCTCATGTGGTCTGGCGGTGGCGATGGCCAACAATATTGGCAGCGGCTTCTCACGCAGTTTGGCGGCGGCGGCCAGCAATGGCGGCAGCGGATCCTCACAGGCTTCGGGCAGGAACGGTGACAGCAGCTCTTCCTCAGGCAGAAGAACAGTCTCATGGAATACTGCCAATCAGCTGTCTGTTGTCACCCATTGTTGCCGTTGCCGCCGTTGCTGCTGTTGCCGCCATCGCACCAACTCCCCCCCCCCATACAACATTCGATGTATAAGACACACCCAGTTTTTGACCCTCTTTTGGGGGGTAAAAAGGTGCGTCCTATACTCCGAAAAATACGGTACCTCTTACTTCTCTGGAATGTCCCCTCCCTCCTGGAGATCCCTCTCCTCACTGTATTCCATCAGATTCTGGAACATCTGGTTCATAAGGTTTGGCTAGGTTCTACATTTATAGTTATAGAGTTAAAACCCAATCAGCTGTAAGAAATGTAATTTGTAGATCTTTGGAGCACTTCATGGAAAGAAGTTAGATCAAGTATCTATCAATGTGCCTCCCTGGATCCAGTGCTTCTAATTACATCTATGATGAGTTTTATTCCTTCATTAGAATATGTTGGTGAAAGTGAATCATTTGGAAAATGGGTAATAGGTAGAGTTGGCTACACAGGTAGTCCTCGACTTACAACAGTTCATTTAGTGACCGTTTGAAGTTACAACGGTGCTGAAAAAAGTGACTTATGACCATTTTTCGCACTTACAACCATTGCAGCATCTTCATGGTCACGTGATGAAAATTCAGGTGCTTGGCAACTGACTCATATTTATGACGGTTGCAGTGTCCAGGGGTTATGCGATCACCTTTGATCAAGAGCAAAGTCAACGGGGAAGCCAGATTCAATTAAGAACTGTGTCACTAACTTAATAACTGGAGTGATTCACTTAACGACTGTGCAAAGAAGCATTGTAAAATGGGGCACAACTCACTTAACAAACGTTTCACTTAACAACAAAAATCTTGGGCTCAATTGTGATGGTAAGTTGAGGACTACCTGTAGCTGTCTCTTTTCCTGCCCAAGACTTTGAAATCTTCTGTTGTTTGCCTCTTCTCTTTCTCCATTGAGAATGCAGAAGAGCTTGTTCCTCTTGGGAGACTGACACATTGGGTGAGAACGCCCGATTGATGAGCCTTAAATTCTTTTTCATGACTACCTATAATTAAAGCTCTGGTTCACTTTTAATTTTTCAAGTTGTGCGTTGCCTTGAGCGCTATTTGATGTATACATCTTATTATTATAACTACATGTGTTTGGACTTGCAATAAGTGCAAAACTTTGTTGTTATGCTCCATGGAAGGCCAGTAAGTGTGACAGCCATGGGACCCACATGGCAGGTGTGGTGAACGGAAGGGATGCTGGAGTTGCCAAAGGGGCCAATGTCCGCAGTCTGCGGGTGCTCAACTGCCAAGGAAAAGGCACCATAAGCGGCGCACTGATCGGTGAGTAGCAAGTGTGGGTTCAATCATTTCTAAAATTAAATCCATTCTCTCATTTTTATATGGATTTGCAATTTGCCATAGGTTGTTATGAGCATTCCTCTCAATTTTATTTGCTATGTATTTTTGTAAAGAATGTTACATAATACATTTCTATATATTTTTGTTAATATCCATTTTGTCTGAATATTGGCTTAATATACCGGTAAATGTTTCTCTCTCTCTCTCTCTCTCTCTCTCTCTCTCTCTCTCTCTCTCTCTCTCTCTCTCTCTCTCTCTCTCTCTCTCTCTCTCTCTCTCTCTCTCTCTCTCTCTCTCTCTCTCTCACACACACACACACACACACACACACACACACACACACACACTCATTTGAGTTGCAAACAGTAGTACAAAATTCAGAAGATTCAGGTCTGATTCAAATTTAGGCTGACATTTCCTCACTCCACATCATAGTTTATAGCTCTGGCCTATACAAAGGGGAAAAAAACTATGGTTATCCAACGGGGGCCCAGTATTGCATTTCTTAAGAGGTGAAATTACAGGCCAAAATATTATGTGAACGACTTTGTATGTTTATTGCAAACATTAATAAATACTTTGATGGTATTTGGAAAAAGACCCCAAAAAGAAAGCAATGCAATCTACTTCTGTATTGTGTCCCTTTAAAAACTGCATGCATTTATCCATGTGGTCTCTAGGGATCATGTTCAGTTAGAAAGGGTTAATGCCTTTAATACTGTCATTGAGTCAAGCAAGGTTTTAAAATAATTGTAAGATTTTGAGTTTATCAAAATTCTTTGCTTGGCATTGTGATTAAAGGTCAGAGAAGGAAAAAGGGGGAAATACTTTAGGCTGATATTAGAATAATTAAATTCTGAACACAATTTTGAGTCCAAAATTTCCAAAATTTAACTGTGTTTGTTCTTTATCTTTTCATAAATGCATGCATATGTCTGGTTAGGGTTTAAGATACAAAGAGTTCAATTTATTTTTGCTAATTTAAAAAGTGGAAAAATGAATTATTTTTCAGTTTTACACCATTTCTTTGAGGGCTTTCTGTTTTTCCCCTGCATCTCATTCCTAAAAACAACACTTTTTATAAAAGAGCCAGAACTTCCTGTTTGTGTCTTTAAAATGCGGAGCTTGCACTGGGTAAAAGAAATGCAATGGCTGTAATCCTTTTGCCCTTTAACCTTTGCCGTATAGGGCTGGAATTCATTGCAAAGACCCTGGCTGTCCAGCCCTACAGTCCCTTGGTTGTTTTGCTCCCCTTGGCTGGCACCTATAGCCGCATCCTGAATGCCGCTTGTCGTCAGATGGTGCAAATGGGAGTAGTCATGATAGCTGCAGCAGGCAACTACAAAGACGATGCTTGTCTATACTCCCCAGCATCAGAACCAGAGGTAAGTAGACAACAAGGTCTTCCTTTCAGCCCCAAACCCATGGAAAAATGGTCCAGAAATGGTTTGTAATCCCTCGTAACACAGGGGTGGGCAACTATGACAACTTTATGACTGTGGACTTCAACTCCCAGAATTCCTGAGCCAGGAATTCTGGGAGTTGAAGTCCACTGGTTATAAAGTTGTCATAGCTGCTCACCTCTGCTCTAATAAAACTCCAGTTCAGCTCATCAAGACCCGCCAGTTACCTCACGGTTTTAAACGCAGTGTTTTTCAGTTGTCCCAACTTATTTAGCATATGGAAAGTTGAGGAAGATTGTGAAGCTTCACCCATGTCATCCTCTCAACTGTTTAGATTGTATGGATCAGGTGTCCTGTATGCTTGTGGAGTGCCAGGTTGTCACCAAGATACTGGCTTATCCAAGGTTTTCCACATAGCCCTTTCTCTAGCTGTCTAAATACCCTGATGGTGTAATTCTGTTGTGGATTTGGTGGTGATACATGCAATTATGTTATATAGACACACAATAAAGAACAGAGCTAGCCTATTTGGCCCCACAGTCTCTTTTGAACTTTCTTTAAATGTGGTATGGTAGAGTTTTATTGACTGTTCCTCCAATATGCCATAAGCCAGAGGTGACAAACTCGATTTCATTGAGGGCCGTATCAGAGTTGTGTTTGACCTCAGGGAGCTGGGGTGGGTGTGGCCAGGGTGGGCGTGGCCAGCTTGACGTCACTCGTGTTGGGGGCGCCTGTGGTTGCCTGAGCACTCTGCCTGCGAAAACAGGCTCCTAAGCTCCGTTTTCAGCCACAACGGCCTCTTGCAGGCCTCTGCCAGCGAAAACGGAGCTCGTGGGGGCTGCGTGCAGCTCTCCTGGGCCCCATTATCGGCTGCAACGGCCTCCTGCACCCCTCTGCCAGTGGCCCCCTCCAGCTCCTTTTTCGCTGGCAGAGGCACTGTGGGCCGGTCCTTTGCTGTTTCCAGAGCGGCCCTGCAGGCCAGATCTAAGCACCCATGGGCCTTGAGTTTGACACCCCTGCCATAAACAAACATAGGACATTGTGTAATACAAATATTTGCATTGTGTGAAGTTGTCCAAGTTTAGTATCAGGGCAATGAAGAACCTGTCTGATACTTGAAACCTCAATAGAATTAAAAACATCCATCTCGTCTCATAATGGCAGACAGTAAGAGCAGGCTTAGATAGTACTCACATGGGAATTTGACTCTAGTATGATTTTTTTTTTAGGGGAGGAGTTTTAATTTCATGATGTCAACATACTTTTCCTGTAGAAGATCCCATGCTCAATATTTGACTATAGAATTTCAGTCAGGAGCTTATTCCAAATACATGTGGACTTTCTGGAAAGCGGCTCCTGATAGTAGTGAGATAGATGGGACAGATAGGCTTAATCTAAGCCAATTTAGTTGGTTCTCTTTTTTATTTTGTAGTCCTCTCAGGAGTCATCTAAAGAGGAATGCTTACAGACAAATTATCTAGGAGGTATTTTAGAAAAACCAGATTTTGAAAGGAGAGAGAAAAACATGAAATAATAATTGCACAATATTTTTGGTATTTCCATGTGACATTTTCCTGTGTCACAAAACACCACTGATCAGCTCAGTCAAGAAAACCAATGACCTAGGAAAATTTGGAGGGAGGGTCTCTCTCAGTGGAGAAACAGGGACTAAAGAATCATTTGCAAAGGATTTTTTTTTTATTTATTGCATTGAATAGAGTTAGGCTAAATGGCCAGCATATCTCTCTCTAAATATAGAGCGAGAATAATGCTCTATGTTGGAGCTAGAGGGAGAAGACAAGGAAGTAGTCTTTGTGAACCCTCCTTCCTTCAACATTTCTTGAACAAAATGCTGTAAAAGACTTTGAGAAGCTACTGGAGCAGTATGAAGAATGACAAAAAAAAAGAAGAATCGGTGAAGAACATCTTCTCATCGCTTTCCTCAAAAGTACTTCTCTGCTGGATCCAGACACAGAACGGGAGAAATCTGTTTTTTCATTGATCCACCTCTGATTTTGAAATTCTGTTTCTCCTGTTTGCTCAGGACTGACAAGATGCTGTCTTACCATAGGTTATTACAGTTGGAGCAACCAATGCCCAGGACCAGCCTGCATCTATGGGGACTTTGGGAACCAACTTTGGACGTTGCGTAGATGTGTTTGCTCCTGGAGATGATATCATTGGTGCCTCTAGTGACTGCAGCACCTGCTTCACATCGCAGAGTGGGACATCCCAAGCAGCTGCCCATGTCGCAGGTAATATTGCAGGACAGAAATATGAAGAGTCCAGCAAGTTGCTTAGTTCTTGTTTATTATAATGAGGTTTTCTCAAGACGAACTATCAATAATGCATGTCCTGTTAAGTGACTTTGAGGCAAGCTTGACAAGATTTTCAGTAATGGGAAAAAAAAGCCTTAAATTTTTTTTTTCATTCCAAACATACTCTCAGATTTGTAAAATTCAAATCTATAGAATAGTGCATGGTGGTAATGCATTGATATCAGTGGGGAAAAAATGGGCAGAATTTGTTTATTTGCATGTGGGATTAGAGAAGGGAAAATTGAAGTATTAAGCCTATCAGGTCTTAAAGACACTATTTTTAATATTTAAAATGAGCAAAGGATGACACAGTGGTTTGTATCAGGTTGGTTAGCTCCAGGGGCTACAAAAACAAAGCAACTAGTATTCCTACCTTTGCAATACCCTCCAGTGGTACAAATTAAACTGGTACAATTTGGACATTTTCATTGCATCTATGTTTTTATGCCACCAGAGGATTGCTTAAAGAAGTGGTAGACTTTTGACTGCATTGTCTTGTTCTAGAAGAGGCAGCTAAATAATTTTGTATGTATTCCATTATCAAGATAAACAAGTTTAGTTCTTTTTAGATTCCGTTGGTTTCCAGAAGAAATGTTTAAGTTTCTGATGAAGCTGACTTATGAGAAACTGAATTGATATTTAGGATTTAGAGTACTGTAACTTATAATTGAGTATGGAACAGGGACTTTTTGTTGATGGATAGGCCCCTTTCTCTCTCTATATATAAATCTAATATCATATTCACTTTTCCATTCACATTCAGAAACAGGAAAGAAAATTATTTGACTGAAAGTTCTCAGTGTTTTAAATCAAATGGGCATGATAAAACATTTATTTTTCCATTCATTTGCTTTAATCACGAAGCAGAAATGCAGGGGTGAAATGGGTCAAAACCATGAAAACCAAAGACATTCACATATGTAACCTTTTAAGCCATTAAGATTGGTATAACTTTGAAGTACATGGAATTGTTACTGGGGCATTAATTCAGATTAGAATTTGAAGATCATAGTTGGTTCATGCTTATATTATTCATTTGCACACACATACATAAATCTTCCCTGATTCAGGCAGGAGGATTTGAGCATAATTTTCTTGAAGGGAAAGTCTGTGTTTGTATTAAGTTGCCTCAGATTTTGCCAAGCAAATAATCAGTATCAATTAGACTTCCTGTAAAAAACCCATACAAGCATAAAGCATTCTGAGGTAATTATACAAATATAAAATGTAGAACTTCTCCAAAGCACCTGAAGGCAGGAAAAGAAGCAATGGATGGAAACTAATTAAGGAGAGAAGCAACCTAGAATTAAGGATAAATTTCCTGATAGAACAATTAATCAGTGGAACCACGTGCTTCCAGAAGTTGTGAATGCTCCAACACTGGATGTTTTTAAGAAGAGATTGGACAATCATTTGTGTGAAATGGTATAAGGTTTCTTGCCTGACCAGGGGGTTGGACTAGGAGGCCTCCAAAGTCCCTTCCAACTCTGCTATTCTGTTCTGTTAAATACATAACCTAATCCATCTTCACGTGTGTTTTTGGAGGGGTAAATACAGGGCTTGTTTGTTGTCCTAGGTATTGCAGCCATGATCTTGAATGCCAATCCTGCCCTGTCCATCTCCGAGCTGAGGCAGAAACTGATCCACTTTTCTGTCAAAAACCTTATGAACGAGGCTTGGTTTCCAGAAGACCAGAGGCTGTTAACACCAAACAGAGTGGTTGGGCTTCCCTCCAAAATTGTAGCAGGTGAGTGTTTAGTGACTTCTAGTGATGGGTCGTTATTCTTATTCCACTAATCATGTGTCATAGCACCTTCTTCATGATTTGAAGTCTGCCCAAGAACTTGGATATGGTAAAGGTAATGTCTGTGTATGAGAAGGAGCCCAACAGTACTATTGGTTGTGATCGGTCTGCTGTAAGTTGTTCTAAATTTAGATAATCCAAAATATTTCTGAGTCCTTATGATATTTCACCTGCTACTTCAATAAATGATACCATTATTAACTTGTTCCAAATTTTTGCAATCTACATTTGCAAATCTGAGCATTTTTTTCTGATTTCTTGTCTTCAAAGTTACAGCACCACGGAATGATTACATCAATAAACTAAAAATGATTCTTTACAAAGATAGTAATAGGGTGTGCATTGTGTTCAAAGAGTTGATCAGTCTGAATTTTAAATAACCATAATTTTTTTGCCCTGTGACTTTCAGTGATGTTCTTTGCAATTTTATGTTTCCAGCAGTTCTTAATTGAAGGTAAATTTGTACAAAATGCCAGTGAGATCTTCCCAATTCAACTATGCCTTTTTGTAATTAGCTTCAGCATCCAGTTATTATATGGTCAGTGGTTTCTTCCTTGGCACAACCAGCATTTACTATCTAAACTGATCTTTTCTACTTTTGTTTTGATAACATTTGTACTTAATGCTTGTTCTTGAGCAATAAAAAGCACGCCTTCTACAATACTTCCTTTAAAAAATACTTCATTCTTAAGCCATTGTCATGTTTTACTGTTGTCTAATTTTCCTTCAATATCTTTCAAGGAAGATATTGCTTTGCTTTTTCAATTTTCTAACCTCATTTCAAGCTGTTGCTTTTTATAGTCACTGAGATTCCATTTCCCCAAATAGCCTTTCTTTCTGAGATTAATTCAATAAAGCTTTGTTATTGTCTTGATGTAATCGTTAAGCTTTATTTTCGTTCTTTATTTTACCTTTAATCGGTGCTAGCCCACCAGTCTTTCTTGGGGAAAAATAATCTCAATAACAATATGAGGATATACAGTAGGGCATGATTTATAGGCATCAATTTTCTGATTTGGTCATCTGGTCACCAGGTCATCTGGTCAAGATGAACAAGGTTCAACATTCCTGTAATAGATCTAATCATTGATATTGCTCGTGAATTGTCTGATTCCACCATTTAGGTGAGATTTTAGGATTTTCTTTAACCATTTGCATTAATTTGAGCTTATAGTATTTTTCTCATTGTACAAACTATCTGATGTTTCAAAAATTCCCAGATATGTATAAGCTCACTCAGGTGCTAGACCTTTGATGCTTGTTTTACTTAAGAATTGAGTATCTTATGAGTTAATTAATTTACTTTCTTTAATGCAATGATCACATATTTATTAAGTCCAAATTGTGTTGCACTATATATATTTGGCCCTATTCTCTTTAGAAAATCAGTATATTAAGTGACCTCTCTTTCACTAGTTTTTTAAACTATTGATCTTTTTGTATCTATTTTACTGTTAAATTTATTTAACATTTGTAACTTGAGCAAATTGATAACCAAAATGTAAGCATATTTTCTAGATAGGCAGTCTAAGTCTAGTCTAGTCTGGACTGGTCTGGTTGACTTGGACTCAAGCTTCATTTATCTAATTGTTACTTGGCTGTGGATGTTCTATCTGTTCTTCAAAGCCATTCTCTGTATCTAGTCTAGAAGGTGAAATGAAAACTTGACTCTCTTTAGTGTTTGGAAAATATTGGGGCAGGGCGGGCCCTTAGCCCGCTAATTCCTGTTTTTATTTTGGGGTTTTCAAGGTTAAAATAATGCAAGCACAAACAAAACGTTTTTCAAACTTCAGCACCTTTGGTTTATGGCCAAATGTGGCTTATTCAGTTAACTATGTGTGTTGGTATAACGTGTTTTCCAAAGATAGGATCTTTCCAAATGGTTGAACTACAGCCTGGAGAGAGTCCTAAACAAACGGCATTCTGCTAGTCCTTAGCGGTGACCATTAGCTACTCTCTTTCAGAGGAGCAACTGTACTGTCGCTCTGTGTGGTCTTCCTTGTCTGACTCAACCAGTGCAGCAACAGCTGTTGCCCGATGCAACAGCGATGAAGACATGTTTAGCTGCTCAAGTTTATCAAAGAATGGCAAGCGGCGAGGGGAGCACATTGAGGTAATGTTCAAAGATGTTGTTTGGTTTGCTATTTAATTTTAATTAGTTGTATACGCAGATCTGCATCTCAGTCAGATACAGAAATCAGATTTGATGCCATTCTTGGTATCTTATTCTCACTTCTTTCCCTCCCCCCAAATACTAGGATATTGGAGGCAAGAAGGAGTGTGTGGCTCACAACAGGTTTCGAGGCCAAGGCGTCTATGCCATAGCCAGGTGTTGCATTTGGCCCAAGGCTGACTGCCAGGTTAATAGCCATTCACAGACCACAGAGGGCACAGCTATGAAAAGTGTTAGCTGCATCAAAGATAGCCATGTTTTGACAGGTATGCAATGACAGCTCTCTTGATAGTAACTAAAGAAGCAACATTTTTGATGTAGAGATATCATTATGTATAAGTTGTATTGTAGCAAATAGGATCTGTGCTAAAATAGGTCTTCTGTGCATAAGATACTAACGTCATATAAGATCTGGTGACTAATGGTGTGGTACTGGAAGAGACCAGCTTTAGCAGTACAACAGAAGGAAAAAGATACAAATCCTGCTTCTCACCATCTTCTAGCATTCGCCACCTTAAGTGACTACCTAAAACTGTTTAATGATATAGCTGATCCGGGTTCCACTTTGTTCTTGTGCTATAATGCCTGGCATTTCCCATCTGGTCCACTGTGAAAATGTTAGAATATTCTTTGAGTAGTTTGTGAAAATTGAAAACCAAAGTTGGTACACTGTTTCCCCCAAAATAAGACATCCCCTGATAATAAGCCCAATCGGGCTTTTGAGTGCATGGCAATAAGGCCAAGTGCTTATTTCAGGGTTCAAAAAAATATAAGACAGGGTCTTATTTTCGGGGAAACACGGGTAGTAGCTCTATTTTCCCTTTCCTAAGGATTTTTTTTTTGCATGTGAGAATACAAAGACTGAGGGAAGACCGCCATTTATTTTCTTGTGCACACACAAAAAAACCAGTACTGTTAGCTAACAGTGATAGCCATGTATATACTTCAGGTGAATCTTTTACAAAATGCCACTGAATAAAATGCCTTAATATGATCTACACTGGCAGGCTGCAGCACCCATTCTCTGACTGGAGATCTCAGTGGCGGCATCACAGCTGTACACCAGGAAGACAGTAGCCGGGCCCACTGTGTAGGCCAAAGAGACGGAACGGTGCATGCTTTCTGCTGCCATGCACCCAGCCTTGAGTGCAGAGTTCAGGGACATCCTCCCCTGGAATACTCAACAAAGGTATGCGCATATCATTCTTGATGGCATCTCTCAGTCTAGCTATGGTAACTTGGTTCCTAAAGAAGTGCAAGCTCTCATGAATTGAAGATGAAAATGATTCTGTGCAATCCCTTGCATGGCCACTGAGTAGGCTGTTGCAGATTGTCCCATAAATTAATCAAATGGGCTGGGCTTCTGTAAAATGTTAGCTTCCGGCAGCCAAAATCAAAACTAATCAACATTAGCATGAATTAAAGTTAACACTTATGCATATGGAGTTTCTTGTTCTGTACCTGACCTGGTTTATGAGTTTTGTGGATTCTGTCACAGATAGCCCAACAAGGATTTGCTATGAAGATCTGCTATAAAAGGAGGTTCTACAGAGAAGGAAGAGAACTAGTGCCTCGTTCATGTTCAATACTGTAGGAAGTCATCTAATAGTCATAGCAGACAGTTGTTTCAGTCAACTGTTGCTTCACTCTGAAAATTTCCTATGAAAAAATTGTTTATTCTTAGATTAGAAATGTCAAATTGTCCGTGCAGCATTTTGTAGAGCTTCATTTAGCAGAAGAAAGAGGAAAAAATACTTCTATGCTTTAGAAGCTCAGAATAATAATTTTCAAAAGGAAATAATAAACAGAGGAAGAAAAGTCAGTAATATAAACAGAGGGCAGGGAACCTCCTTTTCATCTATTATATTCCTCATGATCTTTGATCACTGGACAATGCTGGCTAGAGTTGAATTCCAGAAGGATTGGGAGAACCTACACTATTTTGGAAACTGTTTTTTTATTACTACCAGTAGACAACCTGTGTCCTGTTGGGTCATAATTTCAGATATATTTCCTTGCCAGATTTCTCAATGCCTTCAACAATGGCATCACTTCTAATGTACTTGAAAAGTTCTTAAAAAATCAGGGAGATATTCAAAGATGCATCTGCTTGAAAGTATCCCACATTGAAATATATAGCATAAACATCAGTTGACCACAGGAAATATTTTATGACTTTTTATACCATGTCATAAAATGCTTCATTATTTTTATGTCATAAAACGTTTTATAAAATTTGCCAAATTTCAATTCCACAGGAGTCATGGTTCCTGGATTTTGGATACATTCTTTAAGTTAGCCCATCTGAGGTACTTTGAAAATGTTTTTCCCTGTGATTGCCCAGTTAAAGGTTACAGACATGAAAACTTTAGCAGTATGTTGATTTAAAGAACCTCTAATTCCTTTTTCTTAGGTGATGGAGACCTGTGACGATGGCTGGACTCTAACCGGATGTAATGCCCAGTCACATAGCTCCAACACTCTTGGGGCATATTCATTGGACAACACCTGCGTTGTAATCAGCCATCCAGGAAGCAAAGGAGCAACCGCAGTTGCCATCTGCTGCAGAAAAAGGCTCTTAGAGGATGAGAAGCAAAGTTCCAGTAACAAGTGACAATTCTACCTTTTCCACCTTCCACCTATCCAAAGGACCCACAAATTTTGACAATTGCCATAGAGTCACACTGGCAAACACTGTAGTCTGTAGAGCAGGACTCCAATACAGCTTGGGATTGCTTGCGATAGCCTTAGTAGAACTATTTCAGATGCTGCAATTGTGCAGAACATTGTCCCTCTAGCAATATCCCCATTGTTATCAAGAGATGGGTGTCTTTGATGTCTCAGTAATATCAATTAAGCTGCATTTGTAAAATCTCTTTGATCAATCATTATACATGATTTTTCAGTACCTTTTTAGTTGCAATCAGTGACTTCCAGGCTTTTTTTAGAATATCTATTTTGTCAAACCATCCATTAGTTCAATGCATTTTGTAGAAGGTTAGGGGAGGAGCAGGCAGAAGGATGGTAATTCTGTGTAATTCTTTAGCTTGGTCACAACCCTTCATTGGTTGAACTATAACCAGAAACGTCCGTGTATATATGAGTGATGCTTAAAACTGTAAAAGGTGAAAGTATTAATACTATAAATCTGCCCAAGATAGCAGATTAATTGCAGAGCATACCAATTAACATTATATCCTCCTTTTAAAAATATTTTTATATAGTAAGTTGCATGGTAATATTTTGCAGCAAACGTAGGCAAACTATGGGCTGTATTAACCCTTCCTTCTAAAGGCCCCATGCAATTAATAGAGTATCCTTTGTAGTTAAACTGCTACATAACAATTAAATTAAATTAATTAATTAAGAGCCGAGGTGGCGCAGCGGTTAGAGGCAGGTACTGCAGGCCACTTTAGCTGACACTGATCCTCAGGTCAGCGGTTCAAATCTCACCGGCTCAAGGTTTGACTCAGCCTTCCATCCTTTCGAGGTAGGTAAAATGAGGACCCAGATTGTTGGGGGCAATATAAATATACATTGCTTACTGGTGTAAACCACTTAGAGAGTGCTTGCACTGTGAGGGCGGTATATAAATCTCACTAAATAAATAAATAAATAAATAAATAAATAATTGCTTAATGCTTTAAAAGGAAACAGGAATACCTGGGAGATATTGCGGGTTCGGTTCCAGATCAGCAAATATTGCAATAAAGTGAGTCACACAATTTTGGGGGGGAGGGACGGGGTTTCTGACTGCATATAAAAGTTACATTTTATGTGTAAAATAGTACGTCTAAAAAAACAATGTACATACCTTAATTAAGGTTCTTTATTACTAATGGTGCCAGTAGATTTGTTTGACGCAGGGTTGCCATAAGCCTTCAATTTACTAAAAAAATGCAGTATATGCAAAGTTGAATAAAGCAAAACACAATAAAATAAGGTATGCCAGTATTCAAATACAATTTGATAGAGTTGGGAAGTGTTTCTCCTGCTTCTGCTCACTTCTTGAGATTCTATGGTTGTTGCAGCTCTCAATCTGAAACAGTGCTGGTCATCTAGGATCTAGATTGTACACATCACTGTTTTCTGTCATCATTCTCCAGTGCCATTATACAAAATTGCTTAACAATGGGTTGTAGCCGGTCTGAAACAGGAATTTATCCTATTGTATCCTTATACCGGTACTAACTTTTGAGAAGCAGAAGTTTCTCCTCTTTTATTTCACACAGGAAACAATTACCTTAATTGCTATTACTTAACATATTAAAATTATTGTAAATGAAGTGCGTTAGCTTCTGTAGCCATGAACGGAGGAAACTCTGCAAAAATGAAAGCAGTTTTCTCTAAGGAGACTGGATCAATGTAGAGAATTACTACTAGTCTCCTAATATCACTGAAGCATAACTCTCGGCTCCATCCTCTTACGATATGATTCTGAAAAATACTGGGAACTGTAGCTGAAAAAAATTATCATTGGGCTCCAGGAAGACTACTGGATCAATGAAAAATAGTTTTATACAAGCAAGCCTGAAGCTTTTAAAAGCACTGATGACTTAGGACTCTTGCAGGAGTGGCCTTAAGGCAACCATGAAACCAAGTACACGCTGGGTAACTCGCACCAAACAGTGTAGTTTCCTAAGAAAGTATTTGGTAGAGACCATTTAAATTGGCTTTTCAAAGTAGGCTATTACTATCATGTAAATATCTTTCCCTCTTACCAAATGTTTAATTGCCTATGTAATTGAATTTTTAACCATGTGTATGTTAAATTACTAGGTAAAAATATTTTTAACTAAGGGACCATATATGTTTCCTTACATGTAAACTTAAATGTAAGTTTAGTTCAAAGTAAATGTATATTGGAGCCTGTTGCATTTCTGCTTTAGAAAGGGCAAAAAACACCAAATCATGAATAGAGTAATCTGCATGTGATTCTTTATATGTTGTTTTGAAGTTAATACTCAAATTTATTATCTACTGTAATTGCTTGAGAATATTTCTTTGTGCTGTGGATTTTACATTTTTATCTAAAATCTATTTATTCTGTTTTATATAACATTTTATAAAGCAATTTCTTTTTGAAATAAAGTTTCATACAATTTTAATGTGGCTGCATTTATGAAGCTGTACATAAACCCCTCCTCTGCATTTTTTCTACAATTATATTTAAGGAGAGGGGAAAGGGAAAAAAATCTGTTTTTTATCACATCTTGGGTTTTTTCCATTAGCGATTCAAAGTCATACACGATACCCATTGTAAAATGTTTGGCAGAACAAAATACTTTAGGAGATATATAAATTACCAGATTATATGGAAGATAGATATGAAAAATATCCTTAAATACCCTCACATCTTTTAGTATAAAATAGCATACTGATATTGTTCTGGTGGCTCAGTGGTTAGAATGCAGTATTGCAGGCTAACTCAGCCCACAGCCACTTCGATCCTGATGGGCTCAAGGTTGACTCAACCTTCCATTCTTCCGAGGTTGGTAAAACGGGGATCCAGATTGTTGGGGGCAATATACTGACATTGGTAAACCGCTCAGAAGGTGCTGTAAAACACTATTGGGGGGGGGGATATGTCTAAGTGCTATTTATATTGCCCTATTATATTTCACATTTCCTCTAGGTAGGTAGAAGGCAGAACATTAATGTACTCTTTCCACTAGGATCCCAAACTATTTTGCATTTGGTTTGGAAGGGGAAAAAAAAAGCCTCAGAGCAGGGCAGCCTTATGCTACAGCAGGGGTCCCCAAACTTGGCAACTTTAAGACTTGTGGACTTCAACTGCCAGAATTCAATTCTGGGAGTTGGAAGTCCACAAGTCTTAAAGTTGCCAAGTTTGAAGACCTCTGTGCTACAGAGTCATGCATGTAGGACAAAGTAAGATTAGGAAAATAATTTTCTCATAATTCCATTTTTGAATGGCGATTATGGATTCTCAAATTCCCCAATATCCAATTCTAATTGAACAGGAGCTAGATAAATGAACCAGCCAAACAGCAACTGGGTTTTTTCTTCTTTTAATGAATGGAGCTGAGCATTTACTGGCAGGATGCCCTTCCTGACACCTAAGTGGAGTTTGCAGCAAATATTTTCTCTTTGCCTCCAGAAAGGAAAATCTGCTGCAACCTAGGATCAAACTCAGACTCCTGATTGTGAGGCGAGAGCTCCACCTCTAGGCCACCACACGGCTCTGTTTTTTAACTTAATAATCAGGCATCTTTTTCTTTTTTGGGCGAGAGGGATAACCTTTATTCCATTGACCAGGATTTTTTTCCCCTCAGGGAAACTGCCTCTCCCTTCCATTTTTCACTGCCTTGGGAACTAATTAAACACAATTGTACACAATGAGAAGATGCAACAGAATTGTAATTGCCCCAATCCTAGAGAACATTATGTATAAAATGCATTTTTCATCCAAAAGGACTAGCAGTAAAAGAGATCGCAACATAAAACGTGTGACAATTTCCATGGCAAATTAGTTTCTTTTTTAAAAAAGTCTTCAGCCGATTGAAGTGATAGCAGCTGGAAGCCAAATAATTGACCAAATATGATATTTGAAACCATAGCCATTAACTCTCCACAAGCTGGGAGTGAAGCGGAAAACAGTTTGCCGTGGTTTTAGAAAATATAGTGGTAAAACAGATCATCCTGTGATTCTGAAAAAAATGCCCTGCTTCAACCTGGGATGAGACGCCCTTTTCCACAGGAAACGATGCAAATTTAAATGATTTTGGACCGATGCTTTCCTCTTCAGATCAGCTAACTTACTTTCATTTAAATTAAACGGAAGATAGGGTGACACAGTCAGGATGGGATAGGAACAACATTTATTCTAAATTTTAAAACATTGTATTAAAATGTTTGAAGGCTTAATAAAATATTGGAGTTCTGCTAACTTCACTGAAAGTGCTACCTTCAGAGAAGACATTCAGCTGAAGCGCCATTTTTAACAGTACTTCTCTGACTCACCCGTATGGCAGAGAATTTCAACTGGAAGATGTGCGGCTGTTTCCAGCAACAGTGAAATGACCTGTTGTATTCACAACTAGTGCACAACAGTGAAGTAATTTATGTGCCAGTTCAGTTTTTGTAACAGTAATAAAAGAAAAAGAAAAAAGAGAGGCACTTTTTGGCTGCTTGTGCCTTTGACTTGGCAAATTGTCCAGGCACTCTGAGCATTTCCCCCCCAGTTCATGTGCATGGTATATTTTGTATAAATTAAGGCAAAAATCTTTGAACAAAAGCAAAAGGAAAAGCAAATGAAGAAAAAGCTGGGGGGAAAAAAAAACTGGGATTCAACATTGGTGTGGAAAAAAGTGTTGAGAGTAGTTTAAGAGATTATTTAACTGCATTTCATGTGGTGAACAAAAGCATACTCATATTAAGTTCAATTTGTTTCCAGTTACGAAAGAATTACACTTGTTGTATTTCAAGTGCTCCTAGCTAAGCAAAACAGCTTGAAATCCGTTGCCTGTGTTAATTTTTTTTAAAAAATTGAAATGTCCCTACTTTACTCAAGTAATCATGTAAAGCCAATTTCTACTTTTTGAATTTAGAAGTATAAGCAAATGATTGCAGATCACATTATTAACACAACGGTTTATTCAATATGTCTCCAAGTAGTAGAAGGATGATTTAAGGAGGCAAACAGCAATAAAATTCTCTCTTAAAGTGCTTTTTTTTTTGTTAAACTTACTCATCATTTTCTAAAAAGTTCTACTGATGCCATAATTGTATTCTTGGAATAAACAAAGCTCTTTTATTGCTCTTACCCTTTAAGCACACAGCATCAGGAAAAAAGGTTACCGGTTCCAGACTAACTTGTACCAAAACCATTCCATAAGGAATAATCATCCTTACATAAAAGGGCTCTCTTAAAAATAACCCTTTCTGTAAAGCACTATACAAATTACCTAGAGACATATTAAATACAAAAGTCCTTGTGTAAATTTATTCTTAACTAATATTTTACAATGCCAAGTGTAAATCACACATTTTTTTTACATAATTTTGAATATTCCTATTCAATATTTAAAAAAAAAAGATTAAAAATTTGCCATTTATATGTAAAGGCAATCTGATTTTTTTCTTCTGTATAAAAACCCAAGTCTTTTTTTTTTCTTTTGTTTTGCAGCATCACATAAAAGCAAAAGTTTTACATTCACTCGTTAAATGTTCACATAAAAGTTTCAATTACTTGATAACTGTTCTTAAATGGGTGGAATCTTGACAGGGTTTTGTTGTGTTTTACTCATGCCTAAACTAGCATCTATAAGAACCATAGCAGATGCTGGAGACTTTCATAGCCTAATGCTGGAACTTCTCAACTGAAGAATACTTTTAACTCATTACAAAGTACCTATTGATCTTTTGAAAGCATTTACTTCAGATTCCTCTAAAAGTGAAAACAAAAGGATTCCAGCCATATCACGAAAGTGCTGGGTATTCTCCACTTCAGAGGAGCTTTTCCCCTTCAGCTTGCAGCCATCAATTAAGTATCCACATCTTCAAGGTCACTTTTAGGTTCGCCAATCATCATGGGAGATACTGAGCCCTTTAAAAAAATACAAAAGAATTAGAAAGGTTATGCTGTTGTTTAAACTGAACAAAGTTATTGCTGGAAGGTATCATAAATAATGCCCTGTGCATCATTTAGCAACTGCCTTTTGGAAACCAGAAATTAACCCTATATTTTTCACGAAAGGAGCAGATGGACTGAATGTGAAATATAGATAGTCCTCGGTTAATAACTGCCCTGTTTAGCAATTGTTCAACCTTATGATAGCACAATGGTTGCAGCGTCCCTGTGGTCACGGGATAGCGATTTGGGTGCCTGGCCACCAGCATGCATTTTCAATGGTCAGTGTTCTGCAGTCATGTGATGACCGTTTGCGACTTTCACAGCCACCTTCAGACAGACAAATTTCATGGAGAAACCAGCAGGAAGTCATTAAGCCTCATCATGTGCTTAACAACCATGGGTGATACGCTTAATGGCCAAAGTGGAACTGATATTGTAAGTTGGGGTGGTCACATGACGTTTCACTGAATGATCTTGACACGTAGCAACAGGGTTGACGGTTCCAATTGCAGTTGTTAAACGAGGACTACCTGTATTAGACTAGGATAACACACCATGATTAGGAGCACTAAAACGGAAGTATGTATGGAATTTGCTATATTAAAAAGCAACGTCCCTCAACATATGGCACTTAAAACAAATTCATGGAAGACAAAGCTATCAATGGCTCCATGTCATGACGACGTTAGAATATATCTAGAATCAGAGATAACTCTCTTTTAATATGGCTGGTGGTGAAAATGAGCAGAACGCAGATGTACACAAATCTTCCTGTTACTGAATCTATATTGTCATACGTTGTTTAACAAACTAATGAAGTTGCTGTTGATAGAGCTTTTATTTGAATATTTTAAGGTTTGAATTGTTAATTTCATCTAAGGAAATACTTTCAAAACTTTGACTAAATCAAAGGTTAGTTTAGAAATAAATGCAACATAAATTAGATCAGCACTATCATGAACTATCAGAGGACAGATGGAATATAAATACAGTGCAATGTAATAATATAATCTTGCTATGACTACATTGTGACATTTTACCTGCTACATAATGTTTGAATATTGCCCATGTTCACCATTTCCTTTAGCGCTGGCCTGCCACTGAAGGCAATAGGGCCTTAAAAACAAAGCACATCACGTAAGCTATTATTAGGACTATGTGAAGCTTCAGATGAATGAATTAATTCAAAGAGTTTGATTTCAATCATCCCTTCAAACAGAATCTTAGCATTAATTGAAGGTATTACACTGACTCAAGATCCTTGGAAATGGCTTCAGAGAAATTTCAGAATCGTTAAATGTTCTGATTGACATCTTGTATTCTATTAGTATCTGTTTAGTTCATTTGGAGGGAAGGAAACTGAAATTTGTTTTGTTTCTTGTTTTTGTTCTTGCAATGTCCTCTTTTGTTTTTCTAAATTCATGAGGTTTTATCCTATTATTCCAGTTTGTGTCTGATGCACTTATAGTTAGTTCTTCAGGTTTTCGATCTTTCCATTTTTCCCTACACTTCTACTGATTGTTGTTTTTGTTTCTGGCCAGAGACTGTCGCTGTCTTGTGTTGGTTGAGGTCACTTTAAGTCTTTTTTTTTATGAAGTGGGTGAGTAGATCTATAGAAGTATGCTTAGTATTATGACTGATGTATATATGCAAACTCTTTCTTTGTACTATAGTATATTATGGATGCGTTAAGTGATCACATACACACCTCCCAGTCTCAGCACATAATACATAATTCCTACAACAGGCAAATTTTTAAAAGTTGGAGTAAGATATTTCCCATGTCTTCTTCTCTACGGGTTCTTTGCTAGACATTTGATTTTGCTAGGCTGCTTGATTTTGTCAATATGTCATGGATTAAACAAAACCATCCTACGTACCTGTTGTAGATGTCTGCCTCCATTCTCATTGGCTGGACTGGTCTCAGATCCATTACTGCTTCCTGATTGATCTTTTTCATTCAGCAAGGCTGTGGCATATGCTAGTGTGTCCTAAAAGGAAGAGTATGAGAATTAAAAGCTAAGGTAAGTGTGTTTAGATGCAATTGGAAGTCACTGGGGAGGGAGGGGGAAAAGATGCGTAGTAGTTGGAAATGAATTCAAATTACATACCCATCTTTCCTTTCAACCCAAAAATCAATAGAAATATTCCACTTGTATTCCCACATAGTAGCCTTAATATCTATTTATCACTGTACATGTTCAGACAATGGTTTAGAGCAGGGGTCCCCAAACTTGGCAACTTTAAGATTTGTGGACTTCAACTCCCAGAATTCTCCAGCCAGCATAGCTGGCTGGAGAATTCTGGGAGTTTAAGTCCACAAGTCTTAAAGTTGCCAAGTTTGAAGACCTTTGGTTTAGAGCAGGGGTGGCCAAACTATGGTTCTTTGAGGACCTGTGGACTTCAACTCCCAGATGTAGGGTCTCCTGCTTGGGCAGGGGGTTGGACTAGATGACCTGCAAGGTCCCTTCCAACTCTGTTAATATGTTAAACTATAAATGTTTGTAGAGTGTTCAAATTATTAGACTTATTTTTTAAAGACTGTTTTACTATTGTTCTAGACAACTTAACAAAATGAAGAAGCTTTTTAAAATAAATGCTTGCTCTGAAGAGGCCCAGTGCTATTGTGTCTTCTTTTAAATAGCAGAGAATGTATACTTCCAGAAAGCCACATCAAATTTAAAGATCTGTAAAAGTATAATCTGAAATGTAACAGTGTCCTGTTTAGTATTAAGATAAGGCAGCGGAGTTAAACCCTCACTTAATTATGTTTGGAGTAGATCTATTTAAATAATTGGGAGGAGTTAGTGTGATTACATTTAAGAAAACTTTCTGGCATTATGTACATTTCTCCAATTCTTTGCTATTTCTATGGGTCAGGCACACATGCACAAAAATACATAGCAAACAGTGTATATCATATGTACTGTTTGCTGTTTGGCAAATTGCTGGGAGGCAGAGGCCTTTTTTCTTTGTTTTCCTCCCCCAAAACTTAAGGTGCGTCTTATACTCCGGTGCATCTTATACTCCGAAAAATACGGTACTTGTCTCTTCCTGCCCTCTGAAACAGCTCCTCCAAATTATTTTCTACGTATGCATAACCCCCCAAATATACTGTAATTAGTATGCTAAATTCTATAAAGAACAAGAAAGCTCTTACATAGCAAAATCCTTTTGTTTCATCTGGGTATTTAAAAAAAGCAACTGCCACTTTTAAAGTAAAAGGAACAAAAAATGCAATAAATTTACAACCAGTTTTACTGACCTGTGCAGAAATAGTGCGCTGAAAGGTTTTGGCAGTTGAGGTTTCATTGGATATATTACTTTGTGGAGCCCAGTAGTGTTCAGACATCTAGAAAAATGTGAAAACGTGAAAGCAACAATGAATGAAAACCACACAGCAAATTGTTACTGGACTGGATTTCAAAAGGAAATCAGTTCCAAGAACAAAAATTTCCTGCTCCCTCTTCCTTACCATTGACCCATTAAAGGAACTTCTGAACCATGGTGAATAGAACTTATTGATTTACATTATACCTATGCATATTTATTTTTGTAATAATAAATATTACCTTTATTTGAAGCCACTGAACAGCCCAACTCCAATGATGAGAATTTTCCTTAAAGTAATCTTTAGCAGCAGGGCATCTTTAAGAAAGAGAAATTATGAAAATTATGTATCTGAGATATTAAAGGATTATGTTCCCCCTTCTCTTTAAATTATTCCAATTTACAAGAGGTTCCCTTTCTGATCCTATAGAAATAATTCTTGACATTGGCTTTGTAGCCAATACAAAGCAGGCAGGATAAAATATTTCAAAAGAATATTAGCAGTAGTTGTATCTTCACATAAACACATGGCTATTTACAATCCTATTTTTTAGTAAAGGTGTCCTCTCTGTGAGCCTATTTCTGTTGAGATTTAGTGTTTCTTCATGCTGTTTTTTCTCATCCCAAGGCATTCAAATGAGAATATTTTTTACCAATTCTTTTTAATGGTTTGTTAATATTGTCTCTTTCACCAATATTTCTATATGTTGGCTAGTCAATAGCAGTTACTCTGGCAATGCTAATATTTCCACTGCCTAGATTACAGAGGAATGGGAGTGAAGTACTAGTCCCAAGTTCCCATTGTGTTCTATGGCCAGAACACTCCAACCTTTGAATCTGGCTTTGGGTTTGATACAAAAGATATTTAAAATGTCATCCACATCCTAGTATATTAAGAGCGTATAACCTGGCATGAATAGCACCATTCTTCACTTTTACTACATACTTACTTTTGAGCAAGTGTGACTAAGAATTTGACACACTGATAGCAACGACTACTGTCCACATGGTTACTGTGATGCATCAGAGCTGTTAAGAGAGGGTATGAAAACAAAAATGATTTATAAAAGTAGTCACTATCTTGAGCAAACAGATTATAAACACAGTCTCAATGCTAATGTGTCAAGCACAGTTTACAGCTCTGAATTTAGGCTATGGCTCATTATCTTTTACTCACAAAGGAACTCTTTTTACAGATTAATATACAGCAAAATAAGCTTTAGGAAGCAAGTTGCAGATTTTAAATCTGCAGCACAGCCTGAATTTATAATCTTTTATTTATCCGATATCATCTACTTAAGTTGCAGTACTAAAAATGCCCAAAAATGCTGCATATGAATCAAGTTGCTATCATAATGAGAGAAATAGCTCTTAAGGAGTTTATTTACTTTATGCATAATTCATACTTATATGGCTGCCCATCTCACAGAACATTCTTGAATTATATATTTTATTTCTAAATTCTTTTTCTGAATACCTTCAAAAAAATTCTTCTATGCATATAGAGCTGTGATGGAGAACCTATGGCATGTGTGCCACAAGTGGCATGCGGAGCCATATCTGAGGGCACGCGAGGCGTTGCCCTAGGTCAGCTCCAGCACGCATGTGCGCACTGGCCAGCTGATTTACGGCCTTGCGGAGGGCGGGGGGAGGCCGTTTTTGCCATCCCCAGGCTTCAGGAAAGCCTCCGGAGCCTGTGGATGGCGAAAAATGAACCCAACAGGCCTACCGGAAGTTCAGAAACGAACTTCCGGTAGGCCCGTTGGGCCGTTTTTCGCCCTCTCCAGGCTTCAGTAAAGCCTCCTGAAGCTTGGGGAGAGCGAAAAACAGCACAGCGGGCCTACCGGAAGTCCGGAGGCTTCAGTGAGGTCTGCGCACATGCGCAGGGGGGGCAGTGTGAGGGGGGTTGTGCGCACATGCGAGGGGGGGAAGGCATTGCATTATGGGTGTGGGCACACGCACGCCCTTTTGGCATCCGAGCAAAAAAAGATTCGCCATCACTGATATAGAGACTTGCAAAACTTTTCTTCATTTCAAAGTTATTTCCCAAGTAATTGAACATTAGGAGTCTGGTGCACTTTTTCCAACTAACAAATGTTATTAAAATTTTATAAAAGAATTAGAAAAGCTGCTGCCAGTGTCCTGATTTTTATCCCTCTCAAAGAATGACATGGCTTTCCTCTTACAATGTCTACAACCAAAAGCGCCCACATAACTAAAGTCTCGTAGTATTTAAAAATACTGTTATCTTTTTGGGATTCATTGCATGTTTCTCTGAAACTCAGTTACTAATTCTATGCAGCGGTACTAACCCAGCAATCCATTTTCAGTCTCAAATGCAAATTTGACCCGCTCTATTTGTAAAGGATCTTCAATAATCTGTGAAACAACAGAGAAGGTTAGGCTAAGCTACGCTGAATCTAAATCCAACATTTCAAGTCGATTAAACAAGAGGTATGATCAAATAAAAAAGTTTATCACTTTTAGTCAGTTACACTGAGGCTTGTGGTGCACAGCTTCTACTGAAAGCAATTAGAATAAAATAGAAACTTTTTGGCTTAAGCAGAATGCTATGTCAAGCCAGATAATAAAAAATAGGCAAAATTTTAACATTATTCACAGCTACATATGTATCAATGTGTAATTTAAAAGTTACTAAAACATATAGCATTTACAAATTAGGTCCTAATATGTAGATATATTTTTTTGGGATGGGGGGGATTTTTATGTATATTTTAAAATGCTGAGAATAAAGTCAAAGGCTTTATTTATTTATTTATTTATTTATTTATTTATTTATTTATTTATTTATTTATTTTTTATTTATTTTAGTGAGATTTATATACCGCCTCACAGTGCAAGCACTCTCTAAGCGGTTTACACCATTAAGCAATGTATATTTATATTGCCCCCAACAATCCAGGTCCTCATTTTACCCACCTCGGAAGGATGGAAGGCTGAGTCAACCTTGAGCCGGTGAGATTTGAACCACTGACCTGCGGATCAGTGTCAGCTAATGTGGCCTGCAGTACCTGCCTCTAACCGCTGCACCACCTCGGCTCATTTAGTACTAAGTTCAATAGCATACCCATTCAGTACCGTTTCCAAGAACAGAGACAAGCTTAACATGAGGGAGATTTTACTTTTTATCTTATTACTTACCAATAACTCATGCAAGAGATGGAAAATATTCTTCAGCTCATGAGGTGGAGCTGTCTCCAGTTGATTCTGCAAGCCAAAAATATAAATTCAGGCAAGCAGAAGGTACACAGGTAAACTATTTATTTGTATTTTAGAAACATTCATTGTAAAAGAATGTACAATGTAAAAGGTCCATAAATATTTTTGTTAGAAAATATTTAGAAAGTAATGCTGTACTTTTCAATAAGACTTTACAACCAATTTTAACAGAATTTCTAAAGTTGTGGAATTTTTCCTGAAAAACATTTGTGTGGGATACTAAAGAATAGATAGCAAGAGTGGTTTATGTAAAAATGGAAATTTTGAGAAAAAACATTTTCAAATATACCAGCTATGGATATATACTGCATACTGGTGGAATATATGGGGAATAAGAATAAGAAATCATAGACATTTTGTAACTCCTTAAAATAATAGCATTGAAAACTGAAGGGTGTATCAGTCCTTAAGATTCAGAAGGAACCAGCAGTTGCCAAGAGATCACACAATAGAAACCAACATTTCTATAGCAGAGTGCATATTCTTAAATCAGTGCTACAGGCGCTGGGTATCAGTTCCAGAACAATTCATGTCTTGAAAATTTATTATGAAAATTTACCTTGATGAAATGCAACATGGTAAGGGAAAAGTGCTCATTGCAAAAGCAACAGTAGACTACCATCTCGATAAGGATCGAGAGTGATCCAGTTAGCTCCCTTAAAGCGTGCATCACCTTTGAGAGGAGAGAAGAGCAGAGAATTATCATTCTTATTTAAAAAAGCAATAGACTGTATAACTTGGTATGCATTTCATTACATACTTATTTGGTATCTCTTCACTACTTGGATTGTGCAGTAGTATTGTAGTTGCAGTAACATAATTTCTAAACAGTGTTGTGAGACTGGATTCTAGACCAACTTGATTAAAACCTTCGTTGTGCATTATATTTAACTCATCATAAAATAGATGTAAAATAGGTGCTTACCTCCATTAAATAAGGCTTCCCCTCAGATAGGAATATCAAAGCTTCTACTTCTTCATGAAGGGCCAAAAGTGGCCCTGAAGTAGTAATGCTAAGGGGTGAATGCAGGGCAAACAAACCAGGAGCTGTAAAAGAAGTACAAATATAAAACTACACTTGGTCCTGAAAAACAACTGATAATAATTTAAAAATGATCAGGGGTGGCAAACATACTGCAGCTATAACACAGAGTCATCTAGCCAGGGTCATCGTGGAAAAACTGGGAAGACTTACCTACATTCCTCTGTGAGGAGACATCTGAATTCAAGACAAGCAATGCCACAGTATTATGGAGGAAGCCAAATTCCCGGGCTTGTGCGGAACTCCATCTGCGATTCTGTTTTGTTAAGTATATACCAAACATCGTATAAGCACTTATAGTTCATTTAATGTATCTTTTCATGCATAAAGGCATGAAGACTGATTCAGCCAGGCTGAATGGCAACAGCATGCTTTCAGAGTGATTTGATGAAAAAGTTACCACAGCCAAAATAAGTAGATGTTGTCTATTCAAGAAGAGCATAAGCTACACCATCCTGAACTTCCTAGTAGCTCTGAGAGAATGGGCAGGCTGGAGGGCAGATAGATTAGGCTTTCTAGCACAGCCAGCATCTAAGCTAGGTATTGCCTTAAACTGTCAATACCTGACTGAAAATCCCAATCATGGGCATACAGGATACTTCAAGAAGTAGAAACTCAGAGTTATTCAATCTCAATCACATTTATCCGACAGTCCCATAATTGGCAGTTACAGGTAATTTAGGCCAAACAGCTCTCATACTTTCCTACTTAGGGGCTACTTCCGAATGAACAGAAGCTGTAATTGCAGGAGACGTTGCCCGTTCTTGGGGGAAAACAATATGATTGCATTTCTTGCAGGCTTCCTGCATTCAAAAGCAGCAGTGACTGTGGCAAAGCCTGTAGAGTGAATGGGTCTTCTCAAAGTCCCAACAATTAGGTTTACTACTAAGCTTCTGAACTAGACTAAAGCACATACTCTGCTCAGAGACTGAAGTGTTATCCTTACGCTCATACCTGGTTATTCTGCCGGTTGGGACCAAGAAGGAAATTGATCATATGACTCAAGGCACTATGCCTGAGGAGGAGGTCACAGGCTCTTATACCCTGCTGTAGAAGACAGGAAAAACATAAGGTTATGTTCTAGAAAACATGGAGAGACCGCAAAAAGAGGTTAAATATTTTAAATATTTAATTGTAATTGATCAAGCATGTACTCTGAAATGCTTCTTAAAACTTATTTGATTACATTCAACTACGGTATATTGATCCACAGATTTTAAATGGCTCTGTGACACCAAGCTACCTGGGCATTTTTACTTTGCTTTTTTCCTTTGGGTTCCCCCCCATTAGCTCAATAGTAAGACGTGATTGATCTGCAAAACTGTAACATAACAATTAAGAGATAATTATAGTATGATACCTATAACTAAAATCTACTTCTTATACTGTTCTGTGAAATAAACGTGCAAAGAATAGCAAAGGGTGGCATTTGAAGCAGCATCAACAGTACAAGATGAGGTTAATGACTCTACGTCTTCAGACTATTTTAAATTCTTAGGCTTAGAAAGAAATATGCTTCCTTTTCAACAGCAACTGGAACTGGCCCTGCAGAAAGGAGGAGAACCATTGTAACATGGTACCTCTCACTCCAACCCCCTGAGCCATCCCAAAAAGAATATCATGGTTTATAGTATAGAAAGCCTCAGAAAGATCAAGGAGGGCCAGGATGGATGCACTACCCCTATCCCACCAGAAGTCATCAACAAGCATGTCCAATGTTGTCTCAGTACTATAACTAGGCCTGAATCCTGATTGAAAAGATTCAAGATAATTCACTTCTGCAGGCTCCAATCTGGTTCGGTCAGTGGGACCAGAGTTTAGTTTTCTGAGCTTTCGGACTTGTGCTGGAGCCCATCCTAAGGGAACTTGAAGTCTGAGAAATGGGCCCCTTGTCAGTCAACAGGAGCGCTGATTTACCCCACCAGTTTATCAAGTAATTAAGAGGGAGGGCTTGGTAGCACAAGGAAACAACAGCCAACAACTTAATAGCCAGCCATCAACACCCCAATCTCTGTGGCGGCTCCGTCTCTGTGGAACCAACTACCGCCAGAGATCCGAACTATCCCCACCTTGCTGGCCTTCCATAAAGCCGTCAAAACCTGGCTCTTCCGACAGGCGTGGGGATAGAGACCAATGAGAATATATATGGTCACCCGTGTGTATGAATGATGGCAAATGTTTTTTAACTTTTATATGTATTTTTAACCTTTTCTATTACTGTTTTAATTGATTGTTCATTTTTTATGTTGTACGCCGCCCAGAGTCCCCTTGGGAGTTGGGCGGCCTATAAGATTGAACAATAAATAAATAAATAAATAAATATCTAAAAAGTCACACCCAACAGGCACCATATAAATACCACACACAGAATAACTCAAAGCACACACACTGCTAGAGAGAAGTTCCCTGAGAATGGGCTCCAGCACGAGTCTGAAAGCTTGTAAGACTAAACCTGTGGTCCCGGTGACCGACCCAGATTGGAGCTTGCAACAGTATCTTGGGACACGTATATTCGCCTTCATTTGTGATAATCCACTTCTTCCAGAGCCTTCTGGTACTTTCTCAAAAACCTTCCCTAGGAAAACTTTGAACTTCAGTTTACTTTTAGAATGGAATAGAATAACAGAGTTGGAAGGGACCTTGGAGGTCTTCTAGTCCAACCCCCTGCTTAGGCAGGAAACCCTACACCTTTTCTTACGGAATAGCAAGTAGAAGCTATCACTTCGTATGCTATAGAGGGCTTCCACTTGGCAAAGGACAGATTTTTTTCCCCTATGCGATACTGGAAACCTTTTGCAATATAGCTTCATTCTTTTATCCAATTACAACAATCTGAAAAGTAGAATAGTTTTTTTTTTTACCTTTTGTACAAAATTGTTGAACAAGAAGAAGTACTGGGCACAATTTTTACAGTTCTCAGGGACATCTTTGTCCAATAGACTCAGCAACATTTCTATTAGCTGATGCAAGCTTTTTAGCTGTCAAAAAAGTAGAAGTAAGAAGGGCCTTATTTGAAATTATCAGTTTAATAATTCAAGATTACAATGAATATAAAATATTACAGATGAAAGCAAAAAATATTTTTCCAAAGCTTGCAATAAAGCTGACACTTTCTTAAAGTCTTAAAAGTCAGACAGACTAGAAATAAGCTTTTAAAAGAATCATAGCAGATGTTTTCATTAAAAATATCTACTGAGTTTAAACATTAGATTCGTAACAATTAAATTCATATGGATTCTTGTTAACTAATTAACAAATTATAGAAATTACTAATATGCAATGAATAAAAGAGCAGTATTTTTTTTATATTACTGACCTTTTCTTGATGAAACAAGGCACTGTCTAATGTTTTTTCAAGAATTGTGGCTACAGCAACTCTTACTTCTCTTACACTGCATTCCAGCAAAAATATTCTGAAAAATATCCATCGTTGAGAAGTGAAGCCAAATTGAATTCTTTCATGCTCTAATTTAAATTATATTTGCTTTTCTCCCCCTACTGGGAAACTTAATATTCACAGGTGTAGAGAGACTAGATAAGATAATTGCCTCTAAGGTTATCTACAAACCGTAGGGTTATTGTGGGCCTGCTGATAACTCTGCACATTGTTTTTTCACAACTACATAAACGGAGGCTATATAAGTAGGGGAAGACTTGAACTGGAAAGAAGGATACAATATCATGGAATCTTATCAAACAGATTGACCAACTATGTCAGTACTTACTTAATAAGTTCTCGTCCTTCAGCTTCAACTAAATATTCAACTAACCACTGACAAGCATCAAAACTTTTAGAAACTAAAGCATCAATGGTTGCAATCCATTCTTCTGTATCAATCCTTAAAGGAAGCAAACAGAGAAATATTGGTATGACCAGAAAAGAATGAGTGCATATGTCTCCCCCTCCCACCAAGGTGTATATGTCGAGCCTTGGCACGACATGTATGCTTCAGAAAAAGAACTTTTAAATAAAATGTTACCTGAGTTTTTTCTTTGTTCGCAGATAAGTTTGGAAGAGAAATTGGACTGCTAGTTGTACACTCACTCTTGCCATAGATGGGTAATGCGTATGCTTCAACTTTGTCTAGACAGAGAGACATTAGGTTATATAAGACTGCATTTTAGTTTGGTTCCTTAAACATAATTCTTAGAACTATAAGTTGTAAAAGCCACTTTTAACAAGAAACTGGAAAATAAAAGTTTATTTCAGAGTTACCATTCAATGAAATAAATGGCTACCAAGCCAACCTCTTTCTCCCCATAACCAGTGACTGAAACTGTTCACTACTAAACAGTACTTGAACTCTCTAATTCTTGCATTAGTTCACAAAAATATGATATTCAATAGTATCAAAAGCTATTAGGGAATCCAGCAGGTCCAGGAATGGCACAACCTATTTGTTTAGCTCCTAATAAAAAGCGACCAATATGAATCCCGATTAAATAAATATCAAGATAATCCATTTCTTCTAATGTGCTCAACAGTTGATCCCCTCCATTCTCTCACCAATCATCCCTACAAAAGGAAGTATTTAGGATTGGACAATAATTATCCAGAATAACTAGAACCATGCAGCACCTCTTTCAAGCCTGTTGGCACAACCTTTCTAAAATATTGATAACCTATGAGATCTGGTGACCATCGCTCTCCAGATCTCTGAAGGAGCTTGGAAGAGCCTGCTGAGATAATTCTAGGGACTAGCCTGTCCACCTTGTTTCAGTTCACAGGCTAGCATATCCAATATTGCATGGACTTAATAACTGAAATATTAAATTCACTACTCACAGCATTTAATGAAGCTAATGACAGAACAAAACTAAAATAGTCATTGCAGTAGACATCCCTGTTCTTCATAAATTTCAGGTTTTCATCTCTCACCATCTGAAAAGCAACATGTAATAAATCAATATCAAGGAATTATTGAAAAATATGATACTGTATGAGCAATAAAAATATTATGGTAAGAGTACAGGTTATTCAGAAGCTATATATACATATATTAGAAATCTCACTTAAAAAAACTTTTTTATAGTGCTTCATACATGCCTAACAAGCATACCATTGCCTTTCACAATAAACTGGATTATGCAAGATGCTAAAAAGGAATGTAAATAAAGCTATGCCTTCCTTCTTTTATCATATGCGTCCACACTAACTTTTGTTTTATCTGTTCATACTTCTGACATATATTTTGGCCTTTTCAGTCCTAATTAAACTAAACCTTCATTTTCCTGCATGTAGTTCACTGGTTTCACCCATAAAATGTTTTGCAAGGGCAGAAAGTTATGGAAAGGTAAACGTTGTTGGTGTAAACAAGATTCTGTTTATACTAAATAAAGCTTCTGATCTTAACTATTCTTTCAATTTTGCTTCAGATATTCTTTATGAGTAGCTACCAATATATATACTGGTCATTCTCCTTGTCTTCTACATCTTTTCCTTTCTTATTAACACAAGATTCTTGCTTTTGTCAAATGCTTGTGATGGTAAATGCGTTGGACTGCTAAACGATTGTAGCAATGTCATCTTTAAACAGGCATGGATTCTGCAAACATCAGCTTAAAGCATGTGCTTTAAATTAATTGAAGCAAGTTCATAAGGTCAATTTTTGATAATGAGCAAAACATAAATATCCAATAATATTAGTGGTTTGTTTCAGAACTGAAACTACTATATATTTATACTTCAGCAAATGAACATGAAAACCTAACTTTTTAGCAATGTATCCAGCTGCTGTAATTATGGTTTACCTGATATATTCGAACTGGCATCTTCTCCACAAATAAGCCTTTTTTCTCTCCTTTTTTGACCAATTTAGTCAAAATGGACAGACGGTCACTACTAGGTCTGTGGGGCCGCGGAGATGATTGTGGTGAAATATCTGGAGAAGATGGAGCAGACCTGAAGAAAATAATATTACAAACATAATTGTCCATCAGTTTCCATACTTCAAGTTTAGCGTTCATCCTGCATTATACATTTGATTGCAGAGCTTGTAAGGGAAAATAAGAACTCAGTCCTGTCATATATTAAATACTTATATATTATACAACAATCCTCCTGAGAGGAATTCTTACCTCTTTGCACATTTTTGTGAATTTGTGAGGTTTATCACTCCATAAATAAATTGGTTGATTTATTTGAGGTTAGTACAGGACAAGAAATACATATTTTAAAAGGATAGAAATCTAAAGGAATGGATAAAAACACTGCAACGCTAACGTGGTCAACCACATTTACAGCCATGGCAAAAACTGTTAATATAACTAAGTGTCATGGTGGGAATCACTAGCTGGCAGGAAGCCATCTGCCAAATTAAAACAGTGCTGTGATTGGCTGAGGATTTCTGATGGCTAGACCCATGGGTTTAGATAGCACTCAAAACTTGCTTGCTTCCTCACGAAGAAAAAAAAAGCTATATAGATAAGGAGAAGTTTGAGTATTATAAATTAGGAAACACTTTTCTTTTCTTCAGTATCTATTTTCAAACTTCTCTTGGCTTTTCCCACGCTCTAAACATATTGCAACTTGTCCTAGGATTATGTGTAGTCAGACACAGGCTCAAGGATATCCTTCTTATTTGTACCCTATGATAATCATTAAGTATTGTACCTCATGATTCTTGACAAATGTATCTTTTCTTTTATGTACACTGAGAGCATATGCACCAAAGACAAATTCCTTGTGTGTCCAATCACACTTAGCCAATAAAGAATTCTGTTCTGTTCTGTTCTGTTCTGTTCTGTTCTGTTCTGTTCTGTTCTGTTCTGTTCTGTTCTGTTCTGTTCTGTTCTGTTCTGTTCTGTTCTGTTCTGTTCTATTCTATTCTATTCTATTCTATTCTATTCTATTCTATTCTATTCTATTCTACTTTTCTAAATAGGTTTTGTCCTATATGGACAGGATAACCTTAATAATAATAATTTTATTTTACAGTCACAGACCAAAATACAAGTGCAACAAAAAAACAAAAAGAAAACAATACAATCACAAACAATTAACACCAGAAGCCTTGGCTAAAGAGAATTACAACGTTCTCCTCTAATAGTTACAGCTCTTAAGAAAAATTTTGAAACCTGAGAAGTAATATAGGAGGAGTCATCCCCTAGACCAGGGGTAGGCAAAGTTGGCTCTTCTATGACTCGTGGACTTCAACTCCCAGACTTTCTGAGCCAATCATGCTAGCTCAGGAATTCTGGGAGTTGAAGTCCATGAGTCATAGAAGAGCCAACTTTGCCTACCCCTGCCCTAGACAATATAAGGCCAAATTACTAGCCTTAGAACCAGATGGATCAGTTCCAAGAAGAGACAATAATTTAAGGATAACTTTAATTTTGGAATCAGAAGTACTGAAATTCTAACACATGAATCAAATGCTGGAATTTAAGGATAAGGAAGCTTACAAGGTGAGATCCTCAGCTTCTTGACGCACAACACTGACTCGACTTTTCTTTGGCAAGACTGGGGAGTTCTGTTCAGAGACTCGTTGATAGAAGAGCATGTAGGCATTCCAGTAGCGACGGCGAACATCAGGATATGGGTTTGCTGAAGAAGAAATGAAAGAGGGAAGGAAGGAAGGAAATATTCAGATTGGGAGATCTGATTTCTTTAGTAAGAGTACACATTAAGTACATTTTCATAAAGTAGTTTCCCATGGTAATGATAATTGGTGGCTGTAGTAAAAACAATAGCTGTGTGTCCCATCTAGAGGACTAAACAGAAATCTGCCTTCCCCAGTTTATTCCTGAAGTCCCATTAATTTTAGCACAACCAACGCTATTGACTTACTTATTAAGATTTCTGGGGGAAAGATACATGGCAGGTTACATTGCTCAGCTGGCTATACGGTTTATTCCAGTTTTAAACCCGAACCATCTGCTATTTTTTATGCTTATTTTTATGTTATCTATTCGATAAAACGAATTAGTAACTTAATTAAAGTATATATAATAGTCACATTTGTCAGTTTCAAGACTTGATTAAAGTTTTTTTTTCAAATGACTGTTCCTAATAAGGAGATAAAATATGCTAAACATTTTTGTAAGAGATAATTAAAATGTAGGCTTATACTTACATTGATCATAAACCTTTGGTCTATACTCTCCTCCAAAACATTCATACTCCAAAGTTTCATCATTAAGTTCAAATTCTTCAACAACAGTGTCATTAAATTTATACCATTTTCCTTTCCCACTTCCCCTGTGGTTACAAAAAAAGAAAAAAAAGAAAGAGACTACATTCATTTTTGAACATGATGCTTTAAATGTTTCAGGTGATACATTAAAATAAAACTTTACCACAACTTATATTTTAAATGCTATTTTTCTGGTTTTCAGTCCCATTCACTCCATCCCCAATCAACATTCATCAGATTTCTTAAGTCTTTGGGGATTCTGAAGATTACTTTTATTGTTTGTTGCATTTTTGGGGTTTCTGGAAATCTACTGGTATCTCCAAGGCTGTCAATAACTCTTTTGTATAGCTATGTTATTTTGCATATATAACAATGGCACTCTGAAAAAGAGTGTTATATAATCTTTCTGTCTTCTGTCAAGCCAAGTTTGCAAAACATAAATGTTTATCAACCTACAAATACTCTAGTTTACCAACACACACTGTATTTCACACCTGTCTTTACATCTATAGTTTAATGAACAGCCCTAGGAAACCAGTTAATAGGAAAATATTAATCTAAGCTGGTGGCATTAGTTCAGTGAGGATGTAAGTTTCTAAAGCTTGGTGTACTACATAAAAATGTTTGCCAAAAAAAGATTTATAATTCAACACCTGATAACCTCACTGCTTTTAATCTAGCAAATGACCAACTGACTACTATGCATGTGAACAGAGTTATTTCCAATTACCTCCTATCTTTTATAAAAGAATAGTAGTGGCCTGCATGGGCTTGACCGCTGTGCACAATTACGCCAACCAGTTCATAGTTTTCTGAAGGAGCCACTTTCTTCTGTGGAGACCCTTTACATCCCTGATCTAGATTTCGTCCATTGTCACCAACTTCTGAAGAAGAATCTTGGCGAGCCATTCCTGAAACTGTGTAGGGTTCCATATTCAGCATCCAAGGGAACTGTTTAAAATGAAACAGATTAAACTTAAACCTGAAGTAGGTTGCATGTTAATAAATATTCTTCAATTATGCAAAATGTACAAAAACTAAGATGAAGAGGGAATAAAATAAATTACTTTATTGGTTGGAGAAAATCATAGCATTTTCAGTTTCTCCAAACTCTGCCTAGCTATTTCAAAATGACCCTTTGAGGGAAACTAAGAACTTTAACTTAAAAATAAAGCCACAATCAATTATTTTATATCTATAGAAAAAACAGTTATTGAATTTTTAATCATCACCACCACCACATACAGTATCTTTAGGCAGGTTTTTTTAACCTTTAAAGTTACTAGTCCATGCATATTTTAATATAGACAGGCTACGTGTTTATTTGATATATTTGATATAGAAGAGATCATAAAAATAAAGACCGTGTCCCTAAATATGTAATTAGACAAATATAAACAAGATAAGCTTACCTTGATCTGTTCATCATATTTTATGGAACGTCCACTTTCCCAATCAAATCCAAATCTCATGAGGTGTATCACCAATACACTAGGTAGAGCTTTAATGCAGGTCCGTTTCACAGTAGTTCTCTTAAAAAATAAACCAAAGTTTCAGCGAAATACTTACTTTGGTCCACTGTTTGTCTATAGGAATTTTATTATTTTACCCCTATAGATTTTAAATTTGTTCCACATTTGTGCTAATTTCCTTTTCTCTTTGCAGCATTTCTAAAGAAACAGTTCTTAAATTCATTGAATCCATTGAGGTCTTTAATATGTCTACTGAAAATTTATAAATAAAATAATTATTTTCATCTGGCAGAAAACCAAAATTAATCCCCAAATATAAAAATGAAATGAAAAATTGATTTTTAGTAATCATGGCAACAAAGTTAAAAGTGTTGATTTCTACGAATTTCCAGTGATTAGAAATACATATATAAATACAGGGTTGCAAATAAAGGACACAAACAGGAAGCTATAGGTTAGAAATGGTCTTATGACAATGTTTCATATTCTTTTTCAGCCTGAAGATCAGATTGAAATCTTAAGGATTCACTACTATTCAAGATAAGGGAAAAACTAAGCACGCTCTCTATACATGTCATCTTAACCCTGAAGAAAAGTTGAATAAAGATTTAATTAAAAAACAAGTACATATGAACCATATAAAGCTAAAGATAGACTTAAAATTTCTCAGAGCACTAATGAATCCAGAGGATTTCTTCCCATAGAAAAATCAAAGTACTTTAATTCTTTATTACCTTTTCTTTACATTTCTCACAGTAGTATGCATTACTTCCTTCCAGGATCTCTCCTCTAACAAACTGATCCAGTGAAATTTCTAGACTTTGACATGAAGTGACCCCTAAATTGAGAGCTACAAAGGCTTCCTCTCGTTCATACCTACAACATAAAAAAAATATAAAGACATTTAAACAAAAACAAAGAATTCACAATTGTACCCTATATGTCAACAATGCTGTAAGATTTTATCTATTTCAGTAATCACCTTTATTATTTATTAAAAGTATGGCAAACCACTGAATTGTACCACTTGTATATGGCATGCTTTTTCTTTTTTCTCTAGCTTTTCCTTTTTCCATATTAACACACCTAAAAAGGAAGTATGCAGATCCAGGATCTGTATACATATCCTCCCCACTACCTCCATCTTAATTCTAGAAAGTTGAGAATTGCAACAGCTTTGGATCGGTGTATCCAAAGATTTCATTTGGTACCAATGGCAGATTGATAAAAATAGGGATTTTTGTGTTTGCTGTGCATAAGCTTACAATAGTGGATCTCTTTCTTCACCTATAGATTTTCAATACGCGGAGAGGAAGATCTGCTCTATCTTGTGACACCTGATCTTCACTTACCTGTGAGGACAATCCTTACAGATTTTCTGATCAGAATATATGCCCTGAAAGGTGTTTTTAAAGATTTGGTCTCTTCCTATTTTCTGTAAGAGATTGAAAGGCCAATAGCAGATTAAGTGTACATTCATTGAAACAATGACACTGAATTACTATAACAATGTACCAAAAGTGTAATTCACCTTAAGGTATTCATCCATTTGATCTATAAGGCTGGTGAAGAATTCATAAGCATCTTGCTGTTCACGTACATAAAGCTCCTTGTTCCACATCTTAAAGATCTATAAAATATAGATGTAATCCACTCAGTGAAATGCTTCAAGATCTGTAAATGTCACTAGAATGCACTAAGTAAGCCAATCTAAACAGGAAGAGAAAGGTGCCTTCTTATCCTTACCCAACTCTTTTTATAAGAAATATATCTTCTCCTGAGAATATTACTTTGGATTCTCCTTGTGAGAATATTACTAAAGAAAAGAATACTACTTGAGAGATTATAAGTAGGGCTAACTAAAATTTAATGTGAATCCTTCGCAACATTACTGCTTTTTCAAAATGCTGTGATCTGAATTATCATTTTAAATCATGATGAGAAAAAAAGAAAGGAAAAAAAAGGATTCATACTTAAAAAACAGTAAGTGATACCTTCCAGAAGTTTTCCGGTATGTAATATTGCAGCTTGCTTTCCATTAAATGACCAAAGAGGGATTGAACTTGATAGAATACATTGTCATCAGGATTGTCCATGTTATCATCAATTGAAAGCAATGCCTTTAGAAACAATTTTTAATAGTGTTTATTGGAAGTGCAACAATATTTATTTCTAAGTTAGTATACATTATTTGTATTCATTATGCCACTGAAGTGATTAATTATACTGTTCGGGTACAAACGCTTGGATCCACTGATAACCATTAGTTTTGTTCAAATTGTTATCAGAAAATCATTAGTTAGCATTAACATTAACATCTTGGTGACAGAAAGAACCTTTGTTTTAAGTAACATGGCTCTGTCTCATTATCATCTGTTTCTTATCCTGAATAATTATGTCATAATCTGTTAAGAGGTACTTCAACCAGCTATCTCGGACTAGTGTTTTTTTTTAAAATGAAAAACTAAATCCATGCCTCACACCTCTACTGCAATTCTTGACAATCAGCTCAGGAAGGAACATCATCATTCCTTATGAATGCCCCTTATTTTTGCACAAAATTCTCCCAATATGGCATTTATTTGAGCCGAGGTGGCGCAGCGGTTAGAGGCAGGTACTGCAGGCCACTTTAGCTGACACTGATCCGCAGGTCAGCGGTTCAAATCTCACCGGCTCAAGGTTGACTCAGCCTTCCATCCTTCGGGGGTAGTTAAAATGAGGACCCAGATTGTTGGGGGCAATATAAATATACATTGCTTACTGGTGTAAACAGCTTAGAGAGTGCTTGCACTGTGAGGCGGTATATAAATGTCACTAATAAATAAATAAATTTATTTTCCACCCATAGGAGGCCACTAAATCCAACAGGCATTTAAAAATGAAATGTTTAAAAGAGCCTACTTAAAAACTCTCTGATTTTTATTTCAACCCTGCATAGATTCCTTACCAAATTCATTTTATAGTAGTAAAATACAAAAGAAAAGAAAAAGATAACTGTTTGCACTGTATTCATACTGAACAACTGGAGAATCAAATTTAATTTTTCTTCCTTACCTCACCACTCAATCACGTTTGACTATCCCAGGACAGACCTAGTCAGTTAACCAGTTGTTAACATGGGTCAATGTCAACTCTCTTTCCTTCCTGAGAAACCTCTATGTATATAGTTAACAGGCTTGCTAAAAGCATTTTTCACAAGACTGTGAATAAATATTACCTCAGGTAGACCTGGTTGCATATACAGTTGCTGGAAAACTGCATTCATATAACAGGTAGCTCCACCATTCTTTAGCCCCACAAATCCAAAAATGGATCGACCATCTACAGGTGGGAGATACTGAGGGTAGAAGAAGAAAAAATTGTAACATAGAAAAATAGATATAATTTACAAAGAACTAATGTTGCTGACTGAAATATTTGCTTTAAGTATGGAACTTACCCATATTGATTTTATTCAATATATTTTTATGTAAACCTCTGAGAAGTATTACTATTTGCACTAAAATCAACGTTGTCTTATGTGAACGTTCTTTCTATGTGCGCTGCGGGAGAATCCAAGAATGGGTTAACTTCTTGCCTGTTAGCCAGGGACTGAGTAAGAAATAGCCGGCCACGCCTCCTCCTTGGCCCCCACTGAGCCAGTTGTTTTACGAAGGAGTAGACTTGCAGGCAGTCAAATGGAAATCCAAAGTCCATACTCTGGACCAGAACCGGCCCCAGGGTGGGTTGGACTCTCCCGCAGCACACATAGAAGGAACGTTCAGGTAAGACAACATTCATTCTCCTGTGCACTGCTTGGAGAGTCCAAGCATGGGACATACCCAAGCATAATGTCTCAAGGGCAGGAAGAAGATTGATCCAGGGTCTCTGAAGCGGAATGACCCCTTTGTAGGACCCACCTGCCAAACAAAGCCTCAGCCGAAGCAAAGAAATCCAGCCGATAATGTCGAATAAAAGTGATGGCAGCATCCAGGTGGCCGCCCTGCAAATGTCCTCAATGGATGCCTGAGTGGCCCAAGTCGCTGTAGTGGCCGCACTTCTTGTTGAATGAGCAGTTATGCGGCCCGGCAAAGGAGTAGCTTTGATCTCATAAGCCTTTGCGATACATGCTTTCAGCCAGCGGCCCACCGTAGAAGGTGAGACTTTCTGACCCATCGATGTTAAGATTCGGATCTGCAAAAAGCGGCTGTCCTTTTGATATATCTACGGAGACCCCTCCTGACATCTAAGGTATGCCACAGTTTCTCCCTAGGATGGGCCGTATTCGGACAGAAATCCAGAAGAATAAGTTCCTGAGCCCTATGAAATAAAGAATTGACCTTCAGAAGAAAGGAAGGATCCAATCTTAGAATCACTCTATTGGAATGGAAAATGCACAAATCTGAACGAACTGACAGTGCAACTAGCTCCGAAATCCTCCTGGCCGAAGTGATAGCCATCAGGAAGACAACCTTAAAGGTCAGTAACTGAATACTAGTAGATCTCAATGGCTCAAATGGTGGACCAGTATGGGCCTGCAAGACCAGAGTGAGGTCCCAGGACGGATATCGGTGTACCGTTGGTGGTTTCAGATTAGCAGCTCCCTTGAGGAAACTACGAACCCTAGGATGAAGAGACAAGAACTGAAGACCTTCAAAGACCAATACAGTAGACAATGCAGCTGCCTGTTTACGAAGAATGTTAGGAACTAGGCCTCTGTTTAACCCTTCCTGTAAGAAACTCAAAACTTGTGGTATCGATGCTGAAATTGGAATGGTATCGTGTTTGTCGCAGAAACGACAAAATGCTCACCAGGTAGCGTCGTACAGACGATTGGTGGAAGCTCTCCTGGAAGCCTGAATGGTACTGATTACCTCCCCAGAAACCTTTTCCTTCCTCAGGATGTCCCTTTCAAGTGCCATATGGTGAGTTGTAACCATTGGGGTTCCGGATGGAGCACTGCCCCCTGGCTGAGTGATATCCTGTGGACGGGATACTGACAGGCTGACCAGATCCGCGTATCCAGGGCACCGGGGCCAATGCGGGGCGACTAGGAGAATCTCCGCCCTCTGTGCCAGAAGCTTCCCTATTACTCTCGGAATGAGTGGGAGAGGAGGGAAGGCATACAATATCCCCTGCGACCAAGGGCTGCGTAGACTGTTGACCCCTTCTGCTCCCTGTACTGCGAACCTGGAGAAGAACCTGGGAAGGTGAGTGTTGGATGGATGGCCGAACAGATCCACCACCGGTCGACTGAACCTCCGGGACAGATCCTCGAACAGATCCTGGTGCAGGCGCCACTCTGAGTGATCTATCGTGGTCCTGCTTAGCCAATCCGCTTGAAGATTCGATGTCCCGGAGATGTGTTCTGCCTTGATGGACCGGATGTGGCGCTCCGTCCAAAGGGCCAGCCTTTGTGCTTCTTGCATGAGATTGTTGGCCCGAGTGCCCCCCTGGCAATGGATGTGAGCCCGGGTGGCCACATTGTCGGTTAGAATTAAGACGTGTTGGTCTGACACTAGTTGCTTGAAGTGACGAAGAGCGAGACGAACCGCTCTCAGCTCCAACCAATTGATGTTGTTTGTCAAGTCCGATGCGCTCCAACGCCCCTGAGCCACCAGGGACTGGCGGTGAGCCCCCCCACCCGAAGAGACTGGCATCTGTCGTGATCGTGATGCGGATGGGTTCTCTGAAAAGGCAACCTTTTGACATGGCCCTGGACGTCCACCAATGTAGAGATCTGAGGACGGACAGTGTGACCCGTACCTTCATCTTGGAGTTGCTGCGTTTTGCCCTCTGATGTGGCAACAGGAACCATTGTAGAGGCCGAGTGTGCAGCCTCGCCCAAGGAACAGTGTCGATACAGGAGATCATCTTCCCCAGAAGCTGGGAAAGAACAGCCAGTGGAACTGAACGAAGTCTCTGCACCTGAGTGACGAGGAGCCGGATGCTGTTCAGTCGATCCTGTGACAGAAATACCTCGCAAGATCGTGTGTTGATCACTGCCCCAAGATGAAGAAGGCAGGTGGTCAGAATCAGATGACTTTTGGCAAAGTTCACGGAGAACCCGTGGTCTTGTAAGGCTCGGATGGTGATCTGAAGGTGTTCTTGACTCTGCAGAGGCGAAGACGACTGGATGATGATGTCGTCCAGATAACATTGCAGCCTTATTGGCCTCGCCCTGAGGGAGGTCGCCACTGCCGCTAACATCTTGGTGAAGGTGCGGGGGGCGGACGAGAGGCAGAACGGCATGGCCTTGTATTGATAATGCACCCCCGCGACACAGAACCTTAGGAACCTTCTGTGCGATGGTCGAATAGGCACATGAAGGTAGGCCTCTTTTAAATCTATGGAGGTCAGATAATCGCCTGGTCTGATGCAACTGAGGATTGATTTTAGAGACTGCATCTTGAACTTTTTGTATGCCAAATAAAGGTTGAGTTGTTTTAAATCTAAAATGGCTCACAACACCCCCCCCCCCAAAAAAAAACTCTTGGGAACCAGAAGAGAATGGAGTAAAACTCCCAACCTTCCTGCCCCGGGGGAACCATCTCTATGGCGGCTATATCCAACAAATGTTGGATTTCGATCTCAATGAGATGTCCTTTGACTTGATTGGTGGATATTGGGCACCGAATAAAGCGCCTTGGTGGAATGGCGGTGAACTCTAGAGTGAGACTTAGAGTTACTGTCTGCAGCACCCAGGTATCTGATGTAGTAATCTCCCATTGGTGGATGAATCGATTTAGCCGACCACCAATGGGGGCGTCTGAGTGGGAGTCACTTGGATCTGTGAAAGGGCCGGTTACCGGACCCTCGAAATGGCCTCCTGTTCTGGAAGTATTGTCTGCCTCTGTCTCTACCCCCTGACCTGTCCATGGGGCGATTCGACCTCCGGTAGGAGGAGCGTTGATATTGAAACCCGCTAGGCCCTGGGTCCTGGCGAAATGGCTGTCTTCTGAAATAAGGCGTCATATGACAATCTGCCCTTCTGTATGTGGAAGGCAAAACTTTCCTTTTGTCCTTACTCTCCACCAGAATAGGATCCAATGATTCTCCAAAAAGATTGCCCCCTTTAAAAGGTGCAGCAGCCAAACGCCATTTTAACTTCATACCAGCTTGCTAGTGGCGAAGCCACAAGAGCCTGCGGGATGTGACATTGGCTGCAATAGCCCTAGAAGCAAATTTTGCTGCACTAAGAGTTGCATCCGCAGAAAATTCAGCAGCTGTCAGGAGTTTGTTTAGATCTTGGCGTAGACGCGAATCATCAGGTGACACTCTAGTCAACATCTGTCTAATCCATAAAACAGAATTTCTATTGAAAAATGAGGCTGCCGTGGTCGCCCTGATGGACCAGGCCGAAGCCAAGTGTGCCTTACGGGCCGCCATCTTTGCTTTGCGATCCTCCAACTTCAAGCCCTCAGAAAGGTCAGCCGGGAGAACTGAGGAAGAGACTAGATTGGCCACTGGAGTATCAATTACTGGGAGCTGGAGAAGATCCTCCAGGTTTGACCCCATGTTATAGAATTGTTTGTATTATTACTGGGCGCATTTTGTGAAGCAGGTTGACTCCACTGACGTTGGATAACGTCCACAAACATCTTAGGCGCTGGGACAGTCTCTTTTTCCAAAACTGGTTCAGAAAATACACCCTTTGTGGGATCAAGTCCCAGTTCCGGGTCTGATGAAATGTCAGCTAACCCCATACGTGACGTCATTTTGGCTTTATATAAGAGAGATTTAAACAAGGCTGGCTTAAAGAGGCCAGAATAGGAAGGCTGGTGAGCAATAAGGCCCTCATCTTCAGAGAGGTCCTGGTCTACTAAACTGTCCTCTGCAACACTAGAATGCTCGCTGCGAATGGAAGAGTGAGAAGAACAATGACCCTGTTGGAAAATCCAGGCAGATTGCTCCTGGAGGCCAGGAGATAAACCTCTGTGTTGCAATTCTGCAGTAGCTCCTTGCGAAATGGTAGATGCAATAAGATCCCTAATATCCTGGGGCAGAGACAATTCCTGGGATCCCCCAGCCCTAAGGCCCGCTGCAGTTGGGGTAAAAGTAGCAGATGGGGCTGATCTGGCCACTGAGTGAGGCAGATCCGATCCAGGAGCCCTAATGCCAGCCAAAGATCTAGCTGGAGACCTGCTAACTGCTGCTTCCAGGATAGGAGTCTCAGTGGCCACATCTGAAGATAATTCTCTAATAGAATCAGCATTTCCAGGAGAGCCCTCCCCAAAGGCGGGGTCCTCCTCCTGCACAAGAGACAGAGATATTTCAGTTGCAGGTTGCTGACATGCTTTTGCAAAATGCTTCTCTAGAGATCTCAGATACCTCTGAGCGTCCCTATCTTCAGCTGAAGAAGAATGCCTTCTAGAAGGGTCCTTTGGAGTCTTACTCTGCCCAGTGGTCTCTGTCAGATCTATAAGCTTTATGGCCAGATTTGGAGGAATCCAGAGCCCTGAAAGGGGTATCTTTAACTGCAGACCTGCCTTTCTTGGCCTTATCTGCCATTTTATATCAATGTCACTAAAGGAGGCAAGGATAGGTAACTAAGAAAAGGAATTAGTTCACCAGAGTCCAATGGAAAGGACAGCTGCCTGGGAGTAATGTGATGCGAAAACAAAGTTCTTCCAGAAGGAGAGGCTTCCAGGACCCCATGATGCAGGCAGAATAGTGGGATAGGGCTGACTAAGCACTCAGGCAGACCCGTTCCTATGTCCAGCGGCCAGGGAGCGAGAGGCACAAGTGTCCAAACCCAACAACATGGTGACTGAGGGACAACCCCACCCAGCGCCAACTCACTGCGACCCTCGGGACACGTGGTTCAAATGGCTCCCTCCCAGGGAGTGAACTTTCCTGGCGCCAAGTCCCTCGCTGCAGGGTCTATCTACTCTCTGCATGGGCGAGTGACTTCTGACGTCCCGCTGATTGCCTTGCCACGTTTTATCAGACCCTGCTAGATCTCCGGACAGAAACCTGCTTTCCTCCAATTGAAGGAGGGGGCTGGATAACTCCCAGCTCTCCCCCCTCTCCACGCAGTGGGCTTTCCAAGAGGAGCCGCGTGAGCCGGAACCCGACTCAGAAATAAACAGTTTTGCCGCTCAACCTTGGAGTCCCGCCGGAGATACAGATGAGCACTCCTGCTGCCGCCGTTATTCAAACTTCCAAACAGGCACAATCGCTGAATCCACGTGAGCGGAGATCAACTCACACCCGATCCGCTCTAGTTTTAAAGGTCCCGGAGTCTCGCCGGAACCCCGGACAAGCACTCCTGATGAACTCCAAGCTTGCAACACCACATGATCGCTAGCTCAATTCCCAGCTGATCGGGGCCATACAAAGCATCGGAGGCTTGCCGGATCCCCGGACAAGCACTCCTGCCAGCAGACAAATAATTGCTTACAGCAAAATTGAAAGTCACCGCCGAAAGCCACGTGAGTAGGGAGCCCAACTCCCAGCTGATTGGGCCATGTAAATCATCTGAGTCTCATCGGATTCCCGGACAAGCACTCCTGTCCATTTGTAAACAAGCACGGCTCACAGTAATTTTAAAAATCACCGGCAAAAGCCACGTGAGCGGGAAACCTGATTCACGGCTGTGCGGTTCTCTGAATAACACGGAGCCTCGCCGGACCCCCGAAGGAGCACTCCTGTAGCTCAATAAAGTTTCTAACAAATCAACAAGGCGGAGGCTAAATGAGCCAAAGTCGGCTAACTAGTCCTCCCCTTGGCGACTAGGACAAGCCTCAGGTGGCAGGGATACTTCCCTGCACACACCCGCTCCCAAACAAATTAAATAGAAAGAACCTGTAAACAGTTGAGAGTCCAAGACAATTTTCTTGTCACTTGTCCAAAAATTTAGAGAAATATTTTTTGCGTCCCTCTAGGCTTGACTGAGTAAAACAACTGGCTCAGTGGGGGCCAAGGAGGAGGCATGGCCGGATATTTCTTACTCAGTCCCTGGCTAACAGACAAGAAGTTAACCCATGCTTGGACTCTCCAAGCAGCGCACAGGAGAGGAAACTACAAACCCTAGTTAACCCATGCTTGGACTCTCCAAGCAGCGCACAGGAGAAAAAGTCATTTTACTTACATCAAATTCCTTGGAAAGAGCTGGATCAAGCTGGTGATGCATAGAAAGCAATTCTTTCGTAATAAGTTGAAGATTTGAGGGTGAACTATCAGCCAACATTACCAGAACTTCATATGCTGCCAAGCGACTATTCACCGTACTGCATCTAAAACAATGGAATTGATTATTTATAGTCAATATTCAGCTGTTAATACTTGTAAAATATTGTAATCTGTTTCCAAAGAGAATCAATTGAGGTTTAGTGCCTTTCTGTTCAAAGCAATTCTAAAATCATAAATTTAATTTCCTGGATGATTTAAAGCAGACCAAGGAGATAGTTATTTTGGATTCCACTTTATAAAGTAATATCTGGTGGAGGATGTAAATTAAGGGTGGACAACTTTTAATGGGTCATGGGCCACAGTTACCATTTGATTCTGCACATTTGATCTCAGAAATGGGGAGGAATTGAATTCCATACCAATATTAATATGATAACATTAATTGATGACTTTGTAGCCCCTTTGCAGTATGAACTGCTTGAGTGATTTGTCTAAATCAAATTTGATGGAGACTATCAAGACATCAAAAACAGTACCCTATGAACAGTTTCCAGGGTGCTCTGGAAGCTGTACTTTATACTGTAAGAATAAATCTAGAAATATGCATGATAATTACAAATCATCAAATTGGAGTAAAATAAATTACTATTTACTATTGCTCTACACATCCAGAAAATACTATTTATTTAGCATACTTTTAATTTATTCAATCCTAAATATTTTAGGTGGATTACATTATAAGAACAAGAAAATTAAAAAAGTAAAAGCACAATGAAATTTAACATCCCTTCCACATTCTCTCTACATGAACCATAGAATATTTTTACTTGGTTCCCAAAGAATAGCGAGGCCCAAGCAGGCTATCATAGCTAAGAGAGCTCTTTCTTCTGACAACCAGCTTAACTTCATTCAGCAAAGGTATTTATTAAGGTAGGTAAATATTAATAAATGACCTAGGACTGATTTATGATGACGATATAATGAAACTCCTTAGTAACCTTTTTGAGGACATTTATTTTAGTTATTTAATTTCAGAATGAAGATAACCGAGTGAATGATAGGAAATGCAGAAATTTAAAAATGAAAAGGCCCCATTTTGATTTACATATGGACAGAGCTGATTGAACAAGTAACATAACACATCCCATCCCAGTGGTGAAAACCAATTTTTTTTACTACCGGTTCTGTGGGCGTGGCTGGGGAAGGATACTGCAAAATCCCCATTCCCTCCCCACTCCTGGGGGAAGGATACTGCAAAATCTCCATTCCCACCCCACTCTGGGGCCAGCCAGAGGTGGTATTTGCTGGTTCTCCGAACTACTCAAAATTTCCGCTACCGGTTCTCCGAACTACTTAAAATTTCCTCTACCAGTTCTCCAGAATCTGTCAGAACCTGTTGGATTTCACCCCTGCCCCATCCCCTATACACTATTCTTTACTACCACCAATACACTAATATATTGTGTATATATATTAGTTACTTTGGATGAAAATCTTGTTGAGTAACAGCAATGCTGCCAACGGGAGAATGACTGTTCAGGATAATCCTAGATGCTCGGAAGAGGAAGTCATCTAATAATGGTTTGATCAAAGACGAACCTATGTAAAAAAAAAAAAGCAAAACTATTAGTACCAGTTAAGCATTAACATATTTGCAGAAAGCATTTATAGACCAGACTGGTATGTTGGCTAGATCCACAGGTAATCAAAGAACATGTATTTCTCATAGTTTTCCAGGTTCAAATCTGGCTTCCCCATTAACTTCGCTTGTCAGAAAGTCACAAAAGAGGATCACATGATTCCAGGATACTGCAACTGCCATAAATATGAGTCAGTTGCCAAGCATCTGAATTTTGATCACATGACCAGAGGGATGCTGCAGGTGTGAAAAACGGTCATACGTCACTTTTTTCAGTGATGTTGTAACTTCAGATGGCCAGTAAACAAACAGTTGCAATTCGAGGACTACCTGTATTTATGCTATATCATATTAAAATGTTCATTAAAGTAAAAAAAAAACCTGTTGAGTAGTGGCAATGTTTGAATTTCAGTCCAACCACCCATCCATCCAAAGAGGTACAATAGGAGGGAATATATAGGAGGGAATAGCTCTTGATCAAATGTAAAACTTTTGTCAGCATTTTAAGTATAGCAGAGGAATACACAGAATCCTTATCTACCTTGTGGGGGGGGGAGGGAGGGCTTTTCAAATGTTCAGAGGCAGGAAGTATGCAGGGGAAGCCTCTGTCAGAAATCTTCCACTGACTTTGAAGGAGGAACTTTGATATTTTTCTAGTGGGACTTGGAATGCTATTCTAAAGACCACCCCTTTGTTCTCTAGGTATCTATCCTGGAAATAATATTTTAATCTCATTTGCACAGATTTCCTACAAAACATTTATTGTGTTTAAATCTTTATGTATCTAAATTATATACATACACACAGACACAAACACAGATATAAACACAGAAATAACTGAATAGAAATAAACTTCTTATTTATATTTGATTTAGTGCACTGTATGATTGTAGCATCTTACACACAGTGCTGAAAAAATAAAATCCCCATACAGCAGCACTCCCTGGTTTTGTAAATAAAGATTTACCTGCAAGCTTCCACATAAGAGTACTTTTCCAAAAGAAAAAGATGATACTGATGGTAGCAGAATGTCATAATTTTTAACGAAAGTTGTATTTACATTCAATTTTGCAAAAGAATAAATAATTGTGAATTACAATGCGATTAAAACATGAATAGTTACCTAACATTTCCTTTTCTGCTCCACAAAGTGAGAGAAGAGTCTTAATAAGTCTTAAATGTCCTGCCAATAACACATTGTCGGCTTCACTGGTTTCACACTCAGCTGCACGAGTAGGTTCAAAATTATCCAACCAAGTGATTTCATCCTCCAACATGACAGCTGGACTAATTTTTAATTGTTCCATTTCTGAAGCTATGTGATAGAAGCCAAACAAAGGAAGGGGAGAAGGAAAATAGTAAGCACGGCACTATATCCAAAGAGAAACATAATTGAAATCAACACTAATGCTAATTTAAGACATGTGACATAAAGCAAGCATTTAGTTTAAAAATTGATGTGGTTCCACTTCTTAAAAATGACATGACTCAGATCTTTCAGATAGTACAACCTGCAAATACATGTATAACTTCAAATGTGGTTCTGTTACCAGAATCAAGTATGACAATTTACATTATTACAATAATTGCACATCTTAAAAATCATTTTAGAAATATTGAAAAGGTAGTTTTTCCATTTAATCATATAGTTTATATAACTAACTAACTAACTAACTAACTAACTAACTAACTAACTAACTAACTAACTAACTAACTAACTAACTAACTAACTAACTAACTAACTCATTGTATGTATGTATGTATAATATCTTATGTATAGTTAGTTTAAAGAATCTCAGAATTATTCTGGCTACTTATTAAAGCTCTATAAAGATGTTATTTCTATTAACAAGACAGAAGAATTTATTTCCTTAGCCTTAAAAGTGGGATTAGCAGATACTGCTATTCTTCTGCTTGTTCAGGATAAATATAAACTGTGGATTTTGAACTAAATGACAGAGAGCTTAAGACAACGTTCACAAGGAAAAATAAAGATAAAGAACATTTTCTTTTGCTATTTAAAGCAGTTTTAGTTGCTACTACTTACATGTAAGATCATCCAATAATTGGCATCTAAGATCGAAGTACTCTGTACATTGGGACAAGTGTCTAAAAATGAATTCAAGCAATTAATATTAAGATTCTTATAAGCATGACATAATTTGTAGACATATTTATTTATACATACATTGTTTTCTCATAAAACATTTTACTTTGAGCTAATGGATCCAGACATGCACATTTTATATTAAAAAAATAAAGTTGCATTTTTCTTGTAATTTGTGTAACTGGGAACTTAAAATTGACCTATATTATGTTTACAAAAATACAATAGCTTAAAATCTTCATTAAAAACAAACTTGCTACTAGGATTTTAATGCCTTTTAAAGCTATTCCTGCATGTTCAACAGAATGACACTTTTAAACTAAAAATGTAAGCATAATTTGAAAAAAGATTGAAATGTAGAGATTGGCTTACAAAGCAATCTTCCAATTTAGGACAACTGGAGATGCTGCTATGTGCTATTACAACTTATCACCTCCCTCTTGAAGAAATTAAGTGATCTCAAACTTGGCACTGAAGACTCTCAAAAGGATTGCGTTGGGGAAAAAATGTCCTGGGATTTTCAATAAAATCATTCACCAACTATGCTTATGTTGATAAATACTAAATTAGCCAACGTATCAGCAGTCCCACATAGGAAATGTTAAATTTGATTCTTTCAACAGTAGAGGAGGATACTGAACAGTTAAAGGACTGAAATCCACTTATCCACCATACAACCCCATCTTTTCTCCATGACCTCGGTGGGGAGGGGGGGCATAATAGCACTCCCATTTTAATTTCTTCTATACTAAGAATATAGAATATAAAGTTTATTACAGTCATAAACTAGCAAAAGACATGAATCTATTTACAATAATATTAATATACTAAACCATGGATAAGTTGGGCTGAGATAATTATCTTAAAGTTACCTAGTGACTTTTTACAGGTGAAGATGGACCTGAAACTAGGTCCCCCTTTTTTTGTACAACTTAACTTATACAGATAGTCCTTACTTAACAACCACTCATTCAGTGATTCTTATATTATACCAAAGGATAATAATGGTCTGTTCAACAATCCTTCCACAGCACCCCTTTCTGGGCAGAATCTGACAAGAACACAACCATCATAGTAAATCAACCTTGTATCATGCCTGATAGTACTGAAAGTCATAAATGGCTGTAACATCAGTTATTTACCAAAGCTAAAGCTATTGTGTCATCTTTGTACCATATCCGTCTTCCCATCTGAAATGGGTACAGGTAGTATTCCCCAAATGTGAAACCAGTTTAAAGGCTGTCTTCTGTCTGTTTTCCACGACAGTTATTTTTTGCTGATATTGTTTTGACTTCAAGATTTAATATCTTATTTTGCATTTAAATTATTTTACCACACTAAATGGAAGCTATTTAGAAACCTGTGTTATGGAACACCACAACAATGAATAAAGGGAAGGAATCCAATTCAAAATTATAAGCTTGACCTATTTTGTTTGTGCATGTTATACAGTCACATAGTTAAGAATACATTAATTTGGCAAAAGGCCATCATGAATTACTTTCTTAACTGTCCATTTAAAAAATCTTACATGAAGAAATGGGTATATCAGGGCCCAACAATTTCTATATGACGGCATTGTTTCCACAGGAGATTGAACACATTCAGTTCACTTCTAGCACTTAGGTATTTTGCTTCTCTGGCCGAGTTATTTTCATTTAAGTATACATTTCAGACAAATGTTTATGTTTAACTCTGTTTAACTCATGTCTCCAGCTTACCTCTGGTTGATTCCTCTCATGATGCTGGTAGGTGACCAAAGGGGCAGCTGGGCTGTAAGAATGACACTCAAGAGAAATTGGTTGGGTTTCTGAACCTCAGGATGAGCCAATGTATCTGTCTGACTAAGGGTATATAATTGATCACAGGCAACACGACGAATCTGGAAAAAAGAAAAGCAAATATCTGGTCACAAACCTTTTGAAACAGAAGTGCTTTAGGAATCTGGAAAACCAACTTCACATTTTGCTCACTGCACATTAAGCTAAGCTTTTTAGCATGGATTCATCTGAAATGCCTTTTATGACTCTTTTCTTTTACTTGTACTATCTTTTTGTTATCCTACTCACAACTAAGCTCCTTTTTTTGTTTTGAAATTCTGATTGGCAGTTCTACTACCCAATCATTACAGTCTCCCTTGCTAATGGTCTACAAACCAGAAATCAATAGATGTCTTTTTTTTTTTTTAAAAAAAAGCTATACTATCATGCTAATAGTAACATTAAATAGAACTATGATTAAATACATTTCTAACTGGATAATTTTCTCTATACAGGAAATGTTGACAAGTTACATTCTGCATGAAGCAAATATAATTTTGATTTTAAACTTGTATACATGCATTAATAACCTTTAAAATAATATAATGTATGTGTGTGTGTGTGTGTGTGTGTGTGTGTGTGTGTGTGTGTGTGTGTGTGTCTTCGCCCAAGTGCAGCTCTCTTATCCTAGGAGTTATATGCAGTATGTATCAATCGTGTAAAAGTAGCTTATGTCAGCAGCCAAATATTTATCACTTGTCCCTTATACAGATCTGTCCATGTAAAAGATGTTTATGTTGCTAATGTCCTGGGGGGAAAAATCTTTGAAACAGAAACGCAAACTACTCACCTCAGCACTTGGTGAACCAAGTAGTATGTCTATGATAAAATCAGCAACACAAGGGAGATTGTAGAAAGATCCTAAGATAAAAATATTCTATGTTTTCAAGGTGTTTTATTAAAATATGCATACTTTTATACTATTAGTATTAATATGTCATTTCAGAAAATGCACACAGATGGTCTTTGACTTAGAACCATTTGTTTAGTGACCATTTGAAGTTATAATGGCACTGAAAAGTGACTTATGACTGCTTTTCACACGTATGACTGCTGCAGCATCCCCTCGGTAACATGATCAAAATTCGGATGCTTAGCAACTGGCATGTATTTATGACAGCTGCCATGTCCCAATGTCATGTGTTTATCTTTTGCATCCTTCTGACAAGCAAGGTCAATAGGGAAGCCAGATTCACTCAACAACTGTGTTATACTAACTTCAGTGATTCCCTTAACAACTTGGCAAGAAAGGTTGTAAAATGGGACAAAACTCACTTAACAACAATCTCGCTTAGCAACAGAAATTTGGGGCTTAATTGTGGTCATAAGTCGAGGATTTATCTGTATGTAGCATTTATATTGTATAAGTTATATGTTGACAAACTCCCAAGACTCTGCACAGGTACACGTTCTTACAGCAAAATGCAAGCATTAATAGAAATAAAGAAAGGATGAAAGCAAAATTTGGATTTAATCTTCACAATGTGATAGGACCCGCTTTATGTAGCACAATTATTAATGGAAGTGACATTAAATATAAAAGTGGAAAAGGTTCCCACAAGCTTACCTAGTTGTTGGCTACGAAGTTGTAGACATGTAACCAAGAGAGACAAAGCCTCTCCAGCAATCAGTGCATCTTTGGTGGATACCGAGCGCTGCCTCACACAGATTCCAGCATGTAGACTGGTTGGTTCCCCTTCACTTCCTGAACTGCAATTGCTTCCTGCAATAGATTGAAAAGAGAGATCATATAAAAGCATCTTCCTTTTCAGTCTTACATTTCTCTCAGGTTTGGACTGAATTAGCTACTGGTAGAATCAAATGTCTTACGGAGAACGAACTCTCTGCTTTTCCAATAAGCTAATGAGTACCTGAGCTGCTAAGCCGATTACGGATCCCAACAGGAAACAAGGTGTTGCTTTCTTTTATTGGCTGACTGCTCCCCACCAGATCAAGGCGTCCTGCAGCCGCCGCCCATGAGAGTCGCATGAAACAAGCAACTGTAGATGTGAAGTCACTCGCCTCCATGGTCTGTAAAGAAAAAGGAAATTCTTTCTTGCTTGAAATAAAAAGGCAAGGAGACACTTCAAGTAACCACAAATCAGAGGACTGTTGTAATCAGTCAATTAACATTCTACACAAAAAAAATATACAACCTTTTATTTTAGTAGAGCTGTTGCTATTACTTACTTGTATTGCGACTCGTGCAGCAGGAATGATCTCCTCTACTCTGATGGAGGACCTGTCTGAAACAGACAGTTGCCGGTATGAAGACTTCTCTGGAGTTCCACAAATGGACATCTGCCTGGTAGTTTGCCGAGTCATGTTACGGAAAGGGCGTGACGAAAGTGTTTCCACTCCACATTTAGCTACATCTTCATCTAATAAAGTTGGCATTGTTTGCCCAACAAGCAAAAACCTAAACATAAAGATGTGCCGTTTGAACTATGAAGAGCACTGACTACATTAAGATCAAACTATTCAGTATATTACAAATTTCTCAGCAAATCAAGTACATACCTTGCCAGCTGCAAACAGATGGAATATACTCCCTGTCTGGTTTCATAGTCTACTTCTGAGGGGATGGAATCTCTCTGCATGACATTCACTACCAAACTAGAAAACAAAAACCATTAGCTTTCTTTAAATAATAAAATTAAATGTGTAGAAAACTAGTAATGAGACAGATTTTTTTCACAATAAAGTATCAAAACTGAGTCCCCAGGGAGTAGGGCGGCATATAAGAATCCTAAGAATCCTAAATAAAACTGAACATTGCTTGTTTAACTGCATGAAAAATTACACCAATTCTTACAAACAGAAGTCTGCTAAATGATTTACGTCAGGGGTGTCAAACTCGATTTCACTGAGGGCTGCATCAGGGTTGTGTTTGACCTTGGGGTGGGGGTGGGGGGGGGCATGGCCAGCTCGATGTCACTCATGTCGGGGGCACCTGTGTTGGCCTGAGCGCTCTGCCAGTGAAAACGGAGCTCGGGAGGACCGCACACAGCCCTCCCGAGCTCTGTTTTCGCTGGCAGAGGAACTATGGGCCGGTCCTTCGCTGTTTCCAGGGCAGCCCCGTGGGCCAGATCTAAGCACCCCATGGGCCTGATCCGGCCTGTGGGCCTTGAGTTTGACACCCCTGATTTATGTGATCACTATACTACTATGGCAGAAGTAACTTTATGTTACTGTCCCAAATGTTCTACTTCCAATGATGTAAAATTCTACTTTTTGGTATACACAAAGCAATACTCCTTCCTTCCTCTCCTTTCCCTGAACAATGGCTGATTCACTGGTACTTCAGTTGCTAAGCTGTGTATGAGATGCAGTAGTTAACGTGTCTAATGTCTGAAAGCTGAGTCATGGCAACTGGACTTTTCTTTTTGGTTTGAAACGTTAAGCTGTTTATCCAGGTAGTTTCTTCAGTGTACTTGGATAAGTAGTGAAATGTTTCAAACCAAGAAGAAAAGAAGTCCAGTTGTAGGACTCAACTTCCAGAAAATTCAACCTGGATGATTGAGAATCTTCATTGTCTTCCCTGCCTAATCCTTATAGTTTTACAAGCCAGAATTGGTCAACTGCCAAATTTATACAGGAATATGTTCAATGTTAGTATGGTTTCCTTAGTGACCTTGATACCTGTAATAGCTTCAAATTTCAGCAAAAATATTTTTTGGAAAACAAGTTCCATTTATCACACAATTCTTTAAATAACAGCTTCATTTTCTTTCTTGTAATAGGACTTGTTTTCTGAAATCAGCCTCATAACAATTATGCAGAGGTTAGGACCAAATTAAAGACTGAGAGTCAGTTGTAGTTTGTACCCCTATTAGAGGTGGGTTCCTACTGGTTCTAAAGAACCGGTAGTAAACTGGTGGTGACGTCACGGAGCTGGTTCTGTTGGTGCTGGCCTGTGGCCGCCGCCATCTTTTTTTTTTTGCTTTTTTTTGCTGGTTTTTGTTTCTGCGCATGCGCAGAAGCTGAGTTTTCGGCACTTTTCGGCCGCCATTTTTTTGGGGGGTTTTTTGTTTGCTATTTTTTGCTGGATTTTGCTTCTGTGCATGCGCAGAAGCTGAGTTTTCAGCACTGTGCATGTGCACCTGCGCCACCATGCCACTCAGTGTGGGAAGAAGCGAACTGGCGGCGAGGTAAGTTAGAACCCACCCCCGACCCCTATAGACAGCTTATTTACAGAAGACCTATAAGTGAAAGGAGAGGACAAATACTTTCAGTAAAATTGAACACTACCATGTATGTCAGTTTGAAAGCTACTTAGAAAGTAAGAATTGTATATAAACAAATGAATTAGTAAGACAAAGTAACTTATCTTCCTACAATATTCCACACAATACCCAAAAATTAAGTTACAACATTTAATTTCAACTGACTCGTAAACATGCAACAGTTTGATCTTAGGTAACCCTTCAGCTGATTGAAATATTTAAAAACCAACCTCAAGCCTCCCGCTCTAAGGAAGTTTTCACAAAACGATTTGGCACAATTTCTTGCCATTTCATCATCTGCTGTAGGCATTAGCTTGGAACTCAATACCTAAAAATATTCATAATTTCAGAAACAGGCAATTAAACCTATCTCACCAAATAGTTTGCATGATTTCCTACTTGGCAACAGGCAGCAATATCTACTGTTGAATACTATTCAGAATATTATGCAATTTTTAAAAAAATCATCTGAATTCAAAAGGTCCTTTTGATCCACTTCCCACTCACCAGTTATAATGGTGAGTGGGAAGTGAATCAATACAAGTAATAATATAGCTTCTTGAATATTAACAAAGCTTTTTAATGTGTTGAGTTTAATTCAGTACCAAACACCCATTTCAAGGAGCAATTAGGAGACATTTTGATACTTTTAGTACATAAATATAATAGAATTATAAAATGATGAGTGATATGTATCATCAATGCAAGGCAAACAATAAAGAGTTATTTGCTTGCAGAATCTCTGAGGAGACTGTAAAAAAAAGATAATCTAAACCAAAAACATAGCACTAATATAAAATAGGCAAATTGGTGCCTTTTCGAAATGCTGGAATTAAATTCTTATTCATTTTAGGCAGCTGGACCAGAGATAAGATATTGTAAAAATTATAGTTCAAAGCAGTGGACTAAGTTACATTAAGTTGTTTACTCCTGGTTTTGAAAAGTTTCATTTTAAAATAATTGATTGATCTATACTGCATTACAGTAACCAGACTTACTATAAATACCTTAATTACTATAAATAATAAGAATAATTGTAAATCTACCAAATTTTGCTATAGCGATCATAGCAAGCATTGAATAAATGGTTATTTTATGGTATTAAGAAGTCTCCTAGCAAATAAGCATTGCTCTAATTAACTCAGTACCTTTTCTATTGACTGACAGTTTCCCATAGTTTTTCTTTTAAGTCAGAAAACTGTTCTAGCCTTACATGAAGATAATGGGAACTGTACAGATAGGCAAAACATGTGTTATAAGTCTGACTTTGGCCTTTCTCTAGCCACAATTTCATTCTTACCTCAAGATTATAAAGCACTCTAAAGGTAGACATTCCTGGAGCAAAAGACCTGAAAAGACTTTCAAGTATTGAAGCCGCACTAGGTTGGTGTTGGTGCTTTGCAGACAGAGAAGGAGATTTTGAAGACTGAGCATTTGTTTCAGAGAGCAGTGTTTTCTAAGAGAAAAAGAAGCACAGAAAAAATGAAGGGCATTCTTACAGTTTGTGAAATCATTATAAATAACTCAGTGTTTAAAACAATCTTACATACAGCACTTTTAAGCCCTAACAAAGTTTCAAAAACACTCATTACATTTTAAGCAAAATATATTGCTTTTTCAGAGCCCCCAAACTAATTATCTATAAATAGACTATCCTCTAATCTGCTTTTGCCCCCAAAGTAAGCTTTGCCTAAGAATAAATTTCCTATCTCAGATTGAACTGTATATTGAATATATTTAGGATTCACTGCCTGTTGGCTGCTGGCTTATGAAGGCAGTTCAGCCAGGAGTATTAAGATTATATTAAATGAGCCTGTAACTTAACTAGACATACATTAAAGATAATAAATTCTGCTGTATTTTTAGGGGAGGCCTGCCAGCTAATGCACAGCTATGCCAACACTGCACTATTTTCCAATCCCAGTGGCAGTAAACACATTAGACACACTGTATGAATCTCTAGAAATGAAGTACTCATATTGAGCAAATAGGGAATACCCACTTTACAAAATCAATGTTCCACTTTATCCAAACTATCAGAAACCATTTTAATGTAGCCAGTGACAATTTGCATTTTATCCCATAAGTACTAATAGGTTGCATCATTTCAACTTATTTCAGCTAACTCATTACACTCAATTAATATCATTCTAGTTCTCTTTTCATTCATTTCAGTATGAAAAGTTAAGAAGCAAATAAAACTTGATTATTATTAGTTTTTATCATTCTAGTTCGCAATTGGTACCTTTCGTCCGAGTGAATCTAATTGATCAAGAGCTTCCTGAATAGCTGGATCAGTAGGAATCAATAAAAGAAGCCTCCGAACTCTCAAAGTAATCCTGAAGAATTTTAAAAAATACATGATGCACTTAGGTTTTTGCTGGAGGACAGCTTGTGTGTATTTGCACATGCTTTTAAACAGGGGTGTCAAACTCAAGGCCCAGGGGCTGGATCCAGCCTGCAGGGTGCTTAGATCAGCTCATGGGGCCACCCTGGAAACAATGGAGGACCAGCATGAGGTGCCTCTGCCAGCAAAAACGGAGCTCAGGAGGGCCATATGCGGCCCTCGCAAGCTCTGTTTTTGCTGGCAGAGGGTTGCAGAATGCCGTCCCAGCCAAAAAATGGAGCTTGCGAGGGCCGTGCGTGGCTCCCTCCCGAGCTCCGTTTTGACTGGCAGAGGGTTGCAGGAGGCCATCGCAGCCAAAAATAGAGCTTGGGAGCCTGTTTTGGCTGGCAGAGCGCTCGGGCCACCACAGGCGCCTCCCCACACAAGTGATGTCATGCTGGCCACGCTTACCCTAGCCCTCCGAAGTCAAACATAACCCTGATGCGGCCCTCAATGAAATTGAGTTTGACACACCTGCTTTTAAAGAATCTGGCTCTTTAAACTCTGCAGCCACAGCATTTCCATACTACATTAACAACGCTTAACTTACCTTGACTCTTCCAGGTTAGCAAGCTGGTAAAGCATATCAAATACATTGTATACAAGGGCCATTACTACACCAGGAAGGGATTTTTCCTGTGGATTAAAGAATATATTATGAGTTCTTTCATTTCTTTTAAACAATCTTATTTGTAAACACAGCAGCATAAATTTAAAACTTGGCCTAAAGACAGTTTTCCTTCCTTTTCTAGCATAAAACTTTTTACACCAACTTCCAGCTATCTCCTCCAATTAAACACTTAATATGAATCTGCAAAGAAATCAGGACAACTATCACTGTTGTTTTTTTTTAGTGGAAACAACAGAACTACATTTTTGAGTTCTGAATTATCCAAGTTCTGGGATGAAATATTTCTCTTTGAACTATTTTAGGGACAGCTCCTACCTTAGCATTTTTTCCCTTGTTATTTACAGTTGACATTATTTCAAACAATTTGGATGCACTCGTTTCTGAAATTCTAGTAAGACTTTGTTTAAGTCTTAAACAGGTTTTCCATTTTAAGTTCATCTCACTTTCAGAACATCAGCTCTCACTACCTTTCTAGATAATTTTTAAGCTTCATGAGCAACTTGGGATTTTCCAGGAAACAAATGACTAAGATGCCCAAATGCATGCACTATGAAAGGATTATTGCAATCAATTAATCAATATACTTTGCATCTGGATAAGGGGAACAATATTAGACAGCAAATCATGGGTGGGTGAACAGAATTCATTTTAGAAAACAAATTTAATAAAAAAATGGTTTTCTACAAAGAAACAAAACAAAAAACAATGCTAGAAAAGGAGAGATAGAAGATGCAACCTCTTCACTTAGAACATGACTCTATCCCAAAGGTGCTTTCAAAAAGGAAACTGGACTTCCTTGACTTTTCCTGAAGACGCTTCATTTCTTCATGGATTCCCCACCAGTTAGTTAGAACTGAAGAAGCTCGCTGGGTGAGAAGTGAGAAGTCTTCAAGAAAAATCAAGAAAGTACAGTTACCTTTTTCAAAGCACCTTTGGGACAGCCATGACTTGGATGATTGATAACCTCTATAGACATAAACCTAACTCTGACGGACAGTACCACGACAACTTAATGAAAAATATGAAATCCACATTTCAGTCTTTCGTGCTTTACCTGTTCCATTGCGTATGATGAACTGAACACATTGCTACTGCTGCTGGATGAATCGGCAGAACTTGCTGAGGGAGTTCCACTTCCCAATGTTTTTACAGTAAGTGATTGTTCATCAGAGAAGCCTAGCTGATGAAGCAGCTTCTGATCTTTATTCACTGTTAACTGAAATATTAAAAAAAAATCCTTAGATTTAGCAGACATTACAACTTGAAATATACTTACAAGCAATTAACATACCAAACTTTCGTTGGCAAAGATCTGAATATTGTCCACAGAGGCATTCAATAATTTTGCTATTTTCCATCTGACACTTCCGATGGTTTCATTGCTATGAGCCTGTAAAAATAAAGATAATTTTGTCATTCATACTCTCAATTGACAACACCATATGAATGTCATCACCATATGAAAAGTGTAAGTGCATATTCAGGGGTGGGCTTCAAAATTTTTAGAAAGGGGTTCTCTGCCCGGTTGCTGGGTGGGCATGGCCATGGTGGGCGTGGCCTAGTCGGCCTCCTGTACCACAGCCGGGGGGGGGGTGTTTTCCCTCCCCGGGCTCCAAAGGCTTTCCTCGAACCTCTGGGAGGGCGAAAATGGCCTCCCTGGGCTTCGGAGGCCCTCTGGAGGCCGGAAACGGGCCTGTTTCCGGCCTTCCCGAACTTCCGGTAGGCCCGTTTTTCACCCTCCCCGAGCCTCCGTGCATGCCTGCACTTACCTGCATACAAAACGGGCTGCGTAGGGACTCCTGGGAGGGGAGGGGTGGGCGGGGCCAGCCAGGAGTGGGATTTGGGGGTTCTCTGAATTAAACAGAATCTTAGCTAGAGGTTCTCCCGAACCCCTGTGAACGCCCAGCAGCCCACCCCTGTGCATATTAATATGCTCCATGCTGTCTCTCAAGTTCTCGTGTTTTTCAGCATATTACATATTATCCCTTGTATCAATTTCTTCTTCTTTTAACTTGGAAATTCTGCAATCCTAGAAGTATTACCACACTATAACATTACATACCTCTACTGTAAATGTATCTTTGGTAGACTCATATGTGACATTGAGTGTTAAAAGATGTCCATGAAAGGAGGCACCATGAGGTAGAATAGTACGAGGAACAGAGTAAAGATCCTATAGAGGGAAGGAAAAATATATATTCATATACCGGTATATAAAGTGCTTTCTGAAAGAGAACCCAATTAAATAATATATACTTTTGGATCATTTTCATCAACAAATAAATGAATATGGTTTGACTCAGTTGCTTAATTGGTTTCTCTTTATCTAGTAATGCTACTTATATAGAGAACAGATCACATCATAGGTCATATTTAGGCAAAATAATAAAAATTCAAAAGGATTCACAAACTTTTAAGCACCATTGTATATTATTCAAATCACTTCAGCAGCATGCAGGATCCACATTCAACTGGCCTCATTTATGACAACATGCAGTTACAAAGGAAACATCCTACTTCAACCCAGAATATACCAACAAATCAACTCTTTATAACCAGGCTCTCCATTATAATTGCATTAATATTGACATGATAGGCAGCGATACTCAACTGGCAAAAATAAACTAGACTGAACTATCCACACAGTGAGCTCAGTGTTCACATCAACACAGACCAATTCCCAGGGGAGTTCCTATTAAATTACTAGCTACAAAGGCAAAACAACAGAATATGCTGGGTTGTTATTCACAACTACTCAAACACACCAATAATAATCAGCAACCCATATACTGGACAATGATGTTACACTTTCATAGGTTTTGGTGGCAAGCCCATATTTGCATACCCAACCTGAAGAAGATTCTTACTAGTACCAGGACAAAAAACATGGGAACCATACCTTGCAGCAAGCCCAACTGTCTACTTTACCCCACATCTACACAAATGTTTCCCTTTCACACAAAGCTTTACACACGAAGTTAGAATTGCTTTCACATGTCTTCTTCTAATGTGCCATCATCTGCCAGCAATGCTCTCTGGATTCTACATATGACAAAAACAGGCCAGATGTTGCACAAAAGAATTAATGGACACTAGCTTGTCATCCAGATTCAAAATAAACTCAAGTTGACAGCAGTATTTTAAACTTCCAAGACATTCCACTATAGAGCTCAAAGTGGAGTTTGGAACAAAGAAACTTTGCTAGAAGAACTGAGTTGGAAACATAGGAACATACATGTATACATTAAGAGATTTTAAGCTATTTTAGAACAACATACACAATAGGTTCTTAATACATTCCCATTACTGATAGGTAGTTGCATTCTGCTTCTTAAGAAATGTCTATCAGTTTAACCACCCTGTCTCCCCCTCCCTTCCCTTCATCATCCCAATTATTTAAACACAATACTCAAGTCATTCCATGTATTTGATGAAGTCAGCTTCAGCTTATAAAAAATTATGTCTTAAATAAAATGGTCTACAAGCAACCAATATGACACTCTTATAACTATGACAAAGGAAAACTAAAAGCTATTATTGATAATTCCAGGAGTCAGTTGTGTTTAATTTTCTTGACAGGCATTTTCTGCCCACAGAACATTGACTTTATGTATAGAATCTGCAGCTATTAAAACCGTTTTCTAATCACACGTCCTTGTCCGTCCCCCCACACCCGGCATATTCTCACTGCAAGTTTTCTTAAAGTTGGACTAAGGTAAACTTATTTGAATTAAGCTGCAGAATGAATCCAATTATAGAAACAGAAATTAAATTTAATTTACAAACTAAGCATTCAGTACATCAAATATTTGTACAAAAGTATGTTTCTTTTACCTCTATTGTGATAACATAGCGTTCTGCCAGAAGTAGCAGTCTCTCAATTATTACAAGTTTTGTTGACCTAAAGTAGCAGAGATTTAAAGTAGCAGAGATTTAGATAATTTTCAAACAATATTTGAACTGATTTTAAATTGGGTAATCATTATCAAAAATGTGTATTTGGATAACCTTAGAATAAATAGCAGAGATTTGAATCATCTTCTGAAGAATATTTTCATTTTCAGAGAAGTGGCATTATCTTGGAGTTGTTTTCTGGTACATGTCTTACCATGAAACAGTATGAGTTTTATTACAGAATAATATTGGTAACAAATATATTATATTAGTAAGTTAGAAATAGGATGTAGGACATCCACGTTAATAGAATAAAAATATGTATCAAGAGCATGTTCATAAGCCTGAGAACATGTTAACACTGCAGGTGGCAAATAATTAAATATAATGTGTTTGCCCATTTCAACAAACTTAACAGGACAGAGCATTAAGAAAAACTCTGAATTTAGCCATGCACCCAATTTAGCCATTTTAACTATTTTTAAAAGCTACACAGCAAACAATGAAAACAATTGTGGCTTCTGCCTTCAAAAACTGCCAGAGAACAGAATATAGCAATGAAGCACAATCTAAACAATTCATTTTATTTTATTCTGTGAATAAAATAACATTAACAATAGCAGAAATATACTTTGACGGCTTTTGGTTTGAAGTTTTTTCCTAATGCTCAAACACACAGATATTTGAACATTAGGAAGAAACTTCAAGCCAAAAACCATAAAAAATTCTGCTATTGTTAAAGTTATTTTATTCACAGAATCTATTTGCCACAGATGCAAATAGCAAGAGTTTAAACAGATCTTTGAGTTTATGTGATGCGAAAATTTAACGCTATTCCTTCCTTAACCTTATTGCGGTCATTAACCAGCACACAATGCTATTAGTCACAGTTCTGCCCGCATATGGTTATCATTCTGGCATTTCACTACCTGACTGCAAAAGAAAACACAGACACAAATGATTATATTATTTGTAATTGTTATATTTCTGTAACAAAGAACACAGTGTCCATTTTCTCTGCCCCACAACTTTCTTAAATTTTGATTATGTATGTAACTGTCCCCTCCAAGGGCACCTCATCCCTCAACTAATTCTAGAAGCATGACTGGAATCTGTGCCTTCTGTGGATTGCTAGGTATCTACCGTATTTTTCGGAGTATAAGACGCACCTTTTTCCTCCCTAAAAGCGGCTGAAAATTTGGGTGCATCTTATACTTCGAATGTAGCTTTTTCAAAGCTTTTTTCCCCAGCCCTAACGAAGTGCTAACGATCTTCCTGGCTTCCTATTCCCTCCGAAGGAGGTTTTTTCCAGCCCTAAGTCTTTGCAGGCTTGCTTTCATTCCTACTCCCTCTGAAAAAGTCTTTTTCAGCCCTAACCAGAGGATAAAATAATGTACTGAAGCTGAACAGACTAAGGATGCTAGCCAGATGAATACCTGCTAGGTAGATTTCCCCCCCACTATTTTCCTCCCCTAAAACTAAGGTGCGTCTTATACTCCGAAAAATACGGTACTTCCTTTAATTCTTTAGAAAACACAACCCACCACTCACGTAAGGCAGCAGCCCCCAACTTCTTGGGCACCAGGGACCGGTTCCGTGAAGAGAGGTTTTCCCATGGACCAAAGGAGATGCGGTTTCACATGCTGCCTGCATCCCTCGAATGGTGCTTTGCTTGTTTGTGCAAACCAGTCGCTGACATGCCAGCATCGGTCCATGGACTGGGGTTGGGGACCTCTGACTAAAGTGAGCAACTCAGGGGTGGGTTCCACTTGCCTTCGCCACCGGTTCCCCTCACGCGATTTCACTTCTGCGCATGCTCGGAAGCAAGTTTTAGCCAAAAACACAGCTGAGTAGCTCATCAGCTGTGCTTCAGGTGAAGAAATAAAGCTCAGCATTCACCCGCGGGCAGGTGGGAGGGCTGTTTTTCAAGCCGCGGAAGGGGAAAAATTCACAAAAAATAAAAAAAAGATGGTGGCGCACACGGAACGGCACTGACAGTGATGTCACGAGCGGATCGCTACCGGTTCAGTCGATCCGGTCCAAACCGGGTGGAACCCACCCCTGGAGCAACTCCAAAAATAGCACAGATTGTAACAGCTCTGTTTGGTCCCTAGTTCAGGAAAACTTCAGAGTATTTTATTCCAAGTTTGGCACAGAACTCCAAAATACACTTTGTTTTGTTGATTGGGAAACATGAAATTGCCATTTTGAGCTTCAAGCATCTTTTGCACACCCACAAGTCATTTCTAAATCTTTTGTATTCAAGTCCTGAGAATTGAAAAGGAACATGGATAACATGTTCATACAACATGGTATTGTGGAAGCATAAGCTTACCTGTATGGAGATTGTACCGATGTTGCCACAGTTGGCATTGCAGTTGCTGTCAGCATTTTGGTAGCTCTGGTAACAGCATGGGTCAGCGTTGGACCACCAAGAGCTGAACTGGCTGCCTATAATGGAAAATATTATTGCTGAACTAAAGTCAAGGCTATTCAAATGATGGCAGATGATGGCAACCACTGAGGCCACATTGGAAAAATAAAAAGAAGATATAAACTTTGGTGTCAATGAAGCAAATATTTCATTGACGCTGTAGTTAACAGGCAGAGCAATTTTGTCTGGAATCCACTTTTACAACTCATCAATTTATTGATATTCAAGAACTTTATGGAGCATTTGATTAAGACTTCAGAATTGTACAAGAACAAAATAAAACAAGAAATAAAGAAGAGATATTTATTTTATAAAGTGAACCCTTACTTCTAATCTTGAATAACAATCAGCAATGAATTTCTTATGGAGTGACACAGAATCCTGAAAATAATAAAGAACAATCAGTTAAATATATAAAGAAAACACAGCATTATTTAAAACACAAATTGCTAAATGTAAACATGAGTAAGATTGAGAAAAAGAAAAATAATTGCTTAATAAACTTGTCTTTTTAAATTTTGTGTATTTCAGACCATCCTAACCTAATAATTTGCTAGCATAACAATGAGCAACCATTTTCAGACTTTTTTCTTTCTTTGTGTCCCACTTCTAGGATGTTACAACTAATAGTTCATTGTATTTCATTGCTCCATGCATATCAGATTGCTAAATGCCTGTTAATATATATTTTGCTTATAGTTTACTAGAAATCTTGGCTCAAATTTTCTATTTTGTTTCAAAAACAGCATCCAAAGTAAATTCGTAAGAATCAAAAAATTGTAAATGTTAATGGTTAGCCATTGTATTTTGGGGCATATTTACACAATGCAACAATATAAACAATAGCACATATTACTCTGCTTATTCCTGCTAACTTTTTCTATGAATTCAGCAAACATGCTATGAATGACTCCATCAACAATATGTTTAGTATATTTTCCAAGCAATGATTTGGACAACATGCTAAAGACGACAAAACCATCTGCTGTTTGTCAGCTCACAGGAAGAGCTAGTGAAAACGATCAAAGCAGCATGGACCAACAAACACTTGGTCCCAAGCCAAATCCCCAGAAATTTACCAGTGAAGTATCTGACAAATGCGTACCTAATCAATGCCTTCTTTCTCCAAACAAACTTTGAAAGAGGAAATCTTAATTATGGTTTTCCTTATAACTCAAGAAGCTCAAATAAACACTAGAATTTAATAGAGTGTTAATTAAGAACTCTTTTCTCTTGCAACTTTCCTTTTATTGGGATAATCAAGGAAGCCCAAATTTCCTTTAAATTTGTTTATTCCAAAACATTAGAGCAGTGGTGGGCAATATGTTGCCCACTTATATCCTGAACACCTTTTCATAGTATAAGGAATCCCCCAATTACATGACTGGAACTAGCAATACCATTTAGATACCGCTCCTAGTGCTTTACAGCTCTCTCTCTCAATATGCTTGCAATGTCAGCATATTGCCCCCAACAACCTGGGCCCTCATTTCACCAACTTCAAAAATATGGAAGGTTGAATCAACCTTGAGCCCGTCACGATCAGATTCCAGACTGTGGGCAGAGATAGCTTGCAATTATGCCTTCTAACCATTGCTGCCATCCCAAGGCTAGAAACAAAAATAAGCTACAGAATATAGCCTTAGCTTTTAGCCTCCAATCTCCCGCTCACAAAACAAACAAAAAAGAAAACAGAAAAAAGATAAACCCTGGCCTCATATATGTATCATGAACGGCAGTGGCACAGTGGTTAGAGTGCAGTACTGCAGGCTATTTCAGCTGCCTGCAATTTGGCAGTTCAAATCTCACCGGCTCAAGGTTGACTCAGCCTTCCATCCTTCTGAGGTGGGTAAAATGAGGACCCAAATTGTTGGGGGCAAGATGCAGACTCTGTAAACCGCTTAGAGAGGGCTGTAAAGCACTGTAAAGCGGTATATAAGTCTAAGTGCTATTGCTATTGCTATCATACAGCTCTACCCATTGTACATGAAATAAATTCAGAATTATTACCTTTTTCAATCGTGGATTTAAATTAATGTAACTATAGTTTATTATTAACTGGATAGCTTCATTAGCTATTTCTTCATCTGGTGACTCCATTGCAATTTTCCAAATAAAATCCATTCCTATTAATTCCAGTTTTTCTACTTGCTGCAGAAACAAAAGTAGGTACTTGGAGCAGATAATATGTTACAGATAACATCAAAATAATCAAATTTACAAGACTTTTAAACATAGTAACTGACACCTTAAATATGCTGTGGGTTCATGGGTCACACTAAACAAGTTGAACAAATTAAAAATAACACAATCTCATAAATGAGCAACATTAATATACTATATTAATATAATATACCCATGTTTGTTTGACCAATCTATTTTTCTTTTAATTTCTTTCTTAGCTATTCTTCCCTTGTATTTCCAAAGACCAAGTTAGAGGCTTTGGAAGGAGATAAAAACTTAACTAAAAAAACAAAGAAACCACAAACCCACCATGCATTCCTGTAGTATATCATGCAAAACCACAGTTATCTTTATAAGCCAATTTACAACAATGGCTTAGCACACAATTTTATGAAAGTAAATGGTACAAACTGCAATTTATTCTTTGATACTTATGTTGAGTTTATTCCAAGAGAAAACCACATTACATTATAGTTTAATGTGATATATTAACATAGCAAAGCTATTTTTATTATTTTAAAATAGTTTCTGAGTATAGGTCAACTGCATTTTTGCAACATACCGGTATACAAATTAAATACCAAGTTGAGTAACAGAATTGATAAAATTCATGTGAATTGACATAAAACTAAACCAGTAATGGATTTAGTTTTAGGAAGAGCTGAGGTGGCGCAGTGGTTAAATGCAGCACTGCAGGCTACTGCTAGTTCAGCAGTTCAGCTGTTCAAATCTCACTGGCTCAAGGTTGACTCAGCCTTCCATCCTTCTGAGGTCGGTAAAATGAGGACCCAGATTGTTGGGGGCAATATGCTGAACTCTGTAAACCGCTTAGAGAGGGCTGTAAAGCACTATGAAGCGGTATATAAGTCTAAGTGCTATTGCTATTGCTAAGTGCTATTAAGGGTTTAGATTTGTCCTATTGTTTAGTTTTAGATTTAAATTTAGGGTAAATCTAAACTGCTAATCCTAAAAGAACCAGCATCTAACCATCACTTTTTCCCCATTTATACTATTTTGCCTGTGAAATGTGAATGGTATATAATATATGATTATAGAAAGGTGCTTACCAATTGAGTTCCTTGTCGTTTTAATCGATGATCACAAAGATTCACATTTTCAAAAAAGGTCTTAAACAAACCAAAACCTGTTTTTAAAAATGAACGGTGTAAAGGAATCCCACTATTTTTATTTAAGTACACAGCACAAATATTGGCTATATGAAACAGCTGCTTTCAGGCAAACTGACAATAGGTCAATATTGTTTAGATTTAATCCCCCCCCCTCGCGCTCCCCTCAAAAACCATTCACTAGATTGAATTCAGAGAACCAGAAAGACAAAGAGCTAGGGAATGGAGATCAGTTTCCCACCTCTTCTCCTGAAACACCTCTTTTAAGACTTGGGAGGCCCTGGTCAATGGGGAGAGTTACAGAGCCTGAAAATGAAATTTAAGTGCATTCCACTAGAGAAGGTATCTCTGGCCAATTTGGATGTCTCCTTTTCTCAGTCTCCAATGCTGCATCCGACATTATCCATGCCTGGATCTCAGAATTATTTTTTAAAGAGCGATTGGCAGATAGAGGAGCAACGGGAAAGTACTTCCTACCTACTTGACTCCCTAAGGATTTCTCTGAACCTAACACGATTTACAGTATCAGAAAATTCACTAGTTTTATCCCAAAGTGTCTGACAGACATTCAGGATTATTCTGAAATCCCAAAAGGCAAAAATACTTACATACCATTCATAGTGATTTCATAGGACTCCAATTTAAGAATTTTTTCTTTAAAAAGCTGCTGCTGCACGTCACCTTCAAGGTCATGCTGTCCTTTTGTAAACCATTCAAAGCACATCTGTGAAAGAAACACATAATTTCATAACTTTCCTTACTTTAATAGGCAAATACATTGTTCATGAGCCAGAATTTAGTCAGTAAATGCCTATTATTCAAAGCAGGTTTTGTGTATGCATAAAGATCCAGTAAGGTATATCTATTGATATTTATTCTGCTTAGCTTTATGTTTATCTTATATTTCCTTTTTAAAAAAAATACCATTTCTATTTTCGTAACTTGAATCAGTTCAGCAGGGTATCTATATAGTTGAGCTTATAAATGAATAAAAATTGGATGCCGTAATATGGGTAATCAAGAGTAGCTACTACAGGAACTATTCTGAACAACCTTGCATTTTTACGTGAATTGCTTGCCTACCATTTGTGGGATCTCACCTCTCGATCTAGCTCACAAACATCTTGGCCCGTTACAAGGCATTCCCAGATTTCCCGAGCACGATTCCATCCTAAATAGAGGGTGGCTTCTTGAAGAAAAAATGCCAGAAATTTGAGGTGTGCCTCCAAGTACTAGAAAGAGAAAAATAATATACTTGAGTTGCATTGAATATTTTTAAAGAGATTCTTTTACATTATTTAGGTGCTTATATTTTTCCTTTTTAAGGATCTCATTTGTTTTTAAGTCTTTTCTCAATGCTTTCAGCTTTTATAAACCATTGTTTGCTTACCTCCCGATAGGTGTACCGGCCATCCACCAATGTTGCTCCTGATAGGCCTCCAGCACCTGCTACCAAGGCAGCCAATCTGTGGCAAGCTATTAAGCTTCCTGTTACCAGTTTCACTATCTCAAAGTTTTTCTTCAAGTCTTGAATAATACTCTTGACAAAAACATTTTAAAAAACTTGTTAAATAAGGTGTTATAGTATATACAATAAGGTTTTAAATAAGTGGAAGTTTCCTGTATGCATCTCTGACCATAAATGCTAGAGGCATAAGATTATACAGTTTGTATCCCCTTCATGCTTCTGGATTAAACTACCAAGTATTTTGAATATATGTTGAACATTTTCATTTTTCTTAACCGTAAACAAAATACTTCATTTCTAAACATAATTTATTCATTAAATTTTAGTATTAATGTAAAGTGAACCTTGCTTAATTTAATACTTCAATTTATTGTGACACTAACACAAATTATTCATAAAAACATAGTCACAAGTTATGTATTTATTTACAACATAATTAGTAAAGCATTATTTGCTCTTATCATACTGTTTCACTGCTAGGTGAACTTTTCTTGGTTCATTTATTTTTTAATGTTTAATCTGGCTTTAAACTGGATGTTATTTGAAATTTTCATAAACACAAGCCCATAGATGATTTAATTTTTTCTTTAATCTTTTAGATTTTTAGCTTTGAATCGCTTGTTTTGTCATTGCTAAGTAGGTTGCATAATGTCTCTCCAGCAAGATAATATGTACATTCAAATATTACATACACATTATTTCTAATCCTGATTTCGTTGTCAAGGTCCAACTACCCTTTATCAAGGTGATAATATGTAACTTGATAAACATGACACATGTATAATAACTGTTTAAGGTTTCCTATTTTCATTTTTCCACCTCCACTACCTTTCTGTGCATGTGTGCATGAAAAAATATACAGTACTCACCTTATCTTGCTTTTGGTAGGTTTGTTTAATAAATGAGCGCGTGATCTCATGAAGCTGGCGTAAAGCTGGTACCACCCACACAAACTGTGGATTATTGTGCTGGGATGACTAATAAAAGATAGCAACATGTTAGATACTTAAAATTTATGGATACACAGCATAGCTCTGTTTCCTATCTTAGACTACTTTTACGATTTATACTTACTTTTCCTAGATTTAAAAGATTATTTTTTTTCAACTTATCTTTTAGAAATCTGTATATAACATTGATGACATAGCCATAGATACTGAAACTGAGTTGTGGGTCTGGATGAAACTGAAGTGGATTCAGAATAGATGTATCCAGGTGGATATCTTTAACATACTCTGCCCCAGTTTGAAACCTGCAAAGTTCTGATCCTGGTCTGCTGTTCTAGTATACTATAGATAGCAATTCAGTTACTGTACCAAAAATAAAAAGTTTGCACACTGTGGTAGGACGACAGAAGAGAAGCACGGGATTCAAGCATCAATAGAGACTAAATAACTAAAATTATTTTTATAATCAGATTATAAGTAGTACTTGAATTATAGCCAGTCATGTGTTGATTATTCAAACAATGGATCCTCCAAAAGGATCCTGATTCAAAGTTCTGTTAGCCCCTCCCCCCCATATGGCTGTTTGCAGTGCCCCAGTCATGTGACAATTTATGAAGTTTTTTTTTGACAGAACCCAATATTTATTTCTGGTTTCTGACAAAAAGCAGCCATTGCAGGCAATGGGCTAGATTAATGGTGTTCACTTAATGTATGCCACAAATGTGTAAAATGAGGTCAGTCACATGATGATTCACTTAATGACTGGCATGACTTATGACTGTAATCCGTATGACTCAATTACAGTTTGTAAATAAATAAATACATTATCCCAATCACATTTTTTGTGTGCCCAGCAAAACCATGGGAACAGGGCCTTTTGTGCACTGATCAGACAATGCAAGAATAATCAAAGAGCTCATGGTCATAACTTCAAATGCTAAATTTCATTGGGAATTTGGGGAATGAGGAGGAACAGCAAGATATTGATAAAAGCAGAGGAGATAAAAAAATAAGAGTATGAGGTGCCAATCAGGATTTATATCATATTCAGACAAAGGGTTGCAATCCTCGGCTTGAAAAAAAATCAAGGTTACAGTCATCAGAAAGGAAAGCAGTTTAAAAGAGGCTATTATGACACATCCTTAAAGTTTAAAATAAATTATAGGAAGAGTACTGACACTGAGAAAGGAAGTCAATTTTTCTGAGACTGAGTTGAAACAAACGAAGAGTAACAGCAGCAAAGAGCAAATTGGTACTTGCACAGCCTTGTACCTGAAATAATTTGCATTGCTTCTGTACAGATGATACTTTTATGATAGTGTTTCAAAGCTGGTTATGCATTGGCTGAACTCAAACTATGTTTTTTATTTAGTGAAATATTTCTAGATTATACTAAATCTTATGGTTATTATAAACATTACTGAATCAGTGGAGAAACCAGCCGGAATGGCAAAGAAACTAAAGATGCTGGAATATGACCTGGGAGACCTAAGATCAAATCCCAATCCTAACTCTAATGGAAACTCACAAGGTGACTTTTAACTAGGCACTATCTTTTCACTCAGGTTGAGAAATATTGAGGATGGAATAAAGAAAAATCTCTGTGTGACACACCTTGAGCTCCCAAAGGAAAGCTGAGATATAAATGTATAAAATAATCATAATTATACTCCCACTAAAAACAGCAGCAACAACAGACATAAGATAGATTACATTATATAAAGAATTAAAATGGAATATTTTTGGCTAACAGTTCGCCCAGCATTATATTTCTCTTCTGAACAATTATTAGTTTATATTTAATGTATAACACCATTTTCTTTCTTTTTTTCTACAGAAAAAACACTCAAAATAATTAAAATTAGGAAAAAAACCTAACATACTTTGAACTTATAAACATGCTCTAAAACTTTCCAAAATTGTCTTTAAATTGATCTTTAAAAGTCTTTCACTATAAAATCTAAATTGTTTAAATATCAAGAGTTTAAATTTGCTTAATTCTTGGATTTCGCTGAAAATTTCTTTGCTATAATCCAATAATTGAATCTTTGACAAATAAAACAAAAACATAAACTTGAAACAAAAGCATGAGATTTACCTCACCCAATCAGTCTTTATTCTCTATTGCCTTCAAAAGGTACTAACAGGATAATTCATTCTTGTAGTTTGTATCACACTGAATTAAATAATGATAGAACTTATGATGATAGAAAGAAAATGTATCTTAAAAATATGAATTTCTGAAGCCAATTCTAAAGACAAACCGACCTTCTTAATATCTTCTATACATTTGATGATATAGCTTCTTTTGATTGCCTCCTTTACTGCATACGCATCACTAAGGATTGTCAAATGCTCCTCCAAAGCCTGCTGAATCAAGCTGCTAGGTAGTGTTGGAAGATGAGCCAAGTCCCAGAGAACTTCAAGAACCTAGAAGAATACACATACAGTTATCCCCGCCTGTTGCAGAAATATTTCTTAAATTTATATGCCACCCATCTTGTATAGAGGCGACTTTAAGCGGCTTATAACCACGTAAGCCATGTGCATTCTCGTAAAAAATTATTCCACGTGCCTTTCCAGTGGTTGCCTCTACACGTGCTTCCCGTCCAATACGTCCTATCAAGCTTAAGAGTTTCTGTCGTACTCTGTCACTCTCGCATTCCCAACTCTAAAAAATAAAAGGGGGGGGGGATAAACACAAAACCAACTAAAACATATTCTAACACATTTTTCCAACACTTAATTTAACCAAATACAAATCTGAGAGTATATAAAGAAACTGGAAATGAAATGTATGCTTAATTTAATTCCATGAAAGAAACACGTAAGAAATTTTAGAAGGTCTATAGCTGAGCACGCTTAACAGCCAAATGTATCTGACCTAAGAAAGAGCATAATATGAACTACTAAAAGGAGTAGCCTACTTTGAATTGGAAATTTAGAAGAAGGGTTTTTATTTACATTGAAAATTATATTCAAAAGCCTATTTATAATTAATTACTTATAATTATGCTGTAGTTTTCTTCTAACAAATTCAATTTAAGAAAAACTTGTCAGACATACAAGTAACTTTGTAAATCTATTATGACTGCTAAAAAGTAAAACTCGGTTAGGCTTGATTTGACTTCTCATCTGGTCTATTCTACGCTATTAAGATTGTGAGGTTTCATGTTTTTAACTGTAATAACAGAATTAAACCAAAACAAACCTTACCTTCTGAATAAGGATAAAAAGATGACTTAGCTGATCTGAACTGAACTTCACAGCTGCTGCTGCAATAATAGTGTGGATGTTCTCTATCACAGTTGATGGTTGTCCTGACTTCAAAGGAATTGGGATTAGGGGAAGAAGGGAGAAACAGGACACATCAAGTTAAAGAGACCTGGCTACTGCAAATCAAAAGACATCCTCCTCTCAATGGACAGGATGTATAGACTTTTTATAACCACTGTAGGTTCCCTTTGGGGGCCAGGAAGAATATGAGCAGCTGGATTCACAAAGGAGGTAACATTTTTTTTGGTAGCATATATTATCCACTTGCCCAGAAGAAGGTGCTCAGTACAGCCTCTGATAAAAGAGGTTGTCTCTAGATTTAGCTAAATTGGACAATTTCTCTCTCCTTCCAAGGTATGAAAATTGGAGCTATCCAGCACTAAAACTCTTGGAAATTCTAACATCAGCCGTGAAATGGTGTCTAAGAGTTCATTAATGTCTGCTGCCAAGCTGTTTGACATTTGATACACTCCCAGCAGTTCTAAATTGTCTTTGTGCTAATTCTATGCATTGGATTTGCAATCAGTTTCCTCCTGTTTCCAATATTTGTGAGGGCATTGCATGCAATCATGTCACCCTTGCTCCTTGCCCTCTGTTGCAGCTTGGTTTGAAATATATAAAGGGCAATTTCCACGGTGCTACATCCCTAATGTTGCTCAACCAAGTTTACATAATATATACCAGTTCCATGTACTCATCTCTCGCCATATCAGTTCATGTCATCTGCAGAAATAGAATCCTTAAACTCCATGGATAATTATAATTGAGTGAATCAGTATTTCTAGTTGACGGCTTAGTGAATTTCTGAGGTTTTTATATATTGCCACTGACACACATTGAATATGTTAATATAAGACAAGTATTCAAATCTTTTAAATTCTATATTAAACAAAAAAGATTTGAGTACTAAAAATAAAGAAAAACCTAAATGCAAAAACTGGTAAATGCAATATCATTGTAGTTTCCCTAATGTACTGTAGATTTGTGTTGTAAAATATTGAGTTTTTAAAAATTCTTTTTCTCACAGATTTTTTTAAAAAACAAACCTCATTTTCTGAAGGTCAACTATTTCTGAAAACACAGATGTGAACATTCTTTCTAAGCTTTTCAAGAACAGGATATAACTTAAAAATAACAGCTAAAAATCCTCACCTGTATTCGCCAAATTTTGGTCAATTCATCTAGAGACAGCTTGCTGCCCAACAGCTCAATAATTCCCTTGATACGATCACAATATTGTGCTTGATCTATGTTACCTAGACACAGAAATATAGACAATTTAGACAACAGATGCAATAAAAGACCATTAGCTTCCTAGCATTTTTTTCTATCTTATTACTCAATGCATAACCACCACAGTAAATGAACATTTTGTACAAATTCTGTTAAACTCATATTTGGGGACACAGAGCTGCCATCTTCAATTGTCCCATGTTTGTTTATTTGTTTTTTTAATAGAAAGCATTGAAAGTATATATAACAAGCCTCTGTGGGGCTTCACACACCCATTTCCTATCAATTCTTTTACATAAAAGGACAAAACATTCAGCTCTGTCCCTCACTGATGGCATCACTATCTGACTATCACATGCCCTGAGGTCCTTGGAAGATGAAAGAAAGAAAAATGAAAGGGGGAAAAAAAACACCCACATACGAAAACAGCAACAACTGAAAAGAAAGCGTATTCCCTTCTGGCTGCTTTTGCCTTAAAGCAGTGTTTCCCAAAGTGTGGTACGCATACCCCCAGGGGTACGGGAAGAGTTTGGTGGGGGTACGCGTTGCACCGGAGTTTGATGGGGATCACGTGTGAATACCCACTGCACCGTGCTTAGCTGCGCCCACAGAACAAGGAAAGAAATAGGCGTGTATCGCAGTTTTTACATGGGAACTGGGGCCATTGTACATCGTATCGCAACTCATTATGGCGGGAACTTCTGCGCATCCTTCGCGCAGCTCGGGTTTGGCCACTTTTAAACTGCGGGAACATTAACAGTTGACATTGAGCCGCGGAGCTGTTTAAATGCCGGAGAATTGCAGTGTTATCTAACGGTTAGACAGTCTTGTGAGGCGTGACACGGCGTGAATATACTGCACTTCGTTACAGAGACAACTTACTTCTTTAATAGTTAGTTCCGGGCGCCTGTTATCGTGCTTTAGTAAGTTCAAATAAATGTTCTTTATAATATAACTTTCGTTTATTTTGCGTATGTACCAAAAAAAAATAAAATAAATATATTTTGATTTTTATTAAAGCATATGTTTTTTATGAGGGGTACTCAGCGTTACGAAAATTATAGAAAGGGTACACATATGTCAAAAGTTTGGGAAACACTGCCTTAAAGTAACATGATTTCTTTTCAGAAATGTAACTAAGAAGTTGTCTAAATTTGAATTTCAAACAAGAGTAATCTTGAAACAACACTTCTTAAATATAATTGGTTCAGGTGTAATGCATCATAAGAACAAACTACATTGAGCTGTGCACTCATTGATTTGTTCTCCTAATACAACTAAAAAGGAAGATTGGAAATTATTATCTTTCATTTGCGATTTGTCTCTCTCTTTTATGCAAGTCAGAGCCAAGTAAACAGTGATTAATCTTTACTGTGAATAATGAAAACCATTCAACTTTAATATATTAGCTTGCTTGAATTAACTATGGTTAAGTTTAAGATTAACCATAGTTCATATAATTCAATAAATTGTAGTAAATCTGAGCAAAATTTTAAAATGCTATTTGCATGTCTATAGAAATTCTCAATCATCCAGGTCATGGATGTCCCAAAGGTGCTTTTCCAAAAGGCAATTGGTCTTTCTTGTTTTTTTTCCCCCTTGAAAACATTTCACTTCACTTCTCATCCAAGAAGCTTCTTCAATTCTGATTTCAGCTTCTTCTCATCCAGGCTTCTTGGGTGAGAAGCGAAATGCTGCCTTTTGGAAAAGCACTTTTGGCACTACTATTTGTATGATTACCCTAAAAGAGGGAGAAATGAAAAGCACCTGAACCTTATGCTCTCAGAAGTTATTTTTCAATTCCAAACATGATTAAACCTTTTAACTGAACACAGTCAGAATGTCAGCGAAGTTCAGAAGACATTTGTATACTTACCTTCTAATGCAATGGACAGGACAGAGTTTTCTACCAGCCAGTTTAGTAAACGATCTGAATCTATTGCATTTTTTACCGATTTGGATAAAGTGCTATCTTCAATAAGTTTTGTTACCTAAAAATAAGGACAGATAAAGCTATAAAATATTTACAGTAAGAATTGCCCTAGCAGTAAAAAGATATACAAGGCCTGAAAACAGTGAGTATCTTCTTGCCCATTAAAGAGAGAAAATCTTTTTAGAAGAATTAACTAAACTTTTTTTATTCCAGTTTATTACTATGGAAAGAAGAAAAGTTGTCTGAAGATTAAAAAGCCTTAACTAGACACATTATTATTATAGCGGTTAAACAGATGTCAGTGCAAAGTCCGCATGAGATTCAACTGTGTCTCGTCTTCTCTGTTTCTCAACTTCCTTCTGTTCTTTTTTATCACTTTCTCCCCTAAATTAAATATCTCTAAATAGTATAACATTTTTAATAGAAGAATTGCTTTGTCCTCTTGACATATCGATTGCCTTGGTTTTTGTTTTGTTTTTTGTTTTGGATCCTCTCCAGGTCACCCTATCCTTTTTACAGCCAGAAGTATGCATGGCTTTAAAGTGTAATCACATGACAAATCTGTATCAAGGCATTTTAATGGCAGCTTTATTTTAAGTTCCTATCACAACAATTCCCAAATGGGTTTTGCTTTTTCCTCTGCAGGTACCCTATCATGTACAGGGCAGATTCTAAACTTAATCACCCTTTTCAGCGGACAGAATAGATAAATATGAGGAATACTCAGCTAATTGAAAAGCTGATTCCCAGATAAACGCACCAGTCTTGAAACATCCGAATACTTTTTCACCTAAAAGCAACAGACCTTGCACTTTAAACCAATATCTAAACTGCACAATGATAGAACAACTCCATAAATTACAGTCCTTTTATGCCCTAAATATAAAAGACCACTGGCCCTTCAATGTTATAAAAGGAAGAAGCTTAAGGCTACAATCATTGGCAGAGAAACAGGTAGGATGACAGACGGCACCTTATGCTGCCTGCAAAAAAAAAAAATCCACTTGATTTAAAGTGCCCATGAAGCCACAGCCACCTAAAATACTTGTCCCTGGGGATTCAGGTTTCAACAGATGTGGACTCTGGATATGTCTTTTGCAATCTGCAAGGAAGAGCTTTCTTCAGGAACAAGGAGTTTCCTTTTACATTCAGAGGAAAGGGCAAGAAATTGTGGCTGCTCAAATTTCTTATTCAGTTATTCACTGGGTAATGAAATGTTTGTATATCTGCTTTAAGAAAGACAGAGGAAAAAGAGGGATGTGCTTGAAGGTTGTTTTTTAAATTAATACTGGTTAATACAGTATTTGGATTGAATACTATCGAAGAATACCAGGGCTATAGATCTATATTGGGAAGCTTTAAAACATTCCAGAAAAAGGAACAAACCACTTTCATATAGTCAATAATAAAGCTACACAGACATGTACAGAGAATCATCAGGAATAAAACTCAACGTGAGGACATTCTACTTTTTATAATAATATTTAGCTGCCACTTGTCCTATCACTGTGCCTCAAACAGAGTAATACAGAGGGTTAGAAAACAGTCTTAATTTGTTTTTCAACACAGGAATCAATTTACTATCTGAAAACTCTGTAACTAAAACCAATAATTCAAATTACGCCTTTATAACCTGTAACTAAAACCAATAACTCAAATTACGCCTTTATAACCTACAAAAACATAGCTGGTCCCTTGAGTTGAGCTCTACTTTCTATGACTTCAGATGTTAATACATATTTTTTTTTGTCAATAATTATGGAAGCTATTTTCCATTATCTTATTGTTTCATCTTCCCAGTCCTGGTAATCTCCCACTGAAATACTAACGAAATCTAATTCAGCTTATTTTTTCTTTTTTAAAAAAGATCAACCAAATTTAGTTAGCTGCGACCAACTGCTGTTGATTTTCTTTAAATATGGAGTGAAATAAAAATCTCTAGTTCTCTAGTACTAGAATACTCTAATATTCCAGTGCTCTATAGCAGTGGTTCCCAACCTGTGGTACGTGTACCACTAGTGGTACGCGAGGGCCTTCCAGGTGGTACGCGAACACTTTCGGGGTCATGAACGATTTTTAGTTAGTTATTTTTTACTTCACAAAAATGTTTACTGCCTAACGCAAGATAATCTGGCAACGATTTGCAACTGTTGCCACACGCCACCCACCTGGTCCCAGCGGCCCGAGAATCCAGTTGCTGGATGCGCGGGGCCAAAAAAGGAACGGTACAATTATGGAAATAAAGTGATATCTGATCAAATTTAGTTTTTCTGGAACCAGGTGGTACGCGGCGACTGTACGGGACCTCCAAGTGGTACTCGATCACAAAAAGGTTGGGAACCACTGCTCTATAGTAACCAAGTTATGGTCAATTTTAAGATTTTAGCATAATAAACTTACTTCTTTTAGAGAGTTCATTTTTGCACTGAAATGAGGTGATTTTAACATACGCAACAGGATATCTAGCCGCAGATCATCTACTACTGTTACTAAATCAGGCTGAAATCGCATACAGAGGAGCTTGATGGCAGACAAGAGTTCAGGAATACTGACTAGCTTCTGTGAAAGAGAAAACTTATGGGTAGTCTATACATTTCACAGTCTATACATTTTGTCAAGAGATTATATCATTTAATTTGTTTAAAGAGTGGAAATTTGCAACACCAGGAAACATTAATTAAAAAAACACAACAAAGTTATAATAATGTACCAGATACAGAGCAACTGATATCATTAAGGCAAAAATCATCTGAGAAGTTTCAGGATAAGCTTGAATAACCTAGGCCAGTGATGGCGAACCTATGGCACGCGTGCCACAGGTGGCACGCGGAGCCATATCTGCCGGCACGCGAGCGGTTGCCCTACCTTAGTTCCAGCGCGCATGTGTGCACCGGCCAGCTGATTTTCGGCTCACGGGGAGGCTCTGGGAGGGTGTTTTCGGCTTCTGGGGGGCCTCCAGGGAGGTGGGGGAGGGCATTTTTGCTCTCCCTAGGCTCTAGGGAAGCCTCTGGAGCCTGGGGAGGGCGAAAAATGGGCCTACTGGGACCACCGGAAGTCAGGAAACGGGCCATTTCTGGCCTCCAGAGGGCCTCGGGGGGGGGAGCCATTTTTGCCCTCCCCAGACATTGAATTATGGGTGTGGGCACTCACGCATGTGCGATAGTGTGCGCGCACGCGCTTTCGGCACCTGAGGAAAAAAAGGTTCGCCATCACTGACCTAGGCACAACAGTTATTCAGTTAACATTACAATGACAATTTTGGATTATACTTAGGAAATCCAGGGCTACCTTGTCTTTCAGGTCCTTCTCTTCAATGTTTTGAACGTATTTAATCATATTATGAATGACTGGATCCAACATGGGCTATAAAATGAAGGAATATTAACTTAGCATCTTAGAAAGAAAAATATATTTGTAAGTCTTCATACTACAATATTTCCATCCTTTTAGATGGGAAAATTGGCTGGGAGTCAGCATAGTGCAAACCGCAGCAAGTCAGTAAATTATAATCCTAATCTGTGAGTATAAGTGCTTCCCATTCATATAAGAGACAGCCTATTCCTCTTATGCTCACTTTGGCTATCACTCATTATAAACATATCTATGTCAATATTGGACAAAGTGCCTGAAATCATCTCTATGCAGATCTGAATTTATCCCCACGCAACTGTAATAATTCTATTACTATTAAGAAGAAAGAAAATCCAAACTCTATTTGCTGCATCATTATTAAAAATTAATTACCTGTACCACTGAAGAATTTAGATACTCGGCACAAACTCCCAAAGGCTGAACCAATGAAGAGACTGCCTAGAAGAAGAAATATTTAAAAACAAACAGAGAATACTCCCTACATAAATGCTTCACAAATAGACACATGTGATAAACATGTTAAACACATCTAAGCATGTCTAAAATGAACTAATGAACAATCAGGACCAATATAGTCATATCTGATAAAATAACAAATAAAATTCACTGGTAATGCAACCATAGAATTTTACACCAGAAACTGAGAGTTGAACATATAATAAAAATACCACAGACATTATATTTGCCTTATCCAACACTGGTATTCCTTTATTTCTACAACACCAGAAAGCTCAGATACATTAGCTACAATAAACTACAATTAGTATAACCAAATAACATTTAACTTACCCCAAGTTCAATGTCTTCTGAATGAAGTTTGGACTGAATTGCAGAAAATCCTCCTAATTCTGCAAACTAAGCAAAATCCAAATTGGCAGAAAGTAGGAAAAAAATTTAAGTATATAGACATGCCCAAATATATATACTAATTTAAATAAACTTTCAATCACCAAATAAATAATCATGACATAAGTACAAATAAACCCCAGTCTACCCTCAAAAAGGTAGAATACTGTAACATTTATTTTATGCTATTGTTCCCTGGAAGGAAAACAGTAGGACTTCCTGGATCAGTTCACCAAGAGAGGGGCGAACTAAAACTCATACTCACATTTCATAAGTAATGAAAACCAATATTAGCGCTGCTTCAGTAAATGTCTTTCTTCCTGAAAACTCTATTATCTCACTTGAATATTACATTAAGGTATCTCAGATAATAAATTCATTGTATAAGATTATTTTTGGCACATACAGTAGTGGCCAAAATTGTGGAAACCTTTTGGGAAAAGTGTACAGCATTTTTGAGGTTTGATGGCTAATAACACCACTTTTTTGGGGGGGGAGTAGTACCATAACATTATATATCCTCTGTCCAGGAAACATGGGTTTTAGCCCAGTTTAGTCTTTTCAATCTTTGTTTGAGAGATAAAAGTGGCTTTTTTCGTGGAATTCTAGGTTTTAGGCCAAATTCCTGCAGTCTGCGCCGAACAGTCCTTGAATTCAACTTCACATTGCATTGCGCCATTTCATCTTGTATATACACCCAGATTATTTTCTTCTGTCATATAGCAGTGTCTCTTAATTCTTCTATCATCACTTGCTGTTGTGCACCTTTTCCTGCCTTTACCAGTGTGGTTTTGTAGTAACTGAGTCTCCTTATACTTCTTCAAAAACTTAAAAATGCCACCTTTGGTTAAGTTTCCACAAATTTTCTTCTAATTTCTTTATAACTGTAGCCTTGTTCACTTAATAATACTATTTTACATAGCTTTCTGGGTGACCAGTCAACTCTTTGCACCATTACTTTAATTTTATTATGTTTTACAAGCTCACTAAATGAAAGAACACACATAAAAAACAACCAACTTGATAGCGATCACATAACACACTGACAATTGTCCTCCTCTCAGCTTCAATACATGACCTCAATAATTGAATCCTGTAATTTGATTGGCTCATTGCCAAAACAAGATGACACCTGACTGGCTCTCTAAACACTCATGCTCATTGGCTACAATCAGATGAAGGAAAGCTACCTGATATCAACCTAAGCAAGTTGTGTTTCCTTTTTCTGGTTATTTGGCTATAACCTTTCATAGAATACAGGTAATTGAACAAACTTCATTGCATTACATTCTTGATTAAATTATCTTTCCACTGATATATAATTTTATGGTACTACTCCCCCCAAAAGTGGTGTTATTAGCCATCAAACCTCAAAAATACTTTCCCAAAAATGTTTCCACAATTTTGGCCACTACTAGAACTACAAATTTCTTTCCATATATCCTGGATAAAAGTTAGAAGAATTTTTTTCTACTCTGATCTATATGCTCTCTACAGTGAGAATTTATTTAAGAAAAACTATTAAAGTTCTATATAGGTACACATGATACAGAGTGAACAGTATTTTTATTTACTTACCCTATTCACTAAGTCTACTAGCCATCCGTGAGGTTCCTGTATAATTGAGAATACAATTTAAATGTTGGAATTTTAATTGTTTTTGTTTTCTGAATCTAAATTACTTCTTATATTAGCAATCACTGCAAATGCAAAACATGATTCTTAGCAAGAATCATCTAAAAAAGGCACCCAAAGAGCTAAATGTTGTCATTAGAACTATTCATTTTTCTCAAAATAAATAATTGGCTAGGGCAACATTTGACAATAGATTTGCCATCTCAAAAATAACAATAACTCACCATGAAGCACCGTTAAAAACTATTACTTTTAAATCTGGAAACACTATTTGATATAAACAAATCCAAAGCTATAAATATATCAAAAAGTTCCATTCTGGAATCATGATTTAATGATATTAAGAATAAAATTATATTTTTTTTCAATCCTATTAAAAAAAATATGATAACGGATTGCATTGGTGCAGTATGATTGTCATTACAGGTACTCTTCAACATACTGTAAGATCACAATTGAGACCAAAATTTCTGTTGCTAAGTGAGACATTTGTTAAGTGAATTTTGCCACATTTTATGTCCTTTCTTGTCTCAATTGTTAAGTGAATCACTGCAGTTGTTAAGTTAGTAACGTGGCTGTAATGTGGCTTCTCCGTTGACTTTGCTTGTCAGAAAGTCACAAAAAGTGATAACATGATCCAAGGACACTGCAACCAGTCATAAATAGAAGTCAGTTGCCAAATGTCTGGATTTTGATCACATGACCATGGGGATGCTGTAAAGATCATGTGAAAAATGGCCATAAGTCATTTTTTTCAGTGCCACTGTAACTTTGAATGGTCACTAAACAAACTGTTATAAGTGGAGGACTACCTGTATTAAATATAACTTAAGGAGATACTTCATGAAAATTGTCTTTTTTGTTGAAAAATACTATACAAAGTAATAGTTTTTAACCGTGCTTCATGGTGAGTTATTGTTATTTTTTGAGATGGCAAATCTATTGTCAAAAACCTGTTGCATTGTTAAAATATATAAAAATATTGTTATACATATCTCATGCATATAACACTGTCTGTTAAATAACCATACATTTTATATTTACCTTTTGGAAAGCCGTAATAGGAGAAACAGCATATAGTTTCCCTTCCCCAAATATCTCTGTCCAGTTCCTTTGGCACATTTTCATTCGGTTTTTAAAATGATACTCATTGTCAGGATTAAAAGCCTTAATAAAATAAAAGAATATGATGAAAAACAAAAACCAAGTCAACATAGTGAATTAATATTGAAGTGAATTAACAGAATACGTGTTTTAAGATCTCAACGTTTTAATGCAATTTGTTAATATCATTTTATCATATAGTAGAACCTCTGGTCACAAATGCTTCTGACCATAACCAAATTGGGGTTTTTTTTGTAAGCGCCAAATTTCCTGTTGTTTGTTTACAAACAACAGCGACCTACGTGTGGCTGCTGCATTAATTTTGGTTAGGTTCGGGTCACAACCAAATCGGGTTGCGACCAGTTATGGAACGAATTATGGTCGTGACCAGAGGTTACTGTACTCTATCCATATTATTTTTTATATTTAACTTTTTAATAGTAAAATCTTGAACATATTGCACATAGAAAAGCATATAGGAAAATATTTTATACCAGCATACATTAATTGTCAATATAAGTACTGTTAGAAAGCAGTTCTACACAAATGCATTTTTTTTCATTTTCTAACTTTAAATTTTTTTGGGGGGGGAGAGATTAGACTAAACATGGGGCTGTATGGCACTAAGCATGTGCTTGCACACTGTTGGCAAAAAACTATGCTAATTTAGTTAAATAACAAACTGAACGTTTATATTCAGCTATATATCTGTACTCTGAAATATTTAAACAGCATGGTGAACAAAGACTGCCTCAGTGAACATCAGTAAGAAAACTATACCCCCGCCAAACTTTGAAGCCTGGAGTGAACTAAAATTATCCTGAGGGAAGGAAGGAAGTGGAATTGGACATATCCCTGTGTCTTTCCGGCATAAGAAAGATAAATTAGAAAGAAAGACTTCTTTAACTCAAGAGAGGGAAAAATTGTGAAATAAAATTAACCCTTTCATGTTTTAAATGTAAAGGGAAATGTGTACACTGGGGCTTGGGACATAGTGAAAATCAGGAAAACAATGATGTAAAATGTTAACCTTTTTGGGGAAGTGGAGATGGTTCAAGATGAAAATGATGATCTTACATTGCAGGGTTTTTTAAAAATCAAAATACCAAAGTAATATAGCACTATAGCAATAGCACTTAGACTTATATACCGCTTCATAGTGCTTTACAGCCCTCTCTAAGCGGTTTACAGAGTTCAGCATATTGCCCCCAACAATCTGGGTCCTCATTTTACCGACCTCGGAAGGATGGAAGGCTGAGTCAACCTTGAGCTAGTGAGATTTGAACAGCTGAACTGCTGAACTAGCAGTCAGCCTGCAGTCGCAGCATTTAACCACTGCACCACTTCAGCTGTAGCAAATAACTTTAAAAATAACCCTTTTTGCCACCAAATTTGTATAGCTTTCTGCAGCGTGGGACATGTGTTCTGGGATCCAAAATGGGAGCTGAAGACTATATGTGGCTATGGGTGGTTTACTTTTGCTGTATGTAACTATGTAAATTAAATCCTGTTCATCTCAAATGTTGAAATACTACGCATAGAAATCCGAGTATTATTATTAAACTTTTATGTAATACTTCCCTTTAAAAATTGAAGTTCTTTATCTAAGCAAATCTTACAGTAGCATTGCAGAATAGGTAGGTATAATTATTTTTGAAAACTGTCTAAAAATAGCACAATAGCATAAATTTGTCCTTTTTCAAAACAGCAATAACCATCATCATAGTATATTTGCAAAGAAGGCTCAGAAGCAACAAATATCTATTAATGTATACTATCACAATATTCTATATTTGTGAATCTGTCCATTATAACTTGGAAGCAGTCGTACATACTGAATACCAATTTTAAAAATCTAATATTCAGCATACTATGCTGTATTTTTTAATTCTGTGACTTCATTTTGGACTATAAACAAAACAAACGAATAATCCAATATGTAGGAGAAATGTCAGTGCATTGATCTGGACATCTTGCCAAGCAATCAATTATCCTGACTACCGTTTAGAAAGCCAATGTGCAGTCTTGGAAGTGGACAAGACAGAATCATTTATAGATTTAGAGATCATGGCATACCAGTTACTATAAGTCAAAGTAACAGGTTTAGCCACTTGAAGCCATTATTTCTGATTATATCATTTGGGTTGATCAAATCTGTTAATTTAGAAATCACATTAAACCACAGTTAAAAGCTAACTTTACCACTATTTCATATGATGTCCCACTTGGGCCCTTAATGTAAAGCACTAATATTTGCAGTCTGACAAGCCTCAGAGAGATGTAGTAGTTACAATACCATTGTAAGTACAGATAGAAGTCCAACAGGAATAGGATCTTGTTTCACTCTCTCTGCAGCCAGATCTACTAATAACATCAACATATTGTAGATTCCCTCATGGATTTCAGTACCCCATTTATGAACTGCACTTGATGTCAGCAGCTGTAAAGAAGCAGAGTCTATGTTAACACAACATCTTTCTGTATACTACCAAAACCCTCCCTGCCGTGACCTTTAACTGGGTGAAACCATGCATCATAGTTCAATAATTTTTCAACCAAGGGGCTAAATTACAGAATATGTCCAAAGTCTATGATCCATGACTCCAGAGGAAATGAAATTTAGGAAGCTGTAGATGCTTCAGTACTACTGCCGTGCTCATGTGATCATTTGCAATGTTCCCTGATACGTCCCAGCTATTTGTGCAATCCTCCTCTTCCTCTCCCACCTAGCAGCTGCCTGCTGGGAAGGGAAGGGAAGGGAGGGAAATGCAGGGAGGGAGACAGGGATAGGGATGGACAGCAAACAAATTTAATAAATTAAATAAAAGACAAGGTGGCAGGGATAGGGAGGGGAGGGGAGGGAGGGAGGGAGGATTTCCAATGGTCACTGCCAGTTCCCCACAAGGAAGTTCTATGAGGAAGCTGACAGGAAGTCAGAAGCAGTTCCCATTTCTGATTTCTGTTTACCCATGGTCAATCGTGGTCTGTTTCTCTGTTTAGATAAGGAAATATCTCTAAAACAATGACCCAACGGGTCATGGGCTGTCCAGTGATCAATAGAGCAACAGGGCTATTTTCATGTAACAGTCAGCAACTGAGCTCAATTTGAAGGTACTACTAGAAGAGAATTTGAAAGTAATTTTACTACCTTTGACATTTAAATTGCATTTTTCTGGTCTTAAAAAGATTATTTTTATTAATAGCAAGTTACTGTAAGTGAAAATAAAATCTTAAATAAATTCTCAAACTAGAAAAGACATGGGTGTTTTTTCATCCAACACTGTTGCCAGAATAAAAGTAATTCAGTCTTGACTATCTCCAATTCCAGCTATAGCAATTCAAATCTGATTTTTATTTTTGCACTTACCTTTTTAAAAGCTTCGGGCATACATCTCTCCATAAATCTCCTGCAATTTTCATCAGAATCAGAAAGTCCTTATTTTAAAAAGAAAGAAAAGACGTCGTTAGAATTCAAACTACTCTATGACTAAGAAATATAACTAAAATATAACTAAAAAGTTATAATAATTTAATAAAGGAATATGGATGAAATAAATATGGTATATTTCTAGAACATAGCAGAGCACTAATGATGCTTTTTAAACCTTAATATATTTGGTGCTAGTTGAGTTGTTGCAGACATATTCCAAATCTGAATGAATGTAAATTGCTGCTCAGTTCATTCATTTCAATTTCAAAGAACTGAAATAGAAAATAAGGTGGTATAACAAAGAGATTTAAAAGAGGACCTAGATCAAAACATTTAAAATTTTGAATCACTGAGTTAATTTATGTATTTTATTGGTATTTTATTTTATAGTTAAACCTCAGGATAATGATATACCATGTTTACTAAGAGAGAAAAGTTGCCTATCTACACGACAAAAAATAAGTGAATTAGTTAGGTTTGCAAAATAAACTATCCACTTATAAATAATTCCGTATCTCATTTACAAAAAACATTATCTCTCTCTCATATACACACCACACTCAGAAATTGATATTATTCAGATGTACAAATATTTGTCTCATGAGAGAGAGTGGGGGGAGGGAGAGAGTGGGGGGGGGTAAAGTAAAAAGAGAAATGGAGAGGTTGAGACTTTGGAAAAAGTGCAAAGAAGAGCAATCAAGATGATTAAAGGCCTGGAGACAAAAACATATGAAGAACGGTTGCAAGAATTGGGTATGGCCAGTCTAGACAAAAAGACTGGGGTGACATGATAGCAGTATTCAAGTAGTTGAGGGGCTGCCACAAAGAAGAGGCGGTCAGCTTATTTTCCAAAGCACCAGAAGGCAAGACAAAAAACAATGGATGAAAACTAATCAAGGAGAGAAGCAACCTGGAATTAAGGAGAAATTTCCTAACAGTGAGGTCAATGGAAAAGTCCTAACCAGTGGAACAGCTTGCCTTCAGAAGTTGTAGGTGCTTCACCATTGGAGGTTTTTAAAAAAAGACTGAACAGCCACCTATCTGAAATGGTATAGGGTCTCCAGCTTGAGCAGGGGATTGGACTAGAAGACCTCCAAGGTCACTTCCAGCTCTATTCTGATTGGTTGATTGATTGATGAACCAAGAGGAAGAAGTACCTGTTCTGACCTAGGCTTCCTGATCAAATAATACAGCACAAACGGCGTCCCAAAAACCTATTTTATTTTAACGGCTGGTAATTATTTTCATTCCCAGCCATAATAAGTCCCAAACAATTATAACAAGTCCGACAACAGTCTTTTGGGGGAAAGGCAGATAAGCACACATGAACCTTGAGCTTTCTGGACAAGCTGCCAAAGACCAATTAGCAAGAAACTTGGCAAGGCCAAACAGAAACACTGAGTCCCAGCTAAAATGACACGAGTTGAACAAAGTTGCTTCCTGCCATGAGCCCTTCCATGTGCTCCACTTATATAGCCTATGGGAGGGGCCAATTATCTCCAAGCCTTACTCCCAAATAGTCCTTCTCCTCTGTAACTCTTCTTGCCTTCAGGTAGCTCTGCGCATACGCGCATTGAGAACAGGCTCCCCCTGTTCCTTTGCCTCGCTCATGTCAGCCTCTGGAGGCTCTGGAGTCGGGACAGACCTCCCAGATGGCTCGGGCTGGATCCCTGCCTCTGGCACTGAGCCTTCTCCAGACTCCAGGCACATGTTCCTGGCCCATGTTCCTCCCCAGCCTTCTCACTGTCCGACTCTGCTGCCAGCTCCACAGGCCACTTGTGGACCACAACACTACCGTATTTTTCGGAGTATAAGATGCACTCCCCCCCATAAAAGAGGGTGAAAATTTGGGTGCGTCATATACACCGAATGTAGCCCCGCCCACCCACCGGCCTCCATGCGTCGTGTTTTATACCTGTTCCAGACTGCAGGGGTTGCCACAGACCATCGCCCCAAAAATGGAGCTTTTGGAGGCTGAAAAGGCATCCCCTCCCAAATGGAGCTTTTGGAGGCTGCAAAGGCAGCCCCTCCCAAACGGAGCTTTTGGAGGCTGCAAAGGCAGCCCCTCCCAAACGGAGCTTTTGGAGGTTGAAAAGGCAGCCTCTCAAACAGAGCTCTGAAACGGAGCTTTTGGAGTGTGATAAAGCAAGGTGCGGAGGCCAAAATGGCAACCCGGAACAGCTGCCTTGTCGGACCGGTTCCCTGCTTCGCCTGCTGTACTCACTGGAGCGCCCTGCGACAATCAGCTGCATTTTTGAAGCTGCGTATCTGCCCCAACGAGGCACATGTGAGCGTAGCTAGCATGCACACGCTCACAACCAGCAAACCTGTTGCTAAAGTTCACCTCTGGGAACAGCAGATTGGGGGTATTCCTGGAGGCCGATCCACCCGCCAATCAGCTGCTCGTGATGAATCAGGCTAATGTGCTGAAGCTGACCAAGCTGTTTGCTAAGGACGCTAGTCAGATGAATACCGATGGATGCTGTAGGCAGAGGCAGAATTTTTTTTTCTTATTTTCCTCCCCAAAAACTAAGGTGCATCTTATACTCCGAAAAATATGGTAATTGGACAAAGAAAGGGAAAAGAGATAGAGAAAAAAATGCTGTTGAAAAAAGGGTTAAAGACTAATCTTTTGGAATAACTTTAAAATGTATCCCATATCACTACTTTTTTTACATCCAGTTGCACCTTTGCCTATTTACATTACTTCCCCCATCCCTCCAATTCAGACAAATATTATAGTAATTTCTGAACAAACTACATACAGTATTCAGTATTCACCATGCTGTCAAATACATACAAATAAGTAAAACTGTTCTTTGAAATTTGAGTTCTGCAGTATCATATATCATCCAGTAGTTACTATATACTGGTACATGTTAAGTTTCAGGGGTACAGAACTTATGTTCACAGAACTTGGGTTTAGCAGTTGAACACAACTATAGTAGTACTATTTTTAAACAAAATATGGTCACTCAGCATCCACAAGTACTGTATTCTTAAGTGGCAACTCAGCACACATCTCAAGGTTCAATGATTTCCAAGGCTTGTAAATACCTGTGTAGTCTTCTACCTGTAATAGCAATTTTGACTGCTACTGTATATGATGATATATGCTGACATTTTGTTCAGTTTCCCATGAGGGAAAAATACTAGCTGAACGAGAGATTGTTGCTAATATTTCATAAAGAAATGGTGTGGCTGCCAGTTTTAAAAGCTAGGTTTTGTTCTTGATTTAGTAATTCGGAAGAGGAACCAACAAAGAATACTAGTTGATTCATACTGCTAAACAAACCATAGAGCTGTGCTTGATTTAGCCATTCCTGACGCCAAGAGAAGCCAACAAAAGCCTCATCATGAACTCTATGGTTACTTGGAATCTGGATAAGCAAATTCTCAAAAATCCAGGTTTATTGTTATGTGAACATAGTCAATAACAGATAAAGCTGTATTGGATGTGAATACTTATTTGCACGTAGCATGTCACAGTCTATGTCAGAAGGATGGGCTAAATGGCAAATATGCTGCTTCATACCGGCTAGGTCTATCCATTAGCAGGTGAAGCTACTAAAGCACAACAGGTGGTTGGTTAGTCAATTTTAGCACAACAGGATTCTAACTTCTGCCTAGAATATGAGTTCATTCTCTGATTTATTCTAAGCAAAAAAGGCAGAATTATGTTTCCATACTTCATATTTTGTTTGACTACGCAAGATATGTACATTTCATCAAACTACATCTTGTATGTTTATCATCACACCAACTTTATGAAGTTTATATATGAACATATATGAATTGGCCCACTGCATCTGTTTGACTCCCTTTCTATATATCATGCTCAAATAACTAGGAAATTGTTTAGCTAATTGGTCTTTCATAATTAAAAAAAAACAGCAAAGTCCATTGATAACCAATGCTGCACTCTTTATCTCCCCAACCAGCACAAAATCATTACCTCTGGATATATACAAAAGTGCAAAATATGCATCCATTGTTGCTAGCCAGTGTTTATGTCATACATTGTAGTCTGCAATCATATTTCAAGCATGTTTATGTCAAATATTACTATTACCGTATTTTTCGGAGTATAAGACGCACCTTTTTCCTCCCTAAAAGTGAAAATTTGGGTGCGTCTTATACTTCGAATGTAGCTTTTTTTTCCAGCCCTAACTAGGTGCTAACAGATCTTCCCAGCTCTTACCTTGCAGGCTTTTTCATTGTTACTCTCCAAAGAATGTTTTTCCAGCCCTAAGTCTTTGCAGAATTTTTTTTCATTGCTCTACTTGCTCTGAATAAGTTTTTTTCTAGCCCTAACCAGGTGCTAACAATCTTCCCAGCTCTTACTGGCTTGCAGGTTCTTTCATTGTTATTCTCTCAGAAGAAGGTTTTTTTAAGTCCTAACCAGGAGATAAAATAACGTGCTGAAGCTGACCAGACTAAGGACGCTAGCCAGATGAATACCTGGTAGGCAGATTGTTTTCCCCTATTTTCCTCCCCAAAACTAAGGTGCGTCTTATACTCCGGTGCGTCTTATACTCTGAAAAATACGGTAGTTAAAAAAGAAAATCTAGCTGTATTGCAGACTATATTAGTTAATAATAAAAAGCATTTAATTAAAAAGTTTCCATGTTAAAAAGATAAAAAACATAAAATTAAAATCATCAGCACTATATAGAATGTTATGCTTGTTTCTACTCATAAAGTATTTTGTTTAAAATGTTAATAACACATACATGAAACACAAGAAGTTAACAGTGATTTTTGTGGAGTTTTTTCCTTTTTATTATGTTATTATAAATCACGATAGATTGCATTGTTTCAATAGAGATGTTTATATAATGCAATTAAATATTATTAACGTTCTATTATTTAAATAGCTTAGAGCAGGGGTGTCAAATTTGATTTCATTGAGGGCCGCATCAGGGTTGTGTGAGGGGCTGGAGTGGCTATGGCAAGGGTGGGCATGGCCAATTCGAAATCACTCGTGTCGGGGGGCACCTGTGGTGGCCCGAGTGGTCTGCCAGCGAAAATGGGCTCCTGAGCTCCATTTTTGGCTGCTACGGCCTCCTGCAACCCACGTGTGGCCATCCCAAGCTCTGTTTTCGCTGGCAGATGCACCACGGACCAGTCCTTTGATGTTTCCAGGACAGCCCTGCGGGCCAGATCTAAGCACCCCGCGGGCCGGATCCGGCCCTTGAGTTTGACGCCCCTGGCTTAGAGTATATGGATATTCTACCATATTAATTACAATTTAGCATGTCAATATTGCAAGCATAAATTTGGCATTTTCATCCAAAGTTGAGTATAACATTAAAAAAATATTATGACACACGTCAAATTATATGTTACATAAAGAGCTTTGATCTTAACATGACGACTTATTAAAGTCTCTTTTGTATTGTTATTTAATATACATGTATATGTATGCATTTCACACACACACACACACACACACACACACACACACACACACAGTGTGTGTGTTAGAGAAATGTTAATTAAAGGGGAGAAAAGAGATAGAGATTTTAACAAGAATTAAAATACCCCAAAGTAGAAAAAAAGAAAAAGGAATAAAGAAAATTAACTGTGATTTTAAAATATTAAAGATTTATTTTTTTACCAGCAATACAGCAATTGAATATTATTTTTATTAGCAGTAGAAAATGAAGTATTTTAAAGTTTTTTTTAAAAAAAGAAAATGGTAACTTACCTAGCCTTACAAGATACGTTGATGCAATTAAACATTTGCCAAGAGACTCTTCCCGCTTATATGGTATGGACCAGTGATCTGTTAATACTCTGCTCTCCAATTCATAAAGATTTGTTGTAGGAAACTCTACAACACCTTCTCCAGAGCAGTTTCCATTTTCATCATTCTTCTGCTGAGAAAAAAGCTATATGTGAGTTCTAGCTAACAGAAGATATAAAAGGCAACATGCCAACTCTGTACTGAAAATATTGATATACTAATTACTACAAAAGCAGTAACCTGAATTCACTTGCTCTGTGTGCTTGCTATTTCTATACCCAGCAAGAAAATGAAAATGCACCCCAAATTGGGAGAACTGTCATTGAATCTAATATGTGCATACTGTAGTACAGATGAACCATATTTTTTTTCAAAAAACAATTATATTCGTATATGTTAGAAATTACAAATAATTTCTATATATATTTTTTCCTCAAAATTATAAAAGCAAAATAAAACAAACCTTAAAGAGAATATGAGGAATATTAATTCAATTAATATAGAATACTTAAAGAGAACACATATAAAAGTAATGTATAATTGTTACACTGATAATTTATAAAACCAGATGATCATGTTTAACATATCAGGAGCCAATGTAGAGTCAAAGAGTTTTGTAAACAAACAAACAAACAAAACAAACAAACAAACAAACGGCTAGCTAGCTAGCAAAAAGGATTATCCATTCAGAGATACTCTTCATAAAGTCTCAAGCACCTTCCCTATCGTGCAATTTCTCCTACTGTATCTCAGTTTTGCTTATAAGCAAGGATGGATAATCAGGCAGTTACCATAATAGCCTTGTAAGGGATATAAATTGCTCTTGGTTAATAGCAATAGCACTTAGCACTTAGACTTATATACCGCTTCATAGTGCTTTACAGCCCTCTCTAAGCGGTTTACAGAGTTCAGCATATTGCCCCCAACAATCTGGGTCCTCATTTTACCCACCTCGGAAGGATGGAAGGCTGAGTCAACCTTGAGCCGGTGAGATTTGAACAGCTGAACTGCTGAACTAGCAGTAGCCTGCAGTGCTGCATTTAACCACTGCACCAACTCGGCTCTTGAATAATGGCAATTGGGAATGGAATTTCTATTGCTTAGTGACACGGTCATAAAGTGTGCTGTCATGTGATGTGCTGCTTAGTGGCGACAGTTCCGATATTTCTGGTTGCCATCCTTAAGTGAATCTTGCAATGTCATCACATGGTTGCCGTTTGTGACCTCTTGGCAGCTTCCTGATTGACTCTGTAGGAAGCCAGCAATGAAGATCACAAATGGCAATCATGTGACCGGGGAATGCTGTAACATCATAATGAGCCAGTTGCCTGAATCACAGCCATCTGACTGTGCGGACTTTAAAGATCTGTTTATAGATAAAGGATGAAATATGGGAAGAAGATACTTGTATTTTCAAAGAAAGTGATATTACTTTGCTAAAGTAAAGGGAAGACATATGAAAGGTTTATGTTAAAATATATGTTACCGGTATTTCTGAGAACGCTTAATGGACTTTTGCTGCCTTGGCTAAATTTATTTGTAGATAAGAAATAAGATATAGGAAGAAGAGATTTTTTATTGTATTTTCAGAGAAAGTGGTAAATTACTGACATTGTAAGATCATATTTCAACCGATTACTAAATCTGTTTGTACTTGCTGTGATAAAGTTGGAAGTCACTTTATATTTTTTTTCTTTTTTAGTATATTCTTATTTTTTCTTTATTTTTTCATTTGTTTACTTTCTGCACTTTCTATGTTTTCTTTTAACTTGCTTATTCTTTATATATTAGCTTTTTAACCTTTGTAATTATAAACTTTAATATAAATAAGTTCGAAGGGTTACTGTACTAGTGGACCTTACATGAGAACCACCTGTGTTTTTCCAACTTTCCTGACATTTCCTGCTAAAGACAGAGGTTTTACTGATGCTAAACCAGTCAAAACTGTAATATATCCTAGAGCAGTGATGGCGAACCCTTTTGGCATCGAGTGCCCAAACCTGAATGCGCGCATTGGAGTGCCTGAAACCCTAAGACCAGTTGGCTGGTGCGCATGCGTGCGCCGGCCACCTGGACTTTGGGTTTCCGGTGCGCACATGCGCGCCAGCCAGCTGGTCTTCGCACACACCGGAGTACCAGAAACGTGTGCCAGAAACTCGCTGTGCACGCCAGCACGCATGCGCGCGCTGGAAACCAGAAGAGCAGCTGGCGATGGCATACGTGCGCACAGAGAGGGCTCTGTGTGCCACAGGTTCGCCATTATGGTCCTAGAGGTTCCTGCGAGTTACACCTGTATCTTTCTATAATATATACTATATATGCCATTATGTTATATGCCGTTCATTCACACACCCTTTTGATAGATATTCTTTACTAAAAGTACAAGTAAACTATTCAAAAGCTGGGAGAAAAAAGCAAACAGAAAAGGAAAGCAACACTAACGTAAAAAGAAGCAAGATATATTATTTCTGCCCAGAAGCAAGTGTCTTTAATGTAGCTGCATGTTGACACAAATGAGATAAACAAATCCAGCTTAAGTGAACTTAGTATACAATAATATCTATCAGACTCTAACTTTATCTGCTGTAAAATTAAGTACATAGATTATCTATAATTAAAATATATTGTAAATAATCGGTGCAATTAATTTTTCCAATAAAGAATGAACTGAAAGAAGGGGTTGACTTAATTTACTATGTAACCTTTAGCAAGCATTTAAAGCTCTGAAGTAAGAGTTGCTGCTACAGCACCTCAATTAATTTATAAATCATTCATTGTTGTTGTTGTTGTTAGTTGCGAAGTCGTGTTCAACCCATCGCGACCCCATGGACAATGTTCCTCCAGGCCTTCCTGTTCTCTACCATCCTCTGGAGTCCATTTAAGCTCACGCCGACTGCTTCAGTGAGTCCATCCAGCCACCTCATTCTCTGTCATCCCTTTCTTCTTTTGCCCTCAATCTTTCCCAGCATTAGGCTCTTCTCCAGTGAGTCCTTCCTTCTCATTTGGTGGCCAAAGTATTTGAGTTTCATCTTCAGGATCTGGCCTTCTAAAGAGCAGTCAGGGTTGATCTCCTCTAGGACTGACCGGTTGGATAGCCTTGCAGTCCAAGGGACTCGCAGGAGTCTTCTCCAGCACCATAGTTCAAAGGCCTCATTCATATAAAACACAAAGTTAAAATTGGAGAAGATCTTCACTAAGACTAACTCAAAAGCCATGTGAGTTTTTCCCTTCTTCCAGTTTAATAGAATGCCCTTCCATACACATTGGGCTATATCTCTCTTAATCCATGCTGGGAGTTGAAGTTAAAACTGGGTGGCACAAGATGTATATAAAGCAATGGATGGGTAAAGAAACAGAGGAATCCAACCACCAGGCCATGTTTTCTAGCCACAAGTCTTATTGCTAGTCTCAAAATGGAGATCAAAGTATCAAAGGCATTTATAATTAGGAACTGCTACAAACATAAAATTGATCCTTACATTCCACACTGGAAAAGTAAAGGCAGACTCTCCATTCTGATAACATAAAGGGTGCCTATTTGTGTATCAAGTGCAGTATCTGATTACAGACATCAAGGATAAGCAACAATTTGTTAAAAAACAAAACTTCCTAAATTTGTTTTCAACTAATGTAGCCTATGGGAATTGCATATTTTTTCCACTTCTTTTTTCTGCTGTCCAACTAACTCATTAGAGGTAGTCCTCGACTCATAACAGTTTATTTCGTGATCGTTCAAAGTTACAATGGCCACTGAAAAAAGGACTGTTTCTCACACTTATAACTTTTGCAGCATCCCCATGGTAACGTGATCAAAATTCAGATGCTTTGTAACTGACTCATATTTATGACAATTACTGTGTCCCAAGGTCATGTGATCACCTTTTGCCACCTTCTGACAAGCAAAGTCAATAGGGAAGTCAGACTCATTTAACAACCACGTTACTAAATTAACAATTACAGGGATTCACTTGACAATTGTGGCAAGAAAGGTCGTAAAATGGGGCAAAATTCACTTAACAAATGTCTCACTTAACAACATAAATGTTGGGCTCAGCTGTGGTTGTAAGTTGAGGACTACCTGTAGTTTCACTACCAAATTATTCTCAAAATATTTAAATAACAAACTAGAAAAACCTTAAAAAAGTTTTTTTCTACTGGAATTCAATAGACCTGCTTCTCCCAAAACACAATTCCTTTATTTATTTTCACTTTTGCTCAATAAAAAAGCAGAACTGGATATTCAAACTTCTTGTTAGAAGTCACAAGGGGAGATTATTATTAGTAGTATTGTTGTTGTTGTTGCTGCCAATGATGAATTTGAGACTATTTGCGGCTTTCCCAGTTGATTTCAAGTAAGTAAAGTCAATGGGGGGGCAGATTCACTTAACAACCATGTGATTCACTTAACAACTGCAATGATATACTTAGCCATGGCAAAAAAGGTTCTAAAATTGAGTGCAACTCACTTTACAACTGCCTTGCTTAGCAACAGAAACTCTAGTCCCAGATGTGGTTTTAAGTTGAGGACTACCTGTACAAAGTAGTGCCAAATATGGGTTTAACAATAGAGCAATAAAGCTCCAATAAAACCTCAAGTATCTGAAAAAGACAAAACAAAATGGGACTCATTGCACACTGGCTACTCACTGAACAGGCTATTTTAAATCACTGTGTACTCGGACAAGTTTCAAAACCTGTGACTGCTAGTCATAGGTTTTCTTTCCCAGTGCCAGGTCACCGTGTCATTTATAGCCTTTGAACTTTTTGCTAATGGTTCCCGTTTCTAAAATACACATCAAGAAGTATAGAGCAGGAAACTAGGAAAAGAACAAGGAAATGACAGAGGGAGTATTAAGTAATACAATATTCATATTGCACTTCAGTAGCAAGAAAGAACACATTGCGATTAGAGAATTGCCTCCAAAAGCACCCACAGGGCAATGTGAGAAGCACAGATAAGGACAGAACATCTTAAGATGCAGCAAAAATCTAAACTCTTGCTTGTTTTTCTTCAAAATATATCGGGGGGGGGGTGTCATTTCTAATGTCAATTAGTGCCTCAACTAAAGTAGGTCTTGCTCTACCTTTCTGTATATTGTGGTTGATCTAAGACAGGGGTGGGCAAACTACAGCTCTTTTGTGGACTTCAACTCCCAGAATTCCTGAGCCAGCCATGCATGCATGGCTGGCTCAGGAATTCTGGGAGTTGAAGTCCACAGGTCCTCAAAGAGCTGTAATTTGCCTACCTCTGATCTAAGATAATAGCTAAAAGCAGAGTATATTTCTATCGTGCTTCATGTTTACATAGCAGATAAGGTGCTACTGTAATATGTTTCTTATAGTCAAATCTAGGGCTATATGCACTTTGAAAATGATTCACTAAAAGTATTAGACCTCACACAACCAAAGCATCTCTTTAGTGTTCATTAAAGGAGTCTGTGCAAGCCTGAAAAAAGTCTTATTATAAACTTTTAAAGAAAAGCCTGAATAAAGGTGGGCTGGTTTAATAAAGAGCAGAGAAGTGCTGTGCTCATGTGAGTTTTGACACACTTCATTTTTGAAGCATGCATTGTCCTATTAAATACAATGTGTATATATCATCTGTATAAAGGCCATTATAGCAATAGAGCATTTCTGTAGGAAGTTTTAATTTGGAATTTCTCTAATTACTGTTAAATAATTGGGAGCTCCTCGAGAAAAACCAATACTGTTTGCAATGAAATGGCTGATATCTGAAGAATAGTTGCTAAAAATGGCAACCAGTGTAACTCTCAGACTACAGATGTTATGTGGGTACCTTGAAGTGCATCCATCACTACAAATCATTGCATTCTGGTTCTGTTGCAACTTACATATGGTTTACAAGGGCAGACCCACAGGTAGATATACTGCACAATAGTCCAATCCAGGTGACCAAATCATAAGTGATATGCCTACCATTCCAGGAGAGGTTGTAACTGGTATACAAGGTGAAAGTCTGCAAAAACATTTGTGGCCACAACTAGTTATAGGAAAAGAATATCTAACTTTGATATGTAAAAGTAGTGACAGTAGTGAAAATTTACAGTAAGAGTGACATGGTGAATGAAAGTGAAGTAATGAGTGAAAGTATTAATTAGAAGTGACAATATGGTCAGACCAAAAGCACAAGCAAGAATCTCATTGATGGTGTCAGTACTGATAAAAGTGGCCTCATTTTACAAGGCTCCTAACAATTGCAAGGTGGAATATGAGAAGCATTGATCAATACTTCTCATACTCATAGAAATTAAGGAATATAAAATTGATATTTTAGGAACAAATAAACTTTGGTGGGGTCAGATGATTACATGGCACTATTCAGGGTCAGACCATATGAAGTAATGACATTCAAAACTAACCTCGCTAATATATGCAATGATGGAGATACTTAAATATTCTATGACAAACTATAAAAAGAGATACATGTAATATTTGTAACATGTAATAGGTGATTAGAAAGGAGGAATTAAAATTTCTGGAAAAATTACACTAGACAAACCAAATCATACAGGACGTAGGTAACAGAATTTTGCAAAGAGAATTCTTTTATTACTTACACCTGCTTCAAGTGACACGGACTCTACACTTGGACATCACTACAGGGAAAACATTTGAACAAACTGATTACATAACAGGAAAGAGCCAATGGGGAGGTGCAATCAAATGAGACAGCACACTTCCAGGTGCGAACAGTGTTCAGCATGGAGCAGTGAATTAGGCTTCAAAAGCTAAAGAGAGTAATTGTAGCAGAAAGATTTGAGCTGGAAGGCATACAAATCAGAAGACAAAAGTATTGTAAGGAAATTACAGTTATTTTGAAAGAAAACCCAGGGAGCTATGGGAAATGATGACATTGCGAACACTGAAAAACACACACACACACACACACACACACACACACACACACACACACACGCACAACAAAATTTCAAAGAGCAAAATTTCAGAACAAGCTACCATGTTAGCAAATGAAATGAAACAAGGCAAAAGTTAAGAGTCTTGGGCAACAAGAAACACTTACTATCAGTGAACGCAGATTTCTAATGACAAGCAAAAAAGAAAAGGTATTTTGATCAAGCCTATCAGCAATAACATGAAAGTTTAATGAAACATGTTTTTAACACGATCAGAGAAATCACAGGAAAAATTACTATAAGGTAGGACTATTTAAGAGCAACCATAGAAAGGAACTAATAGAGGCCAATATGGTTAAAATGTAGGAAAATCATTTGGGGGAAGAATAACAGAAACATTTATAGTCAGAGAATATAGTGGTAAGATGGAAGTTTAGAATTATACAACTACCCATATTCTTAAGAGACCTTCAATAGATCTAGATAATTTTTCCTAAGGCTCCAACCTTTCCTTTTCAGGGAAGGTTGCTGTCTTATAGTTCCAGAGGGTCTTGAAACAAGATTATCTGGACCCTTTTTAGTCAGGATCTGTCTATCTAGTAGGGGATGTGGTGGTGCAGAGGCTTAATGACGCTGAATATGCTGAGCAATTGCCATCTCTCTGGTGGTTCGAGTCCAGCTCTGCAGGACAGGGTGAGCGCCTGTCTCTTGTCCCTAACTACTGCCCACCTAGCAGTTTGAAAGCATTGTTTGTGAGTAGATAGAGAGGTACCGCCATTTTGGTGGTGGGAAACAGCTGGCTGCATTCTGTGTGGGGACCTGGAACCAGCGCTGGATTTGCCTGGACACGATTGGCTGAGGAAAGTTCCGGATGAGCCAACTTCCGCTGAGAACACTGCAGGCCAGTCGGTGTGAAGCTAGTTGGATTAGCAATTGTTGGCCTGCCAGGACTTTTACTGTGTGCATAACATTATAACCTCCCATATGTATGCCATGTGCTACATAAATAAATATCTAGTTGTGGGAGATAAAAACACATGGCATGCAATCAAGCAATTGATATTAGACAGGATCCAGGCCCAGTTATAGCACTGAGATGGCATTGATTAGGCTTATGGATTATTCTGGTGGACTTGGGATGAAATTAATGTATCCATCCTAGACCTCCATGATCTCTTAGTGGCCTTGAATCATGTATCCTTCTGGTCCAGTCTAGGGGATTGGAGGCACCAAATTACAGTGATTCTCTTTTCTTTCTTCAAGGCCGGTTCCAGTTCAGTATTGATAAGGGGAGAGGTTAAGCCAGAGGCCCTTGTTTGTGGGTTCTTTTCTTTCCCCGCTCCTATTTAACATCTACATGAAAACACTGGACAAGGTTATCTGTTGGCATAAGGTCCCAGTCAAAATTGGTGTAAAATTTGGGGGGGGGGGGCTCCTGAACTCACAGCTCATTTCTGAGCTGGAGTCATTGTTCATGTTAACTCATGAATTACTCACCTTTTGTTTAGATTACTGTAATGTGCTCTATAGCAGGGGTCTCCAACCTTGGCAACTTTAAGACTTGTGGACTTCAACTCCCAGAATTGTGGACTTCAACTCCCAGCTTTGCTGGCTGAGGAATTCTGGGAGTTGAAGTCCACAAGTCTTAAAGTTGCCAAGGCTGGAGACCCCTGCTCTATAGGGGTTGCTCTTAAAGAGCATTTGGAAGCTGTAGCTGGTCCAGAATGCAGCAAAAGGGGCAGCTTTTGGCATTGTTACACTCATGTAACACCGCTGTTCCATGAGCCGCACTGGCTTCCTAGTAGTACTTCCTAGTACTATTTAATTTGCTGGTTGTTGCCTATAAACTCCTACATGGCATAAGGCCAGGCAACTTGAGGGAACCACCTTTCTCCCATTGTTTTTGCTCATTCACCAGATCTAGCAGAGACGGCATGCTCCAGGTCCCCTCCCATAAATGACATCATTTTGTTGGATCCAGGAGCCACGCCTTCTCTGTTACAGTGGCTGCATTGCAGAACAGAAGTCACCCAGAGATCTGAATGGCCCCGTCTCTGTTGGCCTTTCATAAAGCTCTGAAGCCCTGGCTGGTTCCCCAGGCATTTGGGCCAGGAGATTCAGCACATTCTATTGATGTGATTTTATGACTGGAATTTATTACAAATAGTCCTCATTTAATAATGGCAATTGGGACCAAGAACGCCATCACTAAGAATGCAGTTGAAAGGTGCAACGTCATGTGATTGCATCGAATTATGATGGCAATTCTGGCAGTCCCAATTGCCATCCAGGCAGTATATGCAAGACAGCCAAAGACTACCATGAGTTGAAACAATTCTACAATTACTAAATTTAAAATTTCGTATCCTTTTCTAATAAAGACAGTAGATATTGTTGGCTCAATGTGGTCAATAAACACGTGACACAGTTCTGTGTGTTGTTTATTTAACCAGTATCTCTTTGTCTGTTAGTAAAAAGCTCAGATCACATACTCAGTTGTAGTATTGCAAGTTATACAAAATTCCAGAGTTCACAAAATTTCTCGCAACAGTGTATATTTAGGAACTCACTGGAATGTAAGATATGACAGACAATAGACCATCTGAAACACTGGAAAGGATAAGACACATAGGCAATCCTCATTGATCTGCTTAAAGTAACAGGAAAAAATAGTCAAAGAGCTAACAACTTTGTCTCAGCAAAAAGGAACAAGACAGCATGGCCTGGAAATGGGGGGAAAAATATAAGCATATATATACCTATATTGAGGGGAGATGCAAAAAAATATACATTAATAAATTGACGCACTATTCATCAAGTTTTACTTAAGAGTTTTCACAGATTATCATCATTCATTGGAACAGATATATTTGATAAATAGGCAGAGAGTTATACAAGATAGAGAATGGAAGTAGCAAAAACATGTAAGAAAGGTATTTACCCTGCTTTTATTGACTAGAACAGGGATGTCAAATTTACATTGTCACATCGTCAGCAAGTGACACATTGCGACTTTTTCCCTTTTCACTAAATCAGGGGTGGGCGTGGCCAGTCCGTGAAGCATCCGGCCCACAGGCCTTGAGTTTGACACCCCTGGATTAGAATAATGCCTTTGGTCATGGAGCTCATAAGTAGAATATAGAACAGGGGTGTTAAACTGAAGGCCCGCGGGCCGGATTTGGCCCATGGAATGCTTAGATCTGGCCCATGGGTCTGCCTTGGAAACGCCGAAGGACCGGCCTGTGGTGCCTCTGCCAGTGAAAATGGCCCGTGCGGCCCTCATGAGCTTTGTTTTCGCTGGTAGAGGGTTGCAGGAGGCCATTGTAGCTGAAAACAGAGCTCAGGAGCCCGTTTTCACTGGCAGAGCGCTCAGGCCACCACAGGCGCCAACACAAGTGATGTTGAGCTGGCCACACACACCCTGGTCATGCCTACTCCCCCCCCCCCCCAAGATCAAACACAACCCTGATGTGGCCCTCAATGAAATCAAGTTTGACATCCCTGATATAGAATATACTAAATCCATGACCTGTTGGGTCATTATTCCAGAGAATGTCCTTACCCTATTCCTCAATGCTTCAAAAATGGCAGAGATTCTAATGCATTACCTTCACTGGAAAAGTTCTTAAAAAATCAGGGAAATATAAAGCAATGTATTTTGCTTGAAAATAGTCCATGCTGAACAATGGACTATCAGTCAAAAATCAGGAGTAACCACAGGAAATGTTCTATCTTCAAATGTTTCACAACATTTGCCAAATCTCAATTCTGCAGGATCCCGGATTTTGGATTCATTCTGTAAATTGGCCCATTTGAGGTACCTTGGTTCAAAAATTGTTGCCCTATGACCGTGATGGTGAACCTATAGCACACGTGCCACAGGTGGCACATGGAGCCATATCGGAGAGCACGCAAGATGTTGTCCTATGTCAGCTCCAGCGCACATGCGCATGCTGGCCAGCTGATTTTCTGCCTTCTTTTCGGCCGTTTTTGCTCTCCCCAGGCTTCAGGGAAGCCTCCTGAAGCTGGGGGGACGGCGAAAAACGGCCCAACTGGAAGTTTATTTCCAAACTTCCGTTTGGCCCGTTTGGCTGTTTCTCACCGTCCCCAGGCTTCTGGAGTCCGTTGTGAGGCCTGTGTGCATGCGCCGGGGCAGCGGGAGGGTGGAGTGCGCATGCGTGGGGGAGGGCATGGGTGTGGGCACGCGTGCGCACACTAACACACACCCTTTTGGCATGCAAACCAAAAAAGGTTCACCATCACTGCCCTATGATACACCATTTCGTCCAGTTAAAAGATCAGGACAACTAGAGTTTTGGTAGATAGATTAAAGCTAACAGGTGTAAGAAGACACCTGATTATTTTTCTGAGAAACAATTTATAATAAAGAAGCTACTATAAGATGTTTGAAGGGACAGAGTAGTTCAAAATAAGAAGAATCTATATTAACTGCAAATACATTTTAATAAATGTGCATAGCATGTATCTTTTATAAGAAAGGTGGGATTGGAAGAGAACAGCTGGAATCAAAATTGTGTCATGTGGATGATACTATTTTTTTACATAAGAGTAAAGATGACTTAAAAGAAATTATAACAAAAATGGATAGTGAAAAACCTGTGATGATAATACACATTGAAACAAAAAAGGTAATGTTAACTAATTTAACAACTCACAGTTGACTACAGAGATGAAAGTGGCAGACAGTTCTGTTTTCTTGTATTCAAGAGCAGCTAAAGGCCAACAATGTGATAAATGAGCAACAGGGAACAAATTTTAGAGTAAGGTAATTACAACCTTAAACAAGATCATCAAGCTTAAGGATACTACTATGACAACAGAGAACAAAACAGTTAAGCAATTATTTTTCCATTGGCAACTTATTTATAAATCACGTTTATAAATAATACCGAATCATGATGACAAATAATGTACATATGAGAAGCAGTAATGTATGGCCTTGAAAGCCAGTCACTGAGTTAAAGTGAGAAAAAGACGATAATTTTAAACTATGGATTTGGACAGTTACTCAGAGCACTATGATCTAAAACAACAGCCGTGAATTGGTTCTAAATGAAACAGACTGAGTCCTTCCTTGAGGTGAAGAAAAACTCACATATTTTATGCATGTACTCTAGAATAAATTATGAAGGAAATTAGTATGCTTGAAAGATATGAAAGAGGCAGAGAAGATCACAAAGAAAAGGGATAGATGGGATCTGGAATATCTCTGTAAGAACTTCAGATTATTGTTGGGGAAATAGTGAGAACTGTCCATAGTTGCCCATGGTTTAAGGTCCAAATTGATGGCACCTTACTATTTTATGTTAAATTTTATTTTTACTGACAAAGAAATAAAGGGAGATTAGTATAGATTCTTTGTCGGTAAAAATAAAATTTAACACAAAAATTGTCGCCAAAGCAACTGTCTGCGAAGGCTCCTGGATTGGGGCTGAAAGGTAAAAGCGGAAGCAGTATGCTCTGTCCCATATTTGGGTAGACCAGGTTGCCCTGAAAAACACACACACACGCTATTTTATGTTCCACTGTTTGTGGGGGGAAGACTACAGGTAGTCCTTGACTTACGACCAGTTGCTTACTGGCCAAAGTTACAATGGACCAATCCCAAAAGCTACCTGCAACTTGGCTTCAAATTTATAGTCACGGCAGCACCCCACAGTAATTCGCCCTTACAACTGATTACAAGTACATTGAAGAGCCCCCCATCTCCCCCCATCACACCCTACCCAGTTGCTGCAGGACTTGGGCATCCTGTACTTTGCTTAACCACCATACTGGGGAGAACAGAGGTGGAGGCTGTTAAGTGAGACAATCATGTGGTCACCTCACTTAATGATCGTAATGATTTGCAACTATAATGTAAAAATCCAGATTCATTTGGGACAAAACTATGCCTAAGACAACCAAGTGGTATTTTTTGGATGATGAGTCATTGAGAAGATGGAGACTGTAAACTAAATGAAACAGTAGGCTAATCCTGAAGGCATCAGATGATACATACTACCCTTAGGACGAAGCAGTAATGACTGACCATATATGTCTAAAAACATGAGAGAATCTGGCTTTTTCTAAACAAAATTCCAATAATTATAGTTAGGCAAAAAAGAATGAAAAGAGAAATATGACATCAGGCCAAATAGTACATTTTTGTTTTTGCTGTTCTAAGATTCTAGGTATTTACAGCATTTATTAAAGGCTAATTCACAAATTTATAATCTCATCTAAACATGTTTCTTGGTCACATCTAACTTAATATGGGGGCCTTCAGGTTTCTTCCTCATATCCATATTTTTGTACCACCCGAGGTTCTTTCAGACAGAAATATAAAACCTCAGAAGTTCATTTTTGGCAGTTTTGCTGGTATTAATACAGACCTACAATTACAGGTGCCATAATATTTTTCTCACAAACCAGAATAATTCAGCTTGGTTTTTTTATGAGCCCAGTACCATGAGGGTCCGCAATTCCTTCTGCCCTTATGTCCCATTTGTAACACAAAAATCCAGCAACTTAAAAAAAATGGGAGAGTGTAATTAAAAGTTATTACTACAGCATCAAAACAAAGCCATTGAAATTACTAACAGGTGTAGGATTGGAGGAAAGTGCCTTGGTTAAACAACAGCAAGGAAAAACAACATACAATATCAACATCTTTTTTTTTTAAACGAAACTGCGTTTCACTCTGCACCGACCGGGTGACAAAGAGAAGTCACAACTCATCAACTTTCACTATTACAGCCCAAACAGGACTTTGCACGGAAGCCTCTTTTCCTAGGCTTGAGGCTACAAAGGCTTCCGTGCCAAACGAGGACAACATGCACAAGACTAGCAATCAAGGAAGCGGTTTAATACTCCCTTTAGTCCTCTGACAGGCCGCTTAGTTGCGATTGGGGGAATCGTGTCGGCAGGAATTGGGAAAAGGAGCTTTCCCCCCCTCCCCGCCCATGTGTGGTATTCAAAAAGATCCCAAAAATTTTTTGAATCCCACGAATGGCTGGGGGGGGGAAGGGAAAAAAAAACAAGGGGGAGCCCCCAGGGAGAAAAAGAGGTTTTTAAGAAAAGACTGGGGACAGCCACCTGTCTGAAATGGGTATAGGGTCTCCTACTTGAGCAGGGGGTTGGACTAGAAGACCTCCAAGGTCCCTTCCGGCTCTATTCTGATTGAAAAACTGAGGACTCTCAAGAAGGGATTCCCGAGCAATGCCTTATATATGCCTCGTTTCCAGCCCTGCGAGAGAGAGAGAACGGTAAAAGCCGAGCGGCCGCTGTCTCACACAAGGCACCGCGGCGGGAGGGCCGTGCCTGGACGCTTGTCACCGAATTGTTCCGGAATAGATCCGACCGGCTACCCGGCTCGCTCACCGTTTGCTTCCCCCCCCCCCAGCGACCCCTCTTACCTCGTTTTCCACCACCTCATGGTAGGCTGGGGGTGGGTCGAAGCCGGTGGTGCCGCCCCCGCCGTTCCCACCACCGCCGCCGCCGCTGCTGTCGCCGTCCCCTCCGCCGCGCGAACCGCCGCTTTGCTGAGGGCCTCCCGGTCCGCTGTTCTCGCCTCCGCCGCCGCCGCCGCTGTCCATGGGCTCATAGTGCAGACCGGGCCGCTCGTTGGTGAGCAGCGCCACGGCCTCGTTGATGTCGTTCTTGGCCAAGCGGAGGGCCCTTCGGATGGCGGCTGCATCCGAAAACCCCATGCAAAGCAGCGTGGTCATGTGCTGTTCTTCCTCGCTTTCCATGGCGTCTCTTTCAGCTCGGGTTCAAGCGCTACTCCCGGTCGCGTTACCGTTGCCGCCACCCGCTCTGCGCGCCGCCATGTTGAGGGGAACCTCCTTCTTTCCTCCTCCCCCCCCCCCTACTTCCCTTTCAACGCCTCGGGGCCGGACGAGAGTAAGGCCCACACCCACCCGGAAGCGCCGATTGAAGCCTGGAGACTGGTCACGTGAGGAGGGAGGCTGAGCTGCGGCCTGAACTTGAATGGAACGTAGCGAGAACTGTGGGAAAGGAATCTCGTTCTCATGGAAACCGCCGAGGCGGCCGGGGTTGGAATGTTACAAATAGGGATTTAGGTAGATTTATGACTCTTGCACTACGATATGTTTAAAGAGAGAATAAGAAAGCCTTATTAAAAAGAAAGGATGGCTGCACGCATTCTGTTAATGCGACGAAGTGGTTTGACTCGTCTGTCCTCGGAGAAGTGGTTCATATTTACTGGGTCGTCCCCCCCCCCCCCTTTCCTTAAATATTAGCATTTCGATGTTGCAGCGTTCCTGGGGAAAGTCCTTTGAATCGGCGAATTTAATTGTCAAAAAAAATGAACTGCTACACCAAACTTACTTGGGAATAAAGCTGACGGACTCAATATTTTGAGCGGAGAGTATAAGCAAGATTGAAGAGCTGGGGTCGGTTCAGAGTTGGGTGGTGACAAATCGAATGGAAGAAGAAATAATTAAAATAAAATTTGGAACTGAAATCGGAAGGATAGGTTGAAAAGATTGGAATGAGCTGTTCAATTTTCTTTCTGACATTCATTTACTAAATTTAAAAGCCACTTAACTCCCTGATGATTTAGGGCAGCTTACATCACAAAAGTAAGAAAATTAATAATTAATAATTAAAATACTACTACTACTACTACTACTACTACTACTACTACTACTACTACTACTACTACTACATAATAATAATAATAATAATAATAATAATAATAATAATAATAATAATAATAATAATAATAATAATAATAATAATAATAATAATAATAATAATAATAATAATAATAATAGAAAAGGAACACGAAAAAAACGCAAAATACCAGGACTTAAAAATCGAAATTCAACGATTATGGTACAAACCAGCAGTGGTAATTCCAGTGGTGATTGGAACACTGGGTGCTATCCCAAAAGCACTGGAATTACATTTAAAACAGCTCAAAATTGACAAAATCACCATCAGTCAAATGCAGAAAACCGCACTGCTCGGTTCCGCACATATACTTTGAAAATACATTACGACGTCCTAGGCCCCTGGGTGGGGCTCGACTAGTAATCAATGCCAAATCCGGCGAAACAACTGGTCACTGTGATACAATTGTATAATAACAATAACAACAACAACAACAACAATAATGATTTCTGCTCTCTACTAGAATACTATTCCTAACATCCCTCTTTAGAGATAACAAAGCTGCATTTATTTAAGCATTTTTAGTACTGCTTCCTGGATCAGGATTTATATCTCAAAACTTATATCTAAAAAAAATATCACAAATAAAATCTCACAAATAAAACAATATGCATATTCTTGAACGTGGCTATAAACATTGCTATAAATCCTGATAAAAAGAGATGTTATCATTTGCCTTATGGTTGCTTAGGAATATATCTGAGTAGCAGTAGTTACCAATATATTTCAGTACCGGTAGCATTATTTGCTCAGCTGTGTGTAATATGTGAAGAACCAGGCACTCTACCAAATATCTTGATCTGGATCAATGATATTCCCGTGTAAAACACGTTAATGATGAACATGAACTTCAATGTTTAGACCAACATTTTCTCATCAGTTTTCCTCCAAATTAGTGGAAGTCTGCAAGTTGACTGCAATTCTAAGAACTCCAACCCCAAAGGTTGAGAAAGAGTGACTTAGGGTATCCCTATCTGTGAAAAGCACACATGGTAGTAGTTCCAACAGAGGCTCAGGCTACCTCACTGGGAATGCAAAAATCTGGATGACCACTAGATAGCAGTAAAATAGTACAACTTCCTGCTGCCTCCAGTGGCAATCCAAATTTTGGAGCCCAAAGATGGTAATTCTGACATTATTTGGATCCAAAACCATTTGGATCTAAAATGACAATAGTGGACTCAAGAGCTCCCACTATAACTAAACCTGATATCTATTCCTATGTTGATAAATATCCATCTCCATTGGTTTCACATTGATGTTAAGCAGTCTGCCATTTCCCCCCCTATAAATTCAAATGGGAGTTTGAAGGTTGATAATTATCCAGTGTTCTTGGGTCAAGCAATAGTTCCTTGAGAAAGGGAGCCATCACTGCCTCCTTTAAGGCAGATGACAATGTCCACATGCTCAAGTATGTATTCATCCCACTGCCTTAACCCAACCACTTCTCACCTCTCGGGAGGCTTTCATCAAAAAGAAAAGCAAGGGTTTAGACTACAAGTAGTGATGTTATCAAGGATGATTTTCAGATGGTTTTGTTTTAGTGCCTCAGAAATAACCAGCTCAAAGTCATCCTGGATAATATTATCAGCTATTAACTCAGTCATATTTGCTCATCTGTTCCCAACTGAGTGGGTCCAAATGATACTATCTTTGGGATGCTGAGAATATTTCCCACAGAAGTCCTCTGGCTCAGGGGTGGGTTCTACTTACCTTCCCCATTGGTTCGCATCGTTACGGAAGTGCACGTTTTGCGCGTGCACGTCCCCACATGCAATTTTGCTTCAGCGCATGCTCAGTAGCTAAAAATCAGCCTGAAACACAGCTGAGGAGTTGATCAGCTGGGCTTCGGAAGGAATAAAGGTCAGTATAAACCCAGGGGCGAGAGAGAGGGCCCTCTTTCAAGCGGCAGAACAGTGACATCACCAGAGGGTCGCTACCGGTTCGGGCAAACTGGTCCGAACCGGGAGGAACCCACCCCTGCTCTGGATGTATAAATATTACAGCAACAGAAAGCTGGAAAGACATAGCTATGGGTCAAAGAGGTACTCTCAAATTCTGTGCTGCTACAACTCATCTTAATTTGGTATATTGTCTGATTACCTAGAAGCCAGGCCAGATATCATCAACATTGCACAAAATAATGCCTGTTTTTCCTTTTTATTATTGAAGCATACCACCACATGGGAGAGGGCTATTTCCCATTGAACCAAATTCTTCAGCCAATCTAGAAGGTCTTTTAAAGGAATGTTGCCTTGACTTACTGGGATGAAATTAACAAGAATTATGCTAATTACTTCCTTGGGTACCAACAACTCAAAGCACGAGACTGCTTGGTTTTATTTTATTTACTTTTGATGTGCAATGGGAAGAGGATACGTTTTGGTTATACCACTGGAATGCAAACAGTAGCAGGGGTGAAATCCAGCAGGTTCTGACAGGTTCTGGAGAACTGGTAGCAGAAATTTTGAGTAGTTCGGAGAACCGGCAAATGTCACCTCTGGCTGGCCCCAGAGTGGGGTCGGAATGGAGATTTTGCAATATCCTTTCCCCAGGAGTGGGGAGGGAATGGGGATTTTGCAGTATCCTTCCCCTGCTACACCCACCAAGCCCACCAAGCCACGCCCACAGAACCAGTAGTAAAAAAAAATTGGATTTCACCATTGAACAGTAGTATATGGAAATGCCATTACAATTAGGTAATTCCAGTCTTTATGGCTTAGAAGTTTAGAATTTGTTTAGAATTAATCATCTCGTCTTTCTTATTTTAGTCACTTTGGCAGTTCTCAAAGGGATTCTTAATATAGGAGGAATTATGATTTGGTAGCTATGCAGCTTCATCCTGTTATAAAAACTCCATTATCATGTTTACTATTGTTGATAATGCTGTTGTTATTTAATGATCAGGTGAATGCACACAAACATGTACTGAAAATCAGCGGTTAGGGAAATTGACCTGTTGAAATGACCTGAACCCATCATTTTTAGCAATTTTGAGATTAGAACATTTATGGTAAAATCGAATAGGCTATTCTGACATTGAAACACATTCTATAAGGTTGAAATAATCTAGACTGGAATTGCAATATTTTGATCATAAAATGTTTAGCACATCCTTACAAGAAGCATGTTAGTGTTAGAATTTATTTTATTTCTTTTCTTCTGCAGAAAAGAAACCAACGGGATCGGATGCTTTGTAGTGCCAAGGCTTGTGAATAGCCTGGGTGTGGTATTGACTGAATTCCAGTTTTATAAACCTGGTCAACTGGAGAGAAAAACTTAGTGGCTCATTGGGTTTTCAGCACTCCAAAATCAGCAAGAGAGAAGACAACCAGAAAGCTCAAGTTTAAAGTGATTTGAAAAGACTGTGACAACAGTGTGATGCTGAAATGACCAGAATTTGATATTTAAAAGCAATATACCAGACCTGCAGCCAAATAACAGGACAGTCTGTATTTGAATCTCAAAACCCATGGGGCATAGATGACTGAAAAATCTAGAAAATACATCACAAGAAGACAGTGGCAATCTGAATTATTGCTGCATTGCTGTCCTGTTGTCAAGAAAACTACATGGACAGGTGGGGAACTCAACTGGAGGAAGATATTCCATGTTATTACATGGTAACTGTGTATCTTTTTATAAAAGTGTCATATTTGTAATTTATAGTATTCATTTTCAAAATATGGGAGAATGTATAGTGGAAGTATGTCCAGCAGTGGTTGTTTAGGAGCCTTTGCAAAGCTTTGTGTATTAATGTGGCCAATTCCCCCAAGCATTTTTGGCTCATTGATCTGTTTTAATAGTCTAGTCTATTAGCATGTAGTATGATAGACTTGCAGGGCTGGCGCAACGTGCAACGTTCACATTATTATGTAATGTTATACACATACTGTATAAGTATAGAGGATTGTGTGTTTGTTAGTATGATTTACTGGGTTAGGGATTTTCTTTCTTTCACTGTGAGTTATTGAGATGTACCGTATTTTTTGGAGTATAAGACGGACCTTTTCCCCCCTCCTAAAAGAGGCTGAAAATTTGGGTGGTCTTATACTCCGAATGTAGCTTTTTCGAAGCTTTTTTTCCAGCCCTTACGAAATGCTAACAATCTTCCCGGCTTGCAGGATTTTTTCATTCCTACTCCCTCCAAAGAAGGTTTTTTTCCATCCCTAAGTCTTTGCAGGCTTGTTTTCATTGCTACTCCCTCCGAAGAAGATTTTTTTCAGCCCTAACCAGGGAATAAAATAATGTGCTGACCAGACTAAGGACGCTAGCCAGATGAATACCTGGTAGGTAGATTTTTTTCCCCCTATTTTCCTCCCCCCAAAACTAAGATGCATCTTATACTCCGAAAAATACGGTATTTGTGTTGGGGCAGGGTGCACTAAAGGAGGCTCAGCCAATCTCATTGTATACATGTTGTGCATTGACAATAAAGGTTTGAATTGTTTGAATTGAATTGTCTGGTTGTCCTTCCTTTGGAAATATGTAATCTTATTCAATCCAGTTAGATGGTGACACCAAGCCAACCTCTTGAAAGGGGCTGCTTAGCTCATAGGATAGAAAACACCAGTTCTGCAGGCTAGGTTGGGAAGTCTAATATAGACCTAAATATAAAGAGCCATCATGGTGGAAATCTAACTACACTTACATAAATGTAATGGGCATGATAAAATATTAATTTGGGACTATGTGTACATAAGGAAGAATGCCTATATGCTCATTTAATTTTAGGCATGTTTGGAGACATGCTGGCTGACCTTATATGGGCTCAGAAGCTATTGCCTAGTGCAGGGGTGGGCAAACTATGGTTCTTTGAGGACCTGTGGACTTCAACTCCCAGAATTCCTGAGCCAGCCATGCATGCATGGCTGGCTCAGGAATTCTGGGAGTTGAAGTCCACAGGTCCTCAAAGAACCATAGTTTGCCCACCCCTGCACTAGTGCAATAGGTTCAATTGGAAGTTAAAAATAACATCCCATACAATAATTCCATACCACTGCCAAGAAAACCACATGGTGGCCTCTATGAAGTCAATAGGAGCAGAACTTGAAGGAAATACCTTTTTTCTCTTTGATTGCAGGTACACCAAAATGCATTGGATTGTTATTTTAAAAGTTATAGAGACTAGAAAACACTATTTGTTCCAAAAGAGAGAATGGATAGAAATTCAAGAAGGTGAACTTTTCTCATTGACATGCTGAATATGTGATATTAGATGAAGACTGTGGAATTATGAAAGAAAGAACAATGTAAGCAATGTAAGTGAACATTCATGGAATTTCTAAACATCTGTGATGCTTCAGATGTCATCCCAGGAAAACTCTTAAGAACTTTTAGGATTCTGAAATTTCACCAAGCTAAAAATAGGTTTTAACTGAGTTGAACTTTAATGGTTTTGGCAAGGATTTGGTAAGTGTACCGGTAAGTAATTAATTCTGAACTAATTCAGCTAACATCTTCAGGCTAAACAATTGATTATTCTGGCACATTTTATTTAAGGAGACATTACGAAAACCTTTAATAATTGCTGCCCTCCTGATTACATTTTCAGCTTTTTATCTCAGAATAGCTAGCAGAATTCAGCCAGGTTTTGTGATGAAGAAGAATAACATTTATTACATTTCAAGTGTTAGTACTGAATGCACATTGTTAGAAAGTCAGATTTTCACTCCCTTTTTAACTGAAGTATATTCTCTAAGCTTCAGTTCACAGTTTATTGGTTGTCATTAAGCCTAATATTTCCCAAAAGCATTCTTCCAAGAACTGCTGAACTATGCACAGCCTCAGAACAAGGTTATTATTAACAATCTTTCTCGGCACAGGTTATTCAACTTTCTTATAGCTCTACCATTATACAAGAGTAAAGCAACTATAATGCAGTTGACTTTGAATGCCTTGAAAGCATATGAAATGAATATAATTTACATAATTGTCTCATACAAGCCACAATGATGCCCTGTGCATCCTTATGTCCTCACACAAAATGCATAGATTATGGAATATACATCAGATGCATCATTTGCTTCCTTTCACCCTGTAGAAAATGAAGACTTTTTTACATGGGCACTGGTGAGATGACGATATTATGGTGCGAATGACACAACTTACCGTATTTTTCGGAGTATAAGACGCACCAGAGTATAAGACGCACCTTAGTTTTGGGGGAGGAAAATAGGGAAAAAAATCTACCTACCAGGTATTCATCTGTCTAGCGTCCTTAGTCTGGTCAGCTTCAACACAATATTTTATCCCCTGGTTAGGGCTGAAAAAATCTTCGGAGGAAGTAGCAATGAAAACAAGCCTGCAAAGACTTAGGGCTGGAAAAAAACTTCTTCAGAGGAAGTAGCAATGAAAAAATCCTGCAAGCCTGGAAGATCATTAGCACCTCGTTAGGGCTGAAAAAACCTTTTTCAGAGGGAGTAGCAATGAAAACAAGTCTGCAAGCCAGGAAGCGCCGGGAAGATCGTTAGCACCTCGTTAGGGCTGGAAAAAAAGCTTCAAAAAAGCTACATTCGGAGTATAAGACACACCAAAATTTTCAGCCTCTTTTAGGGGGGAAAAAGGTGCGTCTTATACTCCAAAAAATACGGTACATGCTTATGCTAGAAGTCATGACATAATTACATACTTGTGCTATTTGCGTCTTGATATGATTGACATGTCATTTAGATATTGCTTTTATAGGTACAGGTATGCCTAGATTAGTGCTGATGATGAATCCCATGAAATGATAGCATTATTCGAATTCACATTATTCAAAATGATCTTTCTATGAAATACAGGGGAAATTTTGTAATTGATGAAAGTAGGAAATGAACATTTTAAAATATGTTTAAATGTTTATTAATTAAATATAACACATTAAAATAATACACTTACAACTTAAATTTATTTTTTTAACAATGTCACACCATAGTTATAGAAAGCAAAATGAAACAAAATATTTCTAAATACCATTCCTATCCATCTTCTAGACAGATAGAGTTCATAAATATTTAAAATAAATAAATCAAGTGAACAGAGGACAAGCTGGAGGATAAAACCATATTCAAAGCACACCTAATTTTCTTGTATTAGGCTGTAGTTCTTCGAAATGAGGGTCTTCTGCTTTGAGTTTTACTCAAATGGAATTTTCCTTTTCTTCATTCTGCATACACAATGAGTAATGTCTATAACCCGTCAACTGTGCAGGCACTAACCTTAACTACTCGTGCATTAGCCTCGCATTAACTGAATTTTGGCTCACTTTGAATGTGACCTGGGTATCAAGTTGTAATTTGCCCAAAATCAAATATCACGCTATTTGAATTCACACTAATTGCAACTTGTTTGTACTGTGATATTTGTCTATCTACACTTTCTAAAAGTTGATTATCCCAGATTTGCTTTTTCCAAAACAATCTTATTTGTTTTAGCGACCTCAAGTCTAATCTACTATCTAAATTGTCAGGATGACAATTTACAATTTAGAGGTGATGAGATCTTTTCCTTTTGAATCTAATCCTTAACAAATGAAACGCAATTATAAAGTCTAAATAACAAAATATTTATTTCAGTATAAAAGAATATAAAAACACAATAAATCTTAATAACTACATCTCTGCCATCTAAGGCGTCCTTCTTCAACGAAGGACAGTAGCAGAAGGGAAGATGAAAGAATGGAATGTCGCACATGCGCAGTTCACTCTTATGACATGTCTGCTTGCTAAGAAGTCTGGGTAACATATATCTTAGTGTATGAGCACAGCTGACAATCAAAATTCACATCGTGACATAAATAAATTAAATAAAGTAAATAAATAAAATAAAATAAAGTAAATACTTTCAAACTAAATAAATACATTCTAATTCTAAACAATAATTCTAATATCTAATTCATCAGAATTAGTAAACCGCATCCCAAAAGTTTCAAGGCGGGCAATAAAGCAACCAGTTTGAGCAGCAGACCAAGATGTGTTGGAAAATGGAGCCTGCTTCCAATCTGTCATTTTGCTTAGGCACACAGCTCTCAGGAGCAGAGAGCCATCCTCACTGGCTACCTTATGCATTGGATTCTGGGATCACGGACAATCAACACAGAGATACATTATGGCATGGCTTCACTGTGAGGGCCTTGAGGTGATTTTCTTGCAGGTTTCATTACCAACTAGGTAACACCATCAGTGCTAACAATGGTCTCAGTATTGGACTGGATCCCCTCTAAGTGATGCCTACTGGCCAGCTGTCTAATTAGTTGACTAGAAGATGAGTGCTATTTATGGTAGTGCCATCAGGAAGCAATGTACAAGAAAGAATACACAGAGAGGAAAATGTTAGATCCTTCTTCCATGTCAAGTGTGGCTCCTCTTTCTTTGACAAGGATATGGTCACCTTTGGCAGTTGGATGGGATATTATTTGCACCTCTCAAGCAACACAACTATCTGCACTGGTATTGTTTATGAGTATGTGCCAGATTTTTGCCTAATCTACATTTTTAAATGTGTGTATTTTGCTTTTGGTTCTGTAATTTGAGCAGGTCTGGCATCAAGAAAGGATGGTACATATTTAAAAACATAAGCAAAGTAACTAATTGGGCAAGGGTAAACATATTTCAAACAAGCACAATAGAAATGATGCTATAGTTGGCAAGACTTTGTTATAAATGCAAACTAATCTGCTTTGGGGAAATATTCTATAATAGCGAACTACAATAAGAGTATGTAAGACTAACAATGAAACTGGTATTATTGCAATTCCTATTAATGCTGCTTATTCTTATCCCAGGAAATTTTTGGTGAAGTAGACATCCTAATTGCAAATGTAGTTGTGTCATTTTGGTAGGCTGTATAATTGCTGAAAATATTGAAAATTAAATTCTTAAGATGAGGCAAAAATTGGTTCTTGAAAACATTGCCTTTTAATTGATTTTTTTAAAATTGATGATTTTGAGGATGCATACTTTCCTCCGCTTTCAAGGGAGCGTAATCCCATTCAGAACCTCTCTGATTCTCCAAAGGATAGAGTATAATTCCAATTATGTGCTTTGATATACACTTGTCAGCCTAATGTGCAGTTCCTTAACATTAGTACTGTAGCCATCATGTGACCTGGTTGAGCTCTCCAGATAATTCAGCAAGTCATCCTGGCTTCCAAAGTTTTGGAAACGGTACTTGCATCGTCATGTCCATATTTCATTGCATCTCAGGAAAGGTCTTTCGTGCGAAATGCAAAGTGCAGGGAAACTGATAAATATGAAGATATTGTTAGGTAACTTGAATTCAAAACCTTTAAGCCCTTAATGATGGAAAACAGCTAGACTTGGAGATGGGCTGGCAACCACTGCATTTGGTGCATCTCCCAAATGCCGACTGCCTAGTACTTGAAGACCTAGGGCAGTTGTTGTTAGTTGCAAAGTCGTGTCCGACCCATCGTGACCCCATGGACAACGTTCCTCCAGGCCTTCCTGTCCTCTACCATCCTCTGGAGTCCATTTAAGCTCACGCTTACTGCTTCAGTGACTCCATCCAGCCACCTCATTCTCTGTCGTCCCCTTCTTCTTTTGCCCTCAATCTTTCCCAGCATTAGTCTCTTCTCCAGTGAGTCCTTCCTTCTCATTAGGTGGCCAAAGTATTTGAGTTTCATCTTCAGGATCTGGCCTTCTAAAGAGCAGTCAGGATTGGTCTCCTCTAGGACTGACCAGTTTGATCGCCTTGCAGTCCAAGGGGCTCGCAGGAGTCTTCTCCAGCACCATAGCTCAAAGGCCTCAATTCTTTGGCACTCAGCGTTCCTTATGTTCCAACTTTCACAGCCATACATTGCAACTGGGAAAACCATAGCCTTGACTATACGCACTTTTGTTGCCAGGGTGATGTCACTGCTTTTTAGTATGCTGTCTAGATTTGCCATAGCTTTTCTCCCCAGGAGCAAGCATTTTTTAATTTCTTGGCTGCAGTCCCCATCTGGAGTCCAGGAAAATAAAATCTGTCACTACCTCCATTTCATCTATTTGCCAAGAATTGAGAGGGCCGGATGCCATGATCTTAGTTTTCTTAATGTTGAGTTTCAATCCAACTTTTGCACTCTCCTTCTTCACCTGCATCAAGAACCTCTTTAGTTCCTCTTCACTTTATGATACATTAGAGTGGTATCATCTGTATATCTGAAGTTGTTGATATTTCTCCCGGCAATCTTAATTCCAACTTTTGATTCATCTAGCCCCGCCTTTCTCATGATGTGCTCATTCTGTAAAAGCAATCCAATGTATTTCAATACAGTGATCCCTCGCTATATCGCGGTTCACCTTTCACGGTCTCGCTGCTTCACGGATTTGCATTGTGCATTGTGTTCTGCATTCTGATTGGCTGATTGGTAAAACAGCTTGCCAAGAGCAGTGAAATACATGTGAGGGCCTGAGTCAGCTGTTGAAGACGTGGGCGGCCAGGCCGTCAGCGGCAAAGCGCGCGGCTCCGCGACTCGCTCCTGACAGTCAGCTGTGAAGACGTGGGCGGCCAGGCAGTCAGCGGTAATGCGCGTGGCTCCGGGACTCGCAAACCTCTCCGATGAGTTCTGCACCTGCGTGGTGGTCTCCTGCTTCAGTCTGGCAGTGGCAGGCAAGTAAAGCGGTCCAATGAGCTCTGCGCGTGTGCAGAAGGACTGCTGCTCATCAGCCGTAGGGCGGGCCGCGCTGTCGCCTTTCCCTGAGGGAAAATGGCCATTCGTGCCAAATCGACGAGGGAACGGCCTACAAGCTCGCTCAGGAGATCAGTGCCAAGCAGCCACAGCAGACATCAAGAGAGGGAGAGGTTGGAGGATTTTTCAGGCTTTTTTTGGGCGCCGAAAACGCAGAAGCCGGGTAGGAAGGGTTAAAAAAAATAAAGGTTACTACTTCACGGATTTCGCCTATCACTGGTTCTTTTTGGAACGTAACCCCCGCGAAAAACGAGGGTTCACTGTAATCCTATTTGGACTTCATTCGCTTCATGAATAAGGCAAAATTAAATCTCTCCAGAAAGGACTGAACTGAATCAGGAAACATCCTTTCTTCTGCCTTCCTATCTTTCCATCTATACCTGTCTATCCCATCTATCTTCCCATCTAGAAAATTGACCTGTGCTGGCTTGAAATGATTACTGAAGTAAGGTTTTTGCTTTTTCAATAATCAGTAGTTGCAACAAGTGTTGTTTCCACGCTACCCATCCATGAGATGTAAAAGACAAATGTAAAAAGTGAAGCTGCTGTTCGTATAAGAAGGAAGGAAATACATATGGTTTCTAAAAGATTATTGGAAGAGTCATGCTTTCTTCTTAGGAACATTACTGCCCTCTTCTGAATCTTGACAAACCTCTTGGATTGTCATGAAATTCAGGGAGTTACCAGACAAAGGATGCCTAATGATCCCTGCAAAAAAAACAAAAACAAAAAAACCCGCCAACCCTTATGCAGCTTTTACTACTTTTTTCCATTTAGCAAGTTCTGTCCACTAAGGAGAAAAGTTATAGAAAGATATAAGAAGGAAACAAATAGGAGACAAGTGAGAGGTGTGCTGACTAAGGAATTCTGGGAGATGAAGTCTACATATCTTACAGTTGCTAAGTTTAAGAAATACTGGTCTAATGATTAGGATAACAAAATAGGAACAGGGAAAATGTGATGACTTGTTTTACGATTGTCCTGACTTATAACTGGAGTTGCCAACTCAATTACAGTCATAAGTGGAGGACTACCTGGTGCATATAATTACATCACCATAATCATGTCCTCAACTAAGACCTATTTTCATAGCAATATTCAAAGTAGTAATAACAAATATCCATACATACTGGTATGTTAAACCCAAGCTCCATGTGGATTTTGACTAAACAATATGGTGACAAGAATGTTATCAGGTAACTGCATATGTTATATGGATTCATTAAATGCTGCTATACTTACTTGACTATTTATCTGACTCAATTTAATAAATATCCTGCTGTTAATCAGCCTAAAATTGCAAGGTTTTTGTTTTCAGATTCTAACAAATGTTTTGTGAATGCTCACTATTTTAAAATAATTATCACTGTTTACAGTCCGTGTTTGTGGTAAATCCAGACTTATATCTCACCTTGTGGTCAGGAATAGACAGTACCCTCTATTGATCCTGCAATCTTTCTGAAAGCAATTTCCATGTTCTAAAATACATTTTTCCTCCATATGTTGGCTAGGGTGCTCCTATCCATTTGAAGTACAGCACTTCGCTGCAGCCTAGCCTTAGGCAAATTCACTTTGCAGAGGGACGACCATCTCTTCAACCAAGCCAATGCTTAGCATTAGCTCTCCATTCTTCTCGTAGCTCTAGTATCTTCTAAACCTCCACCTTATCCAGACATTTATCAGCCAAATTCTGCTTTGTAATCTAAGTGGTGCTGGTTTGAAATTCACATATTTTGGGTTAATTACTGCTTTTCCTTCCAAGCTTCCCGGTCTTCGATTTTCTTCATTATTTATATTAACGCAGCCTCAACATCTCAGTGATTTTCCAGTCATTTGAGGTAAAAGCCTTCCACCCTCTGCTTTCAGATTGTCCAAATAACCTATGGGCTGGGGTTTTTCTTTGGGGGTGGGAAACAGGACCGGAGTGAAAGATTTCTAGTCTTTGATGCTTTAACCTTGTAAATATAAATTTAATTAGCTAAGTAGCAATAGCACTTAGACTTATATACTGCTTCATAGTGCTTTACAGCCCTCTCTAAGCGGTTTACAGAGTTCAGCATATTGCCCCCAACAATCTGGGTCCTCATTTTACCCACCTCAGAAGGATGGAAGGCTGAGTCAACCTTCAGCCTGGTGAGATTTGAACAGCTGAACTGCTGAACTAGCAATCAGCTGAAGGTCACAGTGCTGCTTTTAACCACTGCACCACCTCGGCTCCTAGTATACATGTATGCATGTGTACACATTTGAGAAGATACACACACTTATAAAAGTATGTATGTGCAGGAAGACCTACCTACCTACAAGAGTTTTAAAAAATGACAATTGCTTTCTTAATACAGAAAAGTGAGAGGGAAGCAGAAGAGTTGTCCAACAGGAGACCATGGTAATCTGCAAGCCAGACTGAGTGTCTTGCAAGCCAATGCCAATTCATAAAGAATTTTCTTAAACAAGATTAAAGTCAAGCCAGCAATAGTAGCTTAAGCAGTAAATGTCGATATGCCTTTAATAATTCTCTACCACTCTTGTATACATATCTTCCTTTCTGTGGATAATATTTCATGCATTCACTAAGTGCATAGGGTCATTAATGAATGCTATCATACATTTGTTAATATTTAATGCAAGTATATAACTACTCGGTATTTTTGCCCTAACAGACTAATAAAGCCACTTCTCTGGAAACTGCTAATTTATCTGGTAATGTTTCCTCTTTCCACCAGATGGCACTAGTGGATAACATACAAAAAAGTTCTAACAGAAAATTAAGACAAATGTCTCCTGGGTTGTTCGTTTATAACAAACTATCTCCTCCTGTTTGGCTTAAAAAGATTTAACGTCCTTGATATTCCTCACTGTGATAAACCTGCTGCCACTGAGTGGAATGCTGATGATTTCCCTTTATATATCACCCAAGGTTATACTGGCCTCATTTTTTACTTCCACTGGGTGGCACCTGATTTCTATGTAGCACATCACCCTTGGGCATTTCAAAGATCTCTCGCTGAAGCATTTTGAAAGATCATTTGTGAGGAGAAGGTTTGGATTTAAACTAAGACTAAGGTTTAGGACTTTATTTTATTTTATTTATTTATTTAGTTTGTCAAAACATGTACGAGAGAACAGGTATAAGTATAAACATGGGCATGAACACAGGAAATGGGTACGAATAAATGGGGACAGTAGGACAGGGATGGTAGCAGTGGTGGGTTCCTACCGGTGCGGTCCACTCTACCGCACTAGTAGCGGCCGTCCGATTATGTAATTTGCGCGCGACACCGGTCCAACGTCTTCACCAGTCCGTCGCGTGTCGCCATCTTTTTTTCAGAACTTTGGGGCTTTTTTTGCTTCCTGCGCATACGTGGAAGCAAAATCTTGTGAGGGGACGCACGCGTGCATGCCTATTCGGCGATTTTTTGCTTCCGCGCATGCACAAAAGCAAAAAATTGGTGAAATCGCACATGAGCGTCCCCTCACAAGATTTTGCTTCTGCGCATGCGCAGAAGCAAAATCGTGCAAGGGGCGTGCACACATAGTGTACGTGCGCACAAAATGTGGAGATGCGTGCGCAGCGCACCGGTAGCAACTTCGAGAGCAACCCGCCCCTGGACAGTAGGCACGCTGGTGCGCTTATGCACGCCCTTACAGACCTCTTAGGAATGGGGTGAGGTCCACAGTAGTCAGTTTAAGGTTAAAGTTATGGGGGTTTGAGGATGTAACAACAGAGTCAGGTAGTGTATTCCAGGCATTGACCACTCTGTTGCTGAAGTCGTATTTTCTGCAATCGAGTTTGGAGCGGTTTACATTGAGTTTGTATCTATTGTTTGCTCGTGTATTATTGCGGTTGAAGCTGAAGTAGTCATTGACAGGTAGGATGTTGTAGCAGACAATTTTGTGTACTACGCTTAGGTCAGACCTTAGGCGGAGTAGTTCTAGGTCAGTGATGGCGAACCTTTTTTTCCTCGGGTGCCGAAAGCGCGCGCCCATGCGCTATCGCACACGTGTGCGTGCCCACACCCATAATTCAATGCTCCCAACCCCCATGCATGCACGTGTGACCCCCACACACTGTTCCGCCCCCCACACATGATGCCCCCTGCTCCCCTGTTTCCCGACTTCCAGTGGCCTGGTAGGCCTGTTTTTCACCCTCCCCAGGTGCCAGAGGCTTTCTTGGAGCCTGGGGAGGGCGAAAACGGCCTCCCTCGCCCTCCTGGAGGTCCTCCAAAGGCCAAAAACGCCCTCCCAGAGCCTCAGCGCAAGCCAAAAATCAGCTGGAGCTGAACTAGGGCAATGGTTCGCGTGCTGGCAGATATGGCTCCGCATGCCACCTGTGGCACGCGTGCCATAGGTTCGCCATCACGGTTCTAGGTTGTCCAAGCCCAAAATTTCAAGCCAGATGGCATAAGGTATTCCATTGTTAGCAGAGCAGTGGAGTACTCTTCTCCTGAAATACCTCTGGACCCTCTCAATTGTATTAATGTCCTTTCTGTCCTTGCATCTAAACCTGACTCAAATATGCCCTAGCAATGTCTTTTCCCCATCTCATCTATGGCTTACGAGTTAGAGACACTTAGGCCATGCTTACGTGTTCTGATGTTCAAGTAGCATTTCATCTTCATTCCAAGGGCAGGATAAGATCCATTTAGCCTTTGTTGCTTGTCACCCAGAAAGAAAGACAGGTAAATTCCAATAAATTGAAACAGAGGCAGGATAGAAATTGGTAACGGAGAGAGCACATTTCATGTTTCTGTTCAACTGAGAAGTTCTTCCTAGCATACACTCACACCTGAAAATAAGCTCAAGATAGCTTATTCCAGAGCAAATAAGTACAGGTGGTCCTTGACTTACAACCGTTCATTTAGTGACTGTTCAAAGTTACAACGGCAATGAAAAAAGTGATTTATGACCATTTCCCACACTTACGACCATTGCAGCATTCTCATGATCATGTGATCAATATTTGGATGCTTGGCAACTGACTCATATTTATGATGGTTGCAGTGTCCCAGGGTCATGTGATCACCTTTTGCAACCTTCTGACAAGCAAAGTCAATGGGGAAGCCAGATTACTAACTTAACAACTGCAATGATTCACTTAACAACTGTGGGAAGAAAGGTCATAAAATGGGGCAAAACTGACTTAGCACTTGTCTCACTTAGCAACAGAAATTTTGGGTTCAATTGTGGTCGTAAGTCAAGCACTACCTGTATAGGATCACTCTCAATGAATCAAGCAATAATTTTCATTTCTTGGCATTATAGTCATGTGATGGTCATTTGGAACCTTCCGTGAGAGTTTCCCTCTCAGTCTCGCAATCCCTTGCTCCCTCCCTTGTGCTCTTAAAGAAGCAACAACTTTAAGGTACACGAAGAAAAAGCATGGATATTTTTATTGCTTTATATGCCCCTTTTCTGACACACAAATATGCTCATGTACATATACCTCATCTTTGTTTAGGAACTCAAGGCACATACATTGTGATCCATCCTCCTGTATTTCCTCACAACAACCTGTAAGGTAAATTAAATTGAAAGTCACCATCTGCTGCTGTGGCTGCAGATGGAGTAGAAACTGGATTTTTCTGGTATCAGTCAAATACATTATTTATTTTGTGACATTTATATACCGCCTCACAGTGCAAGCACTCTCTAAGCGGGTTACACCAGTAAGCAATGTATATTTATATTGCCCCCAACAATCTGGGTCCTCATTTTACCTACCTCGGAAGGATGGAAGGCTGAGTCAACCTTGAGCCGGTGAGATTTGAACCACTGACCTGCGGATCACAGTCGGCTAAAGTGGCCTGCAGTACTGCCTCTAACCGCTGCGCCACCTCGGCTTAAATTAAATTAGCCACTATACCTTAGTCCTTGACTATCTTGTTTCATTCTTCCACTGCTTCCTACTCTAAAACTGAGTGTAAACCAACCCCTGTTTTCACTATTGAAAATCAGGTAGACTGGTCTTGCCTTAGCCCTCAGAAAGTCACATGATCCTATTTTTAAACTGTCTCTGACTGCTCCCTATGACTTAATGGAGAAGCCAGCAAGGATTCTAAACTGTTCTGAGGTGAGAGCAGCAACATACAATATTGTAAAAAAAAAAACAAATTAAGATAAAATATCTTTAGCATAATTATGCCACATGGAAAGAGAGGGGGGGGACATCATGCTCAAGAGATGACACCAAAGTTTGTTTTGATATGGCAAGGATGTGGAAATATGAAAAAAAAAACTGAGGATAAAAGGACTGCATGTCTCTATAATCACCCAGAAATGTACAGAATGAGGAGATAAGATGGCGGAGGAAAGGGAAAGGCAACTGGAGAATACAGTAGAACCTCTGGTCACACACCATAATTCGTTCCATAACTTTGGTCACAACCCGATTTGGTCATGATCAGAAGCGTTCGTTACCAGAGGTTCTACTGTATGTGGCAAACGCTACTTACTGTGAGAGTTTCTAAACCCAATGCCCACCTTCCACAAGACCTCAAATGAATTATTTTCATGTTGTAATATTTTTGCTGATGTTGATGCAATGGCTAAAGTCTTCCCTCAATCGTCATTCATTCCTATTCCCTGGAGAGGCTACCAATTTCTGCTGTATGAAGGAAAAGGTCAGGATAAGCAATTTGCAACCACTACCTAATGAACTTCTCAATTTATACAGCAATGATGACCCTTCTGCAAATAATTCAGGAAGAACATCAGACAAGACAATTACTTTTTCCAACGACGTCCTTTGGGGGCCAAAGAAATCCTTCGGATAAGGAATAGATGGAATCCTTCTGTGATTATTCAACATCATTATAGCAGATATTTAATATGAGGGCTGAATTCAAACTAAATTTATCTTAATCATGATTTGTTGAGCAAGCTGACATAGTTTGGTTCTCATAAAAAGCTAAGCATGAACTACAGATTACAACCCAATAACTGGGTTCAGAGATTACATTAAACCAGTGGTGAAATCCATTTTTTAAAATACCGGTTCTGTGGGCATGGCTTGGTGGGCATGGTGTGGCTTGGTGGGCATGGCTTGGCAGGGAAGCATACTGCAAAATCTCCATTCCCTCCCCACTCCTGGGGGAAGGATATTGCAAAATCTCCATTCCCACCCCACTCTGGGGCCAGCCAGGGGTGGTATTTATCAGTTCTCTGAACTACTCAAAATGTCCGCTATCGGTTCTCCGAACTACCCAAAATTTCCACTACCGGTTCTCAAGAACCTGTCAGAACCTGCTGGATTTCACCCCTGCATTAAACTCAAAGCCATCTCTTGATACACTACAGTAATCTTGTCCAATAAATCTTGCCTGGCATTAATAGCCTACTATTGTCTACAAATGAGCAAGAACTAGATATTTTTCTTTAATATCTTTATATATTATGACATTATAGTTTCCCTAGCTGCCTAAGTCCTATATGAAGGTCTGCAGAGGTAAATATACCTATAGGCATGGAGAATTCTGCAGAAGCCAAAAAGTTATACAGTGTATAAGATATTAGGTAAAGAGAGTTAACCTAACGTGCGATATTGAGGTAAAAGTATTCAGAAAAGTTCAGTCCTTCCTTGTATGCCGTTGTTCATTATTTTAATTATGCTCGTTAACATCCCCACACACAAAAACCCATTATTTTAATTTTGATCAAATAAACCAATTTTGTATTCTTTTTTCTTTCTCTAAACAGTGTTTAAAATCCTCAAAGAAAGTTCCAGCATCTGCCTTCTCATTACTCTCTTTTTCTCTCCTCTCAAAATCCTTTTTCCATCTTTATCAAGTCCCTTTGTATTTCAAACATAGCAACTCCTGCAGCCACACCAAATGATGCTAATAAAGAGTTAAATAGTTCAACTGTCCCCATAAGTCAAACATTTCTTTTAAAATAGTCATCTAGTGCCCTCTAGTGTATAATCTTCAATGTTTTTTTTTAATCAATTCAGAATATAAACAGAGGATTTTCTCATGGGAGAGGATCCTTTCAATGAACTTAAAAATCTTAACTCAAGTTCACCTAAACTCTTAATCTGTATGCAACTTTCCAAAGCCAACAATAACCATCCTCTTTCTGTATATTCAAAAAAATCAAATCCTTAAACTTATACCATACTTTTTGGTTTTTTTGTTTGAAGGATGGATGAAATTTTTATTGAAATCCTAGTGATTTCAATAAAACGTGCCAGTCTGAGAGTTCTTAATCTTTAAATAAAACCAAAGAGGGGAAAATAAGGGCTAAAGAGATCAAAAGATGAGCCACTAAAATGTAGAATCGATATAGGTGACTCTAGTGACTATAAGCATGATGGAATCCCACAATCCCCAGCTGATCACAAGGTAACTGTCAGGCCGAAGCCATCTTTGATTGGAGTCTTTGTCCTGCCACACTTTATGCTTTAGAATGTATTCTTGCTGTGGGAACTTGGGAGGGGCTGTTGCATGAGGGGTGTAGAGATGTAGCCATAACAAATTCCTTCTAGATTCTCAAGGTCATCCTTTGTTCAGCACCTGTCTGGAAGTTTATGGGAGTAACGGACACGTTGGCAAAAGATGACTGGTCAATGTGAGGGTGTGGGGCAGGGGCGGGTTCCTAATTTTTTTACTACCACTCTGTGGGCATGGCTTATTTTGTGGATGTGGCTTGCCGGCCATGTGACCAGGTGGGCATGGCTTCTCAGACTGCTGAAGGGAGGGGAACTGAGATAGGTCCTGCCGCCCATTCCCCCTCCCCTCAGCAGCTCGAGAAGCCTCAAACGTGTGACCGCGTGTTCGTGGCTTCTCAGACTGCTGAAGGGAGGGGAATGGAGATAGCTCCTGCCGCCCGTTCTTTCAGCGTCTCACACGCTCCCTCAGCCATCCTCCCCTGCTTGGACTCACTGTGGGGTAGGAAGGCAGTGCATGCACAGTGCTGGAAGCTTGGCTTCTGGGCATGCGCAGAAGAATTTTTTTAAAAAAATTAATTTTTTTTTTAAAAAATGGCGGTGCCCAGGCACCGGCAACCGACCGCAGCGGTACTGTGACATCATCAGAGGGCCGCTACCGGTGCTATAGAGTGGACCGCACCTGTAGGAACCCACCACTGGTGTGGGGGCAAGGGAATGAACTTTAAAGTGGGTGGAGAAACCCTCGTAGCTTTAGATTCGGGTTTCTCATAGATGTGCCAACATGGCTCTGTTAATAAATTGGAACTTTGAGGAATACTTTACCTCGGACTCTGATTTAGTTTTGGATGCTATTTGGAATCCTGACAGTAACCACAAAAACTATTTAGAGCATAGAATGGAGGAACACACACAAGCCACCAAAATATCAGCTGGATTGGAAGGCAAGAAAAAGAAACAAAACTGGAAAAAGAAACCTAAAGAGTATCTCAGTTTTCCAGGATTTCACTTGGCCCTCTTTTTCAAAAACCATTACACTTTGAGGAAAAGAAAAAAAAGCAGAAGAGTTCATCACAACCCCGTTTTGTAATTAAAAATAAAGGCCATTTGGTTTGGAAAAAATATTTCTGACAACTTATAGATGAAGTAACATTTAGCCTTACATTTGAATGAAATAAGAAAAAGTGCTTCAACGGGGAAAAAATGTTTCGGTTTTAGAATCTGCTTTCATGGGGTGTATGCAATCCAGATATCTTACATATGAAGCCAATAAGAAGTTGCTTGTAAGCAAGGTAAGAGCTGATTTAAATATTCAAAAGAAATTATTGTCCTTCCTCAAGAGCCTGCAGGTGTGCTTTTGAGTCCTTCCAGCTGAGTCTTGCCTACAAGAGATGTCCTCGTCACCAGTCACTGTTTTAAAAAAATAAATTATACGAATAGCTCACGCTTCTAAGTCTTTGCATTTTCAAGATCAGATCTTATTTCACGTTCAAATAATTTTCCCAGGGGGAACCCCTGCCCCAAAATAACATGAATTATTTAGGGATGTACTTGCTAGAACCATAATTGAACATAGTGCACTATTCAAAAGAACCTTAGCTATGTGTTTTAAAATGGGTATATGGGTTTCAAATCTCCTTCCCTCTTGATTCAATCATAAAAGGCACCTCCCATATCAAAACAAAGTTTGGAATAAGTCAAGAGTTTATATTATGGCATATTTAAGAAACATATTTTGAGGATGGGGGTGGGGAAAGGGACTTGACAGAAGAACCAAACTCAACAATTTTCATTTCCAGCATGATTTCACCTATGTGCGGATTTTATTTTTGAAAAGTACTAAGGCATTTACTAAAATGCTAACCAGAAAAGCTTGGCTTGTGGATTCCTAGCAAACAGTATAAAAACACTGTCAGAGAGAATCAACATCCTTAAGAAAGTGGCCTCTTAGTGGAGTGCTTATTAACTGGAACCACTTTAGGATGCATAATTGGTTTGGACATTCAAGCTGATCAGATCCTAAGTCTCCTCTCCTGCCGGCAAATCGCCCATGACAGTTTTGATCATTTAACATTTTAAAGTTCAAATCAATATATGCAAATCGTTGAGAAATGGAGTAGGAAAGAGAGAAAGACACTAAAAAAAAGAGGTTGCCCTGGATCAAACTGTGAAACGGTAAACACATGAACCGACCTACATGTATGTCAATTAGTAAAGAAGGCCGCTTTTGGGGGTTAGCAAAATTCCTGACCCTCTGCCTTAGCCTTAATTAAAAAGTGGAGGGAGGTCTGTCATATGAAATTAAAAATTTGGGGGAGGAGGTCACATGAAGCAGGACAAGGCTGGCATTATAAAACTGGCTTCTGGCTTTGCTGGTGCTCAGAACTAATTAACACACCTAATGTAGTGAGCTCATGCATCAGTTATTCTCCTAGTTCCTGAAAGCAACAGTGTTTCTCTCAGCACATTAGTGCTTTCGGTTTTAATTTAGTTAGACTATGGAAGTCTATATGAAATGTCAAAACGCATCTTTATTCAGCCAGATGATAGGTTCTGGCTGCTTTATTTGGTTCCAAATGCCATGCCAATCATTCAAAAGGGAAGAAATTTAGCTTCGGTTTATGAAGAATGTAATCATTTCATACTGAGAAGTAGACTTTAAAATCCCGATTCAGCCCCTTTCAATGCTTCAGGTATTCTTAGTGAAGTTTTTCTGAAGGCAAACAATCCTGGAGCACACCAGGTATTTTGGACAACAGTACCAGAATAGTAGTGGTCCATTGTGGGACTTCTTATTCAAGATACATGGCTTTGAAAGCATGTGTTTATCTCAGCTGGTGTTAAGCAATATGTTTATACAAGGAATGAGCTTCTGTTTCTTGCAACAATGACAGAAGAGTAGAAGCTATAGCAGGGGTGGCCAAACTATGGTTCTTTGAGGACCTGTGGACTTCAACTCCCAGAATTCCTGAGCTAGCCATGCATGCATCGCTGGCTCAGGAATTCTGGGAGTTGAAGTCCTCAGGTCCTCAAAGAACCATAGTTTGGCCACGCCTGAGCTATAGTGTCAGGAAAGTAAGTGTGTGTATGAGTTTGTGTGTGTAAGAAGGAGTTGCTGTGAGCCAGGAGACCTAGACTGGAAAGATCGAACTATATTTTCTATAGCCGTGATGGCGAACCTATGGTACGCATGTCAGAGGTGGCATGCAGAGCCCTCTCTGTGGGCACGCGCATTGTCACCAGCTGGTCTTCGCGGGTACCGGAGTGCCGGAAAATGGACAAAAAATGGACAAAAAACCGGACAAAAAACAGGCATGCGCACGCCGGCCAGCTGGTCTTCAGATTTCTGGCGCTTGCACATGCACGCACATGCACGCGCATTCCGGTTTGGGCACTTGGTGCCAAAAAGGTTCGCCATCACTGTTCTATAGCATTCAAGACCAGACAGATGACCAATTTATTAATCTACATTTATTAGGCAGCTTAAGGCAGCAGTCAAGCTTCCCCTAGCTAGCAAAACCTAAGAAGCCAGAATCACATGGAATTCAAAAAGGCATTTTTAATGCTAGTCAGGGCTAAAACCATAATCTTGAAAATGATAAAAGTAAACATCTCTTTGAAAATTTCTCGGTTGTGTTCCCTCTTCTGCCACCCACAAAAGTCCCTCTTCTCTGCCTGATTCCCACAAACTCTCACAACAACCTGCATAACTATTCTTTCTCACAGATTGATGACAACAACCTTGTAAAGGAGGATGGGATGAGAATGACAGGCTAAAACAATCAATAAGCTTCTATAGTGGAGAGTTGGCTGGAAGCCGGGTCTCTCTGATGCTTTAACCCAGCTAGCCACACTGAGAGTTGAAGTCCACAAGTCTTAAAGTTGCCAAGTTTGGAGACCCTTGCTTTAACTTCTACTCCACATTGTCTCTCAAGGACAATAGTATGGCTAGTATCACCAAGTCATGTTGGCTGAAAAAACTAAAACAGTTTTTTTTCTCAGTCTTTCAGACTTTTATAGCTGTGTGTGAAGAGCAGATATCTCCTACAGGTTCTTAATTCATATAATTTATCTTCAGGAGTTCAGTTGAATGTGTGAGAGCTCCAGCCTGCATAAGTGTGCAAACTGGTTGCATCTTGCCCTTCTACTTCTCAGGATTTGGTATGGTTAAATATAAATTCCAAGTACCAAGATTTTGAGAGGGGGGGGGAAGCAGCAAATAAAAAACACAAAGTAATCCGAAGACCTTGACTTTGTGTCAGAATGGTCAAACATCTGGCAACTCCAAATCTCAACCAACAAATGCTCTGTCCTACACGTTGGCAAAAAGAATCAGAACACCAAATACAAGCTGAATAGACAAGACCTTGCAGACGACCCTCACTCTGTCAAAGACCTTGGAATACTCATATCAAATGACCTAAGTGCCAAAGCCCACTGCAACAACATCGCCAAAAAGGCTTCAAGAGTTGTTAACCTAATCTTACGTAGCTTCTTCTCCGGTAATATCACACTACTAACCAGAACATACAAAACATTCGCCAGACTAATCCTTGAATACAGCTCATCTGTCTGGAACCCACACCGCATATCGGACATAAATACATTAGAAAGTGTCCAGAGATACTTTACGAGAAGAGCCCTCCACTCCTCTACTCGCAACAGAATACCTTACGCAACCAGACTTGAAATTCTGGGCTTAGAAAGCTTAGAACTACGTCGCCTTCGGCACGACCTAACCATAGCTCATAAAATTATCTGCTACAACGTCCTTCTTGTCAATGACTACTTCAGCTTCAACCACAACAATACACGAGCACACAACAGATACAAACTCAAAATGAACCGCTCCAAACTTGACTGTAGAAAATACGACTTTAGCAACAGAGTGGTAAATGCCTGGAACTCACTACCTGACTCTGTGATTTCATCACCAAACCCCCAAAACTTTACCCTCAGACTGTTCACTGTTGACCTCACCCGATTCCTGAGAGGTCAGTAAGGGGCGTGCATAAGTGCACCAGCATGCCTACCGTCCCTGTCCTAATGTTACCTCTTATCAGTACCCATCTTATGTATATAAACACTCTTATATCTATGTATATTACCAATACGTACTTGACAAAATAAATAAATAAATAAATAAAATAAAATACTTCAACTTTTTCCTCTTTCTCAAGCCTCTCCGGTTTAAACCTATGTTTGGATTATGCATTAAACAGGAAAACTTTCTGAGCTGTGAGCAAAATACAATTCAGTCATACATGATACTCAAGCTGCACATTAATCAGAGTCACATTTCAACTTTGGAGTGGAAACCGAGTTTTGCTTAGATTTTTTTTCACTACTTAATTCAAACAGTGACTTGCAACCTCTGGAAGTCAGCGTTCATCAACTACCCCAGATAAAAGGAAAGAAAAAAAGTATGATTAACTTAATGGTTTCATCACATTTCATCTCTGAAGTAATTCTTTGTAAGATCTTTACTCATTTTAACATACTGTGGATTTCTGACTAGCTCCTACTACTGGTGGTTTTTCAAAAAGGACAGCAGAAATGACGACTAGTGTATTTGAAGGACTGTTGGAGAGATTACCTTTTCAATAAATAAACCCATATAAATGGAAAGGGTGTTTCTGATTCACGAGGAGAGAGGGATTTAGTTGTTATAACAGCATGTAATGCAACTCTGCTTCTATAATTTTGCTTCATCCCAGAGTCAAAGAAATAATGGAGAGGTAGTCCTCGAATTGCCACCACAATTGGGCCCCAAATTTCCATTGCTAAGTGAGACAGGTGTTAAATCAGTTTTGCCTCATTGTACCAACTTTCTTACCACAGTTGTTCAGTGTATCACTGTAGTTGTTAAGTTAGTAATATGGTTGTAAACTGAATCTGGCTTCCCCTTTGACTTTGCTTGACAGAAGATCACAAAAGATGATCCCATGAAGCTAGGACACTGCAGTCATAAATATAAGCCAAGCCATCTGATTTTTGATTCTGCGAGCGTGGGAATGCTGCAACAGTCAAGTGTGAAAAACAGTCACAAGTCACTTTTTTCAGTGCCATTGTAACTTTGAACAGTCACTAAACGCATGGTTGTAAGTCAAGGACTACCGGTAAGTATCTACCTATTTAGTGTCCAGACAGCATGCTTGCGATCTATCATTAGAGACTTAGGCTGGCATGTATTATGTGCAGAGGTGGACCTGGCACAGATAAGATAGCTCCATCACTTCCCTTGCCTTCTTTGCACAAAAAACACTCCCTGTGATGGGGATCATTTACGATACCTTGGTGTTCTGTGCTGATAGCTACATACCGTATTTTTCGGAGTATAAGACGCACCGGAGTACCTTAGTTTTGAGGGAGGAAAATGGAAAAAAATCAACCTACCTGGTATTCATCTGGCTAGCATCCTTAGTCTGGTCAGCTTCAGCACATTATTTTATCCCCTGGTTAGGGCTGAAAAAAAAATCTTCGGAGGGAGTAGCAATGAAACAAGCCTTCAAAGACTTAGGGCTGGAAAAAAACTTCTTCGGAGGGAGTAGCAATGAAAAAATCCTGCAAGCCGGGATCGTTAGCACCTCGTTAGGGCTGAAAAAACCTTTTTTGGAGGGCGCCTGCAAGCCGGGAAAACAAGCCTGCAAGCCAGGAAGAGCCGGAAAGATCGTTAGCACCTCGTTAGGGCTGGGGGGAAAAGCTTCGAAAAAGCTACATTTGGAGTATAAGACGCACCCAAATTTTCAGCCTCTTTTAGGGGGGGAAAAGGTGCATCTTATACTTTGAAAAATACGGTACATACTTGTCTGCTAAGAGATGCAATGTACGAGAAAGGTCTCTTCTGAGACTTTTTCTTTGCCCATTATATAGCTGTGGTATATGTCTCCTCTTATCTGACTGTTCTGTAGGCAGCATCTCTTTGCCCTGTTTGTCTTGGTCTTTCTCACATACCATCACAGGGGAAATGGGGGAAAACCTAACTTTTCTAAGTTAACTATATTGTGCATTGGTTTTTTTTTCCCCAGATGCTTTCCTGAGCCCAATAGTGAGGAGAAGAGAACCAACCTGGGTAAAAAAATAAATACCGTATTTTTCGGAGTATAAGACGCACCTTAGTTTTGGGGGAGGAAAATAGGGGAAAAAATCTGCCTACCAGGTATTTATCTGGCTAGCGTCCTTAGTCTGATCAGCTTTAGCACATTATTTTATTCCCTGATTAGGGATTAAAAAACCTTATTTGGAGGGAATAGCAATGAAAATAAGCCTGCAAAGACTTGGGACTGGAAAAAAACTTCTTCGGAGAGAGTAGCAATGAAAAAATCCTGCAAGCCAGGAAGATCGTTAGCACCTCCTTAGGGCTGAAAAAACCTTATTCGGAGGGAGTAGCAATGAAAACAAGCCTGCAAAGACTTAGGGCTGGAAAAAACCTTTTTCGGAGGGAGTAGCAATGAAAAAATCCTGCAAGACGGGAAGATCATTAGCACCTCGTTAGGGCTGAAAAAAAAGCTTCGAAAAAGCTACATCCTGAGTATAAGACACACCCAAATTTTCAGCCTCTTTTAGGGGGAGAAAAGGTGCGTCTTATACTCTGAAAAATACGATAAATACGGTCTATATGATCCAACAAGGTCATCCAGGAGAGGAGTGGGCTGTGTCTTTGATATTTATTTATTTATTTGTAAAATAATTTGTAATTTATTTGTAACTCTGGGCAGCTTACAATATTAAAAGATAAACCTGTACAAAACCTAATAATATAAATGCAATACTATAAAAATGCACATAATCAACCTTAAAGCTTAAAGATGGGGGGGGGGGGAGTAGGTTGAGAATGGGAGGGGTGGGATCTGTTGTGAATCAATCCACCAGTATAAAGAATAGACTTCTCTCACTCCCTCTCTATAACCAGCATATGCCCGTTGAACATGCCCATGTCTAGGGTGCCTGCCAGTGTGCACAATGAAGCTCCGTGAAACTTCTTATGAACTATTTTGCGTGGAAAAGTTTTTTCCCCTTTGATCCAACTAACTCAACCCAGGAAGGCTGCTCAAAATTTAAGGGGAAAAAAACTGTTTTCAATTAAAGTAAAACAAAGAGTAATATTAACTGACCAAGAAATATTACTTAATGTAAAGTGCATGCTTTAATTCCTCCTCTAAATGTTGCAAACTGAGAGATGGCAGGATTTGGGACTCACTTGGCTACTGGCCCACACACATTGTTCAGCATGTTTCAGTTTTGTGCGGCCCCTCCTGCCCCCTCCCTCCCTACCCTCTCCTCTAAAATGGCAAGCAGATCCAGGCAAATGCAAGCCATAAGGGCACATGATATTTCTCAGCTCTGCAGTTGACATTTTAATGGTTGGTTGATATTTAAAAGAAGTAGGGGAAGGATGGCCAACAATTTTAGGGGGAAGGTATTGCCAAATCCTTGCTTAATAAGCAAGACAGGAATGGCAAGAAATAATCATTTGCAGGATTACATGCAAGGATACTTGTTATTGTTAAATTCAAGGTAGCACAACTGATGAATGGTTCCTTGGTTTATTTTGTGTTTGAAAATCAAGAGGAATTTAAATAACTGGGAAAATGTAAGCCTGAAGCTTGTTTATTTGTCTGGAGCTTTATTTAATTGTAGATAGATCTCTCAAGCACCTCCTCTGATTTTCTGATTTCTAAGTGCTTAAATAAGGTATCAGCTCAGGGGTGGGTTCCTCCCGGTTCGGACCGGATCGCCCGAACCGTTAGCGATCCGCTGGTGACGTCACATTACTAGATTGGCCGTGTGCACCGCCATCTTTTTTTTTGGTTCAGCAGCTCGAAAAAGGGCCCTCCCACCCACCCCCGGGTTAATACTGACCTTTATTTCTTCGCCCGAAGCACAGCTGATGAGTTCCTCAGCTGTGTTTCGGCCTGATTCCAGCTCCTGAGCATGCGCAGAAGCCTAATTGCACGAGGAGATGTGCACGCACGCGCGAGCGGAGCGAGTGCACGCGCGGAAAACATCGCGATGAGAATTGGTGGGGAAGGTAAGAGGAACCCACCCCTGTATCAGCTACAGTAAGTCCCTGCAATGATAAAGGAAATTTAAAATCTCAAGGGTTATCTATCAAAAAGCATTGTGTACGTGTTCCATTTTTCTTTGTAGATGTTTGATGGAAGGAAACACCAGGAAGGAGATAAAATAGGTAGGCAGACCCAGGAGAAAACGAAAGAAAATATCACTGATATTTCTTGCAAAGGTCTGCATTTGAGGCCTGGTAATGGTTGCATAGAAAACTTGTCAGGAGATATTTCTTATTTCTTAATTAATAAGTACTCATGTTTATATCTTGACAGTCAATAATTCTGTCTTATGGTTATTCATTGTACATTAAGTTCTTGAAGGAAAGGTATTTTTCCTTCCTTCCTTCCTTCCTTCCTTCCTTCCTTCCTTCCTTCCTTCCTTCCTTCCTTCCTTCCTTCCTTCCTTCCTTCCTTTGTGTCTTACCATGCTGCCTGAACTGAGAAGCCTCTGAAATGTAAAGGTTTTGGGTAGTTTAGTTTACCTTAACCACACTTTGCCATATCATCTGAATATAAAGAATTGCTGGCTAGTGAAATACAGCGGTCTACAACCAAGAAGACCCAGACTGACCTCCAATTTCAGCTGTGGAAACTCATTCTCTTGGTCCCATGCACCCAATAGGATTGCTGTAAGGGGAAAAAAATTAAGGGTAATTCTAAAGTAAACAGCTTTGAACTCCTGAAAGAAACATAACAGAATAACAGAGTTAGAAGGGACCTTGGAGGTCTTCTAGTTCAGCCTCCTACTCAAGCAGGAAACACTATAGAATAGAATAGAATAGAATAGAATTGAATAGAAAAGAAAAGAAAAGAACAGAACACAACAGAACAGAACAGAACAGAACAGAACAGAATAGAATAGAATAGAATAGAATTTTTTATTGGCCAAGTGTGATTGGACACACAAGGAATTTGTCTTGGTGCATATGCTCTAAGTGTACATAAAAGAAAAGATACGTTCGTCAAGAATAAGGTACAATACTTAATGATAGTCTGGGTACAAATAAGCAATCAAATCATATTAGGAACCAATCAATATAAATTGTAAGGATACAAGCAACAAAGTTACAATCATACAGTCATTAGTGGGAGGAGATGGGTGATGGGAAAGATGAGAAGATTAATAGTAGTGCAGACTTAGTAAATAGTTTGACAGTGTTGAGGGAATTATTTGTTTAGCAGAGCAAAACTGTTCTTGTGTCTAGTTGTCTTGGTGTGCAGTGCTCTATAGTGTTGTTTTGAGGGTAGGAGTTGAAACAGTTTGTGTCCAGGATGTGAGGTGTCTGTAAATATTTTCACAGCCCTCTTTTTGACTTGTGAAGTATACAGGTCCTCAATGGAAGGCAGGTTGGTAGCAATTGTTTTTTTCTGCAGTTCTGATTATCCTCTGAAGTCTGTGTCTGTCTTGTTGGGTTGCAGAACCAAACCAGACAGTTATAGAGGTGCAGATGACAGACTCAATGATTCCTCTGTAGAACTGTATCAGCAGTTCCTTGGGCAGTTTGAGCTTTCTGAGTTGGCGCAGAAAGAACATTCTTTGTTGTGCTTTTTTGATGATGTTTTTGATGTTAGGTGACCATTTTAGGTCTTGAGATATGATAGAACCTAGAAATTTGAAGGTCTCTACTGTTGATACTGTGTTATTTAGTATTGTAAAAGGTGGAAGTATGGGCGGGTTTCTCCTAAAGTCTACCACCATTTCTACGGTTTTGAATGTATTCAGTTCCAGATTATTCCGATTGCACCACAAGGTTAGTTGTTCAACCTCCCGTCTGTACCATTTCAGACCAATGGTTGTCCAATTTCTTCTTAAAAATCTCCAGTGTTAGCACACCCACAGTGTATAAATATAAACAATATTTTATACTTAAGGAGCCATTAGTCCTGGTGGAAATGATGAGGGTGCAGGAGTAGCCACATAATGGAAATGCTATGTATTACCTATTTTATTATCTTGGGTTTTTTGGATATGTGGCCCTGTTTCTGCCTACAAAGACCTCGGTCTTCTAACCAAGACCTCGGCCTACAGAATTATTGCATTTGCTATGAAAAAAAAAAGCAAACATAAAATCTAGGGTTATGGGAATATTGATCACAAAGAAGGTGAACTGGCAAACTATAGTTGGCCATAGTTTTTCAAGTCATCTGACATTAGTTAATGACGTACTTGGTTAACACTAATCCACATTTGACATGCAATGGGCTGTTCAGAATCAGATACAGTTCTGAAAAAGGTAGTGGCTGTACCTTAAAGAGAGATGGTGTGGCTTGAAGAAATGCAAGGTATTAGTGAAAATTTCTAAATAAAGTTATTTGAGGCTTTACTTGGTAGGATACGGTACAATTGAGACCAGCTCCCTCTTGCTAGTTTTTAAATGGTAATAGTTTTTTTTTCCTATTACAGCATTTGATTAACCTTAATGGGCTCCTCTCCATGCATTTTAATAGAGTTATTTATTTGCTGTAATGGTTTGTGTGAAATGAGGAAATATGCCCATCTTTGGCAGATAATATTGATGTTTGGGGATGTAAACGGGGCGTTGTTCCTTCCTGAACGCCCCTTCTCGTAGGGCGGAGCTAGCCTCCAACGCTTTCGACTCAGTCCTGATTGGCTGATGGATTGTATCATCCCAATCTTGGAGGCTAGCTCTGCCCACTATGGAGAAGATTACTTGGCCCTCTTCTAAGATCCTAGTTCGGTTTCAAACACTTATAACAATTAATGTTTGCTGCATAGACCTGGCTTTCCAAATCGCCCTCCCTTTTCAGTAACACTGAAAGAACCGTTCATATTTTATTGTGCTGTAATATGAAGAAGCCTGAGCTTTCTCTGTTGTAATTTATTATTTTTCATGACCTTTTCTTCACAACCATTTCTGTTTTGCATTTGTTCACAGTGCTAGTCAGCCTGATCATATATAATTATAAATACAAATGTAGAAACTACAAGAAAATTGCTTTTCTCCGGGACTGGAGGAGCAGCCAACAAAATACAGCATTGTTTGATGTTGCAAAGCCATCAGTTTACAAGCGAGTGTATGCCAAGCTTGTTTTGGCATCAAATGGAGTGACACCTGTTTTAGTTTTAGGCTGCTTGCTATGTATTTTCAAACAATGGATAATTTTCCTGGATCAAAAAATGCAGGCTACAGTCCAAACCTGAGAATTCTCTTGTCCTTCCTATGATACCCTACTAATATTAGCAATCAAATGACAAAGACAAATTCTTTTGTTTTTATTTGATGCAGTCATGACAGCTGGGAATGATGGATATTGTAAATTGGAGGCTCTAAGTATAAAAGTCTGCTCTAGAAGGTATCAGCTTGGGGTTCGTTTTAACATGTCCAGGTAAATGAAGCATTGCTTTCTGGTTTTTGCTTTGAGGTCTTGGAAAGAAAAAAAAACATCCAATATATAAAACCACCTAGGCAGATTTTGGTCATTGTTCCAACTGTTTGCATAACTTCAAAGAGCTCTTTTATTTTTTTCCTCTCTGCTAAGCTTTTCTTATTCAACCAGAAAAGGGCAGGGATGACTTCTTTAACAATGTCAAAATATTCAAAGATGTGTTTATCCAGCATGTAGTAAGGTTGTGTCTCTTAGTCTTCAAACAATGAAGCTACTCTGTGTTTTTATATTACACTAGTAGCTGGATACCCGTGCTTCGCTAGGAAACTATGTGATCGAGCTTGATAAATTGACAGTTAAAGTTTGAAAATTAATGAGTAGTTATGATCGGGCTTGATACATTGACACCTAAAGCTTGAAAATTTATGTAGAATGTGTAACTCCTTAGCATCAGAGCGTGTTAATATAAGGCAACTGGCAGTTGGAACAGAATTCTTTTCAGGTGGGGAGGGGGAGTAGAATGTTTAACTCCTTAGCATCAGAGTGTGTTTATATAAGAAATACTAATGATCTGATGGTCATTTTGAAAAATCCTTTCTTAGCGAGCACCTAGAAGCCAAGAGGAACATATATGCCAAGTTTCAAGTTTGTAGGCTTTACAGTTCTGGAGATTTCGTGATGAGTGAGTGGTATTTGGCTTTTATATATATAGATTTATGTTAAGACCTTGAGAGCTTTTGGGAAGAAAGGGAGATGCAAATTAAAAGAATTTCACTTACTAGTTCATTACATTGCTGGGTTTATATCCCACCTTTCCATCAGGAGCTGAAGATAATGTACATAGCAATTTTCCCCTCAACAATAACCTTGGGATGTGAGAGAGCCGCTGATTACAGTCATGTAATGGGCTTTCATGGTGGAGGATGGACTTGTGTTTGAATCCCTCTGCTATCAGTCCATTATCCTAACCCAGTGTTTCTCATCCTTGGCAAGATAGCAATAGCACTTAGACTTATATATCATTCCACAGTGCTTTACAGCACTTTCTGAATGATTTACAGAGTCAGCATATTGCCCCCAACAATCTGGATCCTCATTTTACTGACTTCGGAAGGAGAGAAGGCTTGAGTCAGCCTTGAACCAGTCAGGATCGAACCTGACTGTGGGCAGAGTTTGTCTGCAATAACTGCATTCTAACCACATCCCAGATGGATGGACTTCAACTCCCAGAATTCCTCAGCCAGCATGAGGAATATTTCTCTCCTCCTACTAGAAATATTTTTCTTTTCCTACTAGAATTTACTTGATAACCTCCCTATTGCTTCAATATCAAGCAGGTGAAAGTTTCTACTGATGCACTCCATAGAACTGCTAACCTTTCCCTCAGTCTTTGCAATTTTATGATATGGGAGTAAATCGACTCATGGCTGGCATGTCAATTCAGGAGTAAAACTGGCTTTTTCTTCAGAATTTCCTGGCTGTTTCTCTCTGTCTTACAGGATACTATTGGGCTTGCCACACAATGGAAGCCTGTTGCCAGTAGTTGCTGTGAAGGACACTGTCTCATTATGATTGCTTCATGTTATTGCGATCATATTATAAGCAACTGCGTCGTCTTTGCCGATGACGTAAAACTATTTAACACCACCGACAATACTGCTACCCTTTAAAAAGACCTTGACTTTCTGTCAGAATTGTCAAACAACTGACAACTCCAAATCTCAACTAACAAATGCTCTGTATTGCACATTGGCAAAAAGAATCAGAATACAAAATACAAACTGAGTGGACACGAACTTGTAGACGATCCTCACTCTGTCAAGGACCTTGGAGTACTCATATCTAATGATCTAAGTGCCAAAGCCCACTGTAACAACATTGCCAAAAAGGCATTAAGAGTTGTTAACCTAATCTTGCATAGCTTCCTCTATGGTAATGTTACACTACTAACCAGAGCATACAAAACATTTGCTAGACCAATTCTCAAATACAGCTCATCTGTCTGGAACCCGCACTGCATATCGGACATTAATACAATTGAATGTGTCCAGAGATATTTCACGAGAAGAGTCCTACACTCCTCTGCTCGCAACAGAATACCTTATACCTTCAGACTTGAAATTCTGGGCTTAAACAACTTAGAACTATGCTGCCTTCAGTATGACCTAAGAGTCATTCATAAAATTATCCGCTACAATGTCCTACCTGTCACGAGCACACCATAGATACAAACTTAAAGTGAACTGCTCCAAACTCGATTGCAGAAAATATGACTTCAGCAACAGAGTGGTCAAGGCTTGGAATACACTACCCGACTCTGTGGTTTCATCCACAAACCCCCAAAATTTTAACCTTAGACTGTCTACTGTTGACCTCACCCCATTCCTAAGAGGTCTGTAAGGGGCGTGCATAAGTGCACCTGCGTGCCTACCGTCCCTGTCCTAATGTTCATTTCATGTATTCAAATTATGTATATACTTACATGTATTATCTAATATGAGATTGACAAAATAAATAAATACAAATAAATAAATAATAAATGTGCCAAGTTAGGATCTGTCATTGGAGTACCTGATATAGGAATAGTAAAAATGGCAATGCACAGTCCAGCTACATTAAAAATTATTTACCTAAATGCTTATCAGACATTCAAGAGTGTCTGAATAACACAATAACAGAGTTGGAAGGGACCTTGGAGGTCTTCTAGTCCAATTCCCTGCTCAAGCAGGAAACCCTATATCATTTCAGACAAATGGTTGCCAATCTCTTCTTAAAAACCTTCAGTGTTGGAGCACCCTCAACTTCTGAAGGCAAGTCATTCCACTGATTAATCGTTCTGTCAGGAAATTTCTTCTTAGTTCAAAGTTGGTTCTCTCCTTGATTAGTTTCCATCCATTGCTTCTTGTCCTGCTTTCAGGTTGTCTCCCTCTTTTTTATGGCAGCCCCTTAGATATTGGGACACTGCTATCATGTCACCCCTAATCCTGCTTTTCATTAAGAACTTTAACTTCTGCATGGAGTTTAGGTCAGAAAAGTCAAGATGGTGGCCACAACTGAATGATCGAAGTCCGGCATTTAATTCTGGAGAAAAGGAGGCGGGGCTTCAATCATGAAGCTGCAGTTGCCTATTCAGTTATTGTTTCTAGGGTAGGGAATGATCAGTTCACTAACCAAAGAGAAGGAAAGATAAATACCTTAGAAAATACTTCTTTTTTCTAGAAGCAAAATATTTTAAAGAGGGCTGGGTCTTAGAGAATAGGAAAATGGGAACTGTTGGACATAAAGTTATGTAGAGACATTTGGTAATATCGTGTGTGTCAGTAGGATTTCATAAAACTCTATAGGAAGAAAAATATATATGAATGCCACAACAGTGTGCTACAATATTGCTTAGTGTGAATATGTTGCATGATTGAATTAGTTTTAAGCTCTTTACAAAGAATTGTCATGGAACAGGATCCATTTGTGTCAGTCAGTCTTCTATCTCATTAATCTAAATGTTTAAAGAAAATAAATCATTATGTCTTACATTTCCAGACTGGTAGAGTATATTTCAACAGAAATTCCATGCGCAAGGTTACATATGGATATGAAGAAAGATCTGTTTAGATCTCATTGACCTCAGGTAGCCTAGTGTTAGGGATTTTGTGGTATAGGAGCATAGGAGCAAGACCCCTGATCCCTGTCCTCTATATGCCAGAAGTATGCATAGGGAAAAATACAGTTCTTAAACTTTGGGCCGAATAGAATTTAATAAATACATTCATTTTACAATGTAATACGTTAAAAGAAAACAATACTCAATATTTTATTGAGAATTCTAAGTTGATCATTGTTATAAATACCAGAATAGTGCACAATAAAATTAACTATAAATAATTATCTGAAGTGCAGTTCACATACAACTTTAATAGTAAACTTGGTTTTTTATTACTATACTTCTAAAAACATTTTAGTAGAGATAAATTCTAGAAACTGAGAAGTCTCAAGGATTGACTTATATTGGATGGAAAATTATTTGCTGAGTTGCTTTTTCTGGGAATATTGGAGAGAAAATATGTTACCTTTAAGTGTTTTCCATCTAACAGGTTTTTCACAAATTTGGGGAAGGATTGCCCTTAACCTAATAATTTTTCTATGCTTCTACCAGGGGCGGGTTCCTAATTTTTTACCTACCACTCTGTGGGCGTGGCTTATTTTGTGGGTGTGGCTTGCCAGCCATGTGACCGGGTGGGCGTGGCTTCTCGGACTGCTGAAGGGAGGGAACTGAGATAGGTCTTGCCGCCCATTCCCCCTCCCCTCAGCAGCTCGAGAAGCCTCAAACGTGCGAAAATGCCTAGGATCATCACCGCACGTTCGTGGCTTCTCGGACTGCTGAAGGGAGGGGAATGGAGATAGCTCCTGCCGCCCGTTCTTTCAGCGTCTCCTCCCCTGGACTCACTGTGGGGTAGGAAGGCAGCGCATGAGCAGTGCCGGAAACTCGGCTTCTGGGCATGCGCAGAAGAATTTTTTTAAAAAAATAATAATATTTTTTTAAAAAAATGGTGGCGCCCAGGCACCGGCAACCAACCGCACCGGTACTGTGACGTCACCAACGGGCCGCTACCGGTGCTATAGAGTGGACCGCACTGGTAGGAACCCACCACTGGCTTCTACTATACAAACATGTCCATCAGATTTTAGTCATGGTAACTGGCCATAGAATTCTATTAGCCTCCAATTCTGGATCAAAATATAAAGGTAGAACTGCTGAAACATAACTTGCAGTGGCTGGTTCCCAGATGTTTTTAATAGCAATCTGAAAGCCAGCTGCTCCCAAATCATTTTCATCTCAGCAGCCACCTATGCTAAACCTGTAATGTAGACAAGTCCCTAGTTAAAAAGATTGAGTTACATATATTGTTGTGTAGGTATCAATAGTGTAACAGTTATAGAATATAAGCAGCCCTTCTTTTCTTCTTTCTCTATTGTAAAGGAAAGCATTTCTTTTAAGTAGAAACATATTGAAAAACAGTAATATTATTTTCTCTTGCATAAACTCCACTACTTCAATTAGAAGAGGCTGAATTAACTCAGTCTCCAAGTGAGTCTACAATCTGAGATTATTTATGTCTCTAGGAAATACGGAAGTGATTTTTTTTTCTTGATACAAATTTTCTTGATATTTCTTGGATACAAAAGACAAGCATTGAGCTAGTTCTGTTCTTTTAAGAAAAAAAAGCATGAATCCTCAATGACATAAACAAACAAAATAGCTTGTTTTGTTCCAAAAGGCTTACAGTAATCAATACCAGCAAAGGATAAAGAGCTGGAATTCAGTATGTGTTGTCTTAGGAGTTTTTGCATTGTAAAGGAACACAATACAAACACCAGTTTTGATTCCTGGTAAGAGTCTATAGCAGTGATGGCGAACCTTTTTTGGTTCGCGTGCCAAAAAGGGGGGGGATGCGGGGGATCACGTGTGTGCGTGCCCACACCCATAATTCCATGCACCCCCGCGCATGCGCGCATGACCCCCCCACTCCCAGCATGCAATGGCATGCCCATTTTTTGCTCTCCCCAGGCTTTAGAGCCTTTCTAGGAGCCTGGGGAGGGCGAAAACGGCCTTCCCCACCCCCTCTGGAGGCTGGAAAAAGCCTGTTTCCTGACTTCCAGTGGGCCCAGAAGGCCTGAAAATCATCTGGCCGGCGCGCACATGCGCGCCGGACCTGAGCTCGCGTGCCCACTGATATGCCTCCGCGTGCCACTTGTGGCACCCGTGCCATAGGTTCGCCATCACGGGTCTATAGTGAGCACTTTCTAATCATCTGCTTTAAGATAAGACAGGTCCTGTCTAAATAAATAAATTTAAGTCTGTGTCTTGTACATTCCTCTTACGAGGTTATATCAGCTTAAATGGCTAGAACCATAGATATTTTAACAACAGTGACTGAACTCTGAGCAATGTAAATATTGATGGTTTTATTCTTTAAAGCCCAAAATAGTTTGGGATCAAAGTTAGGCTACCAACATTATTTATTTATTTATTTATTTATTTATTTATTTATTTATTTATTTATTTATTTATTTATTTATTTATTTATTTATTTATTTATTTATTTATTTATTTATTTATTATCTATCTATCTATCTATCTATCTATCTATCTATCTATCTATCTATCTATCTATCTATCTATCTATCTATCTATCTATCTATCTATTTATTTTGTCAAGCATGTATAGGATACGATAACAGATATAATTATAAACATGATTATGAATACACGAAATGGATACAAATAAATGGGGAAGGCACAATGGTGCGCTTATGCACGCCCCTTACAGACCTCTTAGGAATGGGGTGAGGTCAACAGTAGATAGTCTAAGATTAAAGTTGTGGGAGTTTGGGGAAGAAACCACAGAGTCAGGTAGTGCATTCCAGGCATTGACCACTCTGTTGCTGAAGTCGAATTTTCTGCAATCGAGTTTGGAGCGGTTTACCTTAAGTTTGTATCTATTGTGTGCTCGTGTATTGTTGTGGTTGAAGCTGAAGTAGTCATTGACAGGTAGGACATTGTAGCAGATAATTTTATGCACTACGCTTAGGTCAGACCGAAGGCGGGCGTAGTTTTAAGTTGTCTAAGCCCAAAATTTCAAGCCTGGTAGCATAAGGTATTCTGTTGCGAGCAGAGGAGTGGAGGACTCTTCTCGTGAATTATCTCTGGACTTGCTCAATTGTATTAATGTCCAATATGCAGTGCGGGTTCCAGACAGATGAGCTGTATTCGAGAATTGGTCTAGCAAATGTTTTGTATGCTCTAGTTAGCAGTACAATATTACCAGAGAAGAAGCTATGCAAGATTAGGTTAACAACTCTTAATGCCTTTTTGGCAATGTTGTTACAGTGGGCTCTGGCACTTAGATCATTAGAGATGAGTACTCCAAGGTCCTTGACAGAGTTAGGGTCATCTACGAGGTCGTATCCACCCAACTTGTATTTGTGTTCTGATTTTTCTTGCCAATGTGTGAGACAGAGCATTTGTTGGTTGAGATTTGAAGTTGCCAATTGTTTGACCATTCTGACACATAGTCAAGGTCTTTTTGAAGGGTAGCAGCATTGTCGGTGGTGTTAAATAGTTTTACCTCATCAGCGAAGAGAACACAGTTGCTTATAATATGATCGCAAAGGTCATTTATGTAAAGTATAAAAAGTGTTGGTCCTAAAACACTGCCTTGGGGGGGACACCATTGTTAACAGATTCAGGATTATGCTGCAAAAGTCCAGAAAATCTATTTCCCCCCCTCTCATACCCCATAATTTAGGAAACCAGGGAATTAGGTCAATAACTTCTTCCCAACTGCATATGTTCTGTTTTAATTGCTTGAATTATTTGTGGTGACAAAATATATTACTGTATTTGTATAAATTGTGACAAATAGCTATTATGTTATAAAACTCTATGACTGTGCCAAATATCTGCACATATGTAGAATAAAAGCTTCAGATGAGATTGGAAAAAATATCAGCCCAGCTCTGCATTAGAAATAAAAGCAGCTTTTGAGCAGATCCTAGTCAAGTCACTGTGATGCCTCTACCAGGTACTATCCTATTTTTTAAAGTATTGCGCATGTGCGTGCGGCTACGCAGTGCGCCCCTGAGCGAACTGGCAGCGGGAGAAACGAGAACCCACCCCTGATCTGGACAGAATAAGTTTGATCAGATGGGACCCTCTTCTGCTATCGGAATCTGCCATGAAGAGTTCTGCAGAGTATCCAATCAGTAACTCAGAATAACCAAGTCTCCAAGTGCAGATTAGGCAATATGGAGCATAAAACACTACATTTCTTGTTTGCTGGCCTGGACCATAGCTGCCTTGTAAACTTCCCATGGCAATTTCCCAATAGTTCTTTAACAGTCAGGTCGTGATTATCACTCTGGTCTGAATCTCTCCATTGCATAGACGTACACACCGCAAATGTTTTCTAAAGACAAAACCATACCCCCTGCTTTTATATAAACAGAGCTGAGCATGATTTACTTCTTCCCATGACTTTTAGAAAAAGACACCCTGGAACAAGTGGACTTATCAGATTATTTTAAAAGAAACTAGAAGACATGATTGAGATTGAACTTCAAACCATTAATTATTCACTTGGAAAAATGAAAGAAGAATCAAAACTAAAATCTAGAAAATGACAGTAAAGTTTATACCGGTATATATCTAAAATGCCTCTTTCATTGGTGTTTTTGTAGTGAATCTTTACATTTTATCTTTAAATCCAAATATTAAAAATGGTTAAATCCAAATATTAAATTCAATGATGATAATAACCATATCGATATCATTTTAGCTTGATAAAAGAGAATCTCAACAACATATATAATAAATCTAGTCAGTGATTATGATAATCCCCACTGTTGAGGCAAATGTAAAGGAAATGGTTCACATTATCATTTATTATGGTCTTGTAAAGTTGTTCGATCTTTTTGGACTAACATTTTATTAAAATGAGAGAAATCATAACTCAGGTCATTATGCTAGATCCTAAGTTGGCCTTATTAAGATTTTGTTGATACTCCAAAAGAAGGTTGATAGTATTTTATTGAAGGAATCCTAAATATTTCACTTATCCATAGTTCTCTGTAGCTTCTGCCTTGTCACCTTCTCTATTATACACAAGTTGGAAATTGTCCAGCATGGGCCAGATTGAGGATGACTTCTTGAGCAGGAGAGACATATTGTCTTTTTCAAGGCTGATAACGCCAAGTCTTTCAGAGACAATTTCATCACTTCTTAAATGCATTTCCTTGTTTCCTTTTGCAACTTTAATAAAGCTAGGAGGCACAATAATTCAGGCCACATGTGGTGGATCTCATCCTGAGAAATCTGCCACTTCTTTGGAATTCACAAATTGATGGGAAAAAAAAACAGTTAAGTTTTTCCAACTTTCAACTGAAAAAGGTGGGGGATGAAATGGTCTGATGGAGAAGGGCATGGCTAGCTAGTTCATTGGAATTCTTGATTTTTCAATAGTAAGAATATTGTTGTGATAGGCTAATTGTTTTTACTTAGATTATACTATTTACCAGGGTCGGGTTCCTAATTTTTTTACTACCACTCTGTGGGCGTGGCTTATTTTGTGGGTGTGGCTTGCCAGCCATGTGACCGGGTAGGCGTGGGCCTCGGGAGCTTGGCAGCAGCCGGAGCAGCGGGGGGGGATTGCTCCACTCAGCAGCTCGAGAAGCCTCAAACGTGAGAAAATGCCTAGGATCATCACCGCACGTTCGTGGCTTCTCAGACTGCTGAAGGGAGGGGAATGGAGATAGCTCCTGCCGCCCATTCTTTCAGCGTCTCATGCGCTCCCTCAGCCATCCTCCCCTGCTTGGACTCACTGTGCGGTAGGAAGGCAGCGCATGCGCAGTGCCGGAAGCTTGGCTTCTGGGCATGCGCAGAAAAAAATAAAAAAAAAACAATTTCTTTTTTAAAAATGGTGGCATCCAGGCACCGGTAACTGACCACACCAGTACTGTGACGTCACCAGCGGGCTGCTACCGGTGCTATAGAGTGGACTGCACCGGTAGGAACCCACCACTGCTATTTACCTAGATCTCTATATTATTCTTTGGCTTGTATGTATTTTTGGTTTCTATTCATTTTGATACAGTGAAAAACAGCATCCTAAATATAATTTTATGATAATATGCAAAGTTGGTTTAAGGTCTGTCCAAGAAACTCAGCTCTCATATTTCCATTTTCTCTATATGGCAACGTACAAACATTTCTTGATTATGATTTGGAACTGAAGAACAGTGCAAAGAATATCTGTAACATTTAGCTGGATCTTAGTTTTTACTTTATGGACTCTGAAAACCTTTGTCAATATTTGAAAATGTTTATTTAGTAGGTTCATTGACTTTTGGTAAGGAAATGAAGACTAAATCTGGATCAAGGGTAAATAGCAAAGCCTTATATGCAAAAATATAGAAGAGAATAAAACATACCTTCTCTTCATGAAATTACACTTCTTAATCAAAAAGGCCTGTTAACCTTTTTTCATTTATACACATACATGCTTTCTAGATACAATAAATTTTAAAGAAATCCAGATGTGTGTCAGTTCCTATAGCGATGGAGATGGGAATTTATAGAAACATGCAGATGGAAGGCCTACTTCCATCAAGTCTAATATTTTGCTCAGTGCAGTAACCCAATTTTTAAAATCCAGATTAAGGCATCCCCATGGCTGTATTGGTTCTGCCCAAACACATTCAGTAAAAGGATTCTCACTATCTTTCTGAGTCATCATTTCTACTGTTGAACTGTTATTGTTAGAATTTTTTTCTGCATACATTCAATTGAATTTGCTTTTCTGCAATTGAAATCCACTAATTTATGTTCTATACTGTAAAGCAGGGCTGTCAAACTCCCAGCCTGTGGGCTGGATGCATGACGTGCTGGCCATGCCCACGCCTAGTTTAGGGAAGGGGAAAAAAGTCCATTACCGTCATGCCATGATGCTGTGAATTTGACACCCCTGCTCTAAAACAATAGAGAATAAATCTTGACATTCTTTTGCTATGACAATCCAGGTGATAGCCTTTCAGGTATATGGAGAGTGCAGTCATACCACCAATCTTAAGGCTAAACACACTAAATTTCTTAAATCTCTTTTCACTGTACTTCATTTCTCCATATTTCACGTTGTGAACTTGAAATGGAATTTGTATGTTAACTTTTTTCAAGATCTTTTTCATAGATAAATTGACAAAGTTAAGGATCCATCCCAAGTGTGTATTTAACAGAATAACAGAGTTGGAAGGGACATTGGAGGTCTTCTAGTCTGAACCTCTGCTGAGGCAGGAAACCTACACCATTTCAGACAAATAGTTGTCCAATTTCTTCTTAAAAACCTCCAGTGTTGGAGCACCCAACAACTTCTGGAGGCAAGCCATTCCATTGATTAATTGTTCTGTCAGGAAATTTCTCCTTAGTTCTTAGTTCATGGTTACGAGATCTCTCTCTTTATCTTCTCCCCCAGAATCTTCCCAAGGATCGAAATCAGACTGGTTGATCTACAGTTTGCTGTATCTTCTTTTATCTTCCTGTTGAAGTATTTGCTTTCCTCCAGTTTCTGGCATTTCACCAGTTGTCCAGAATTTCCCAAACATATAAAAGTTCAGCCAAACCACCAGCTAGTTTCTTCGGTACCCTATAATACAATTTATCTGGCACTGGAGATTTAAATTAATTCAGAGTAACAAGGTATTTTCTGATAAATTGTCCTCTGTTTTTTCCCTCATTGTTATTATTGCAGTTGTACTTTTAATGTCTCTTTTTTGGATGGGAATCACTGCCTCTCTTGAGATACTATTGCACTATCTTCTCTTGCCATATTTATTTGAATTTATTAATACCTTTTTTAAAAGGACAAAGTTATAGTAGATTTTTGGTTACATTTAGCTGTTGTTTCCTTAAGACTATGAGCTCCAGCACAACATGGTCATTTTGTCCCAATAATCTACTTTGTTATGTACTTTGTCTTAGTTAAAAAAAAACCCAAGGAAAACTTTCTTCTTGTGCATTTTTTCATTATCTGAAAGAGAAAGTTGTCGGCAAGACAAGTTCAGAAAAACTCTGTTTGGCATTCCAATGGATACCTCAGGGGGTAATTAAATTCCCTCCTCCATACTAAATGATCTGCAATTTGCTTTTAGAAACAAATTTATCCATATCTTCTCCTTGGTTGGCTGAGCTGTCATTCTACACATCAGAAGACCATCTGATTAGGGGATCAGTGCAGAATAACATTGACTAAACATCTGTTAAGAAGTCTTTTTCCCCTAATTAAACCTATCTCTGTATAGATATGGAACAGCTATTCTCTGAAGATGCCTGAATCTTACAGTTTTGTGATTCAGCAATCCTTAGTATGATGCATGAAGTACTTTAAACAGGCTCATACAAATTCTCATTTTGCCTTTTAGAATGGAAGGATAAATTGCATCATATGGTAAAAACATCAGTTTGGTGTTGCCTCAGGAGACATTATACCACTGTGGCTGTCAAATTACCCCAAAGGTCTGAGTGATTAATAATGTGCCAACTTCATGCACATTATCCATGATGTTTTTCAAATCTTTATCCCCTCTAGATTACCTGCTGTCTCATCTTCCAAAAGATAAACTTAGGACAGAAAATATTACCCCCTTAAGAAAGAAGGCTGAGCGTAATTGAAAACAGAAGCCGCACAATATTTTCTAAAAAGATTCACACATGGGGTATTTGTGTTTTAACATCCAGACTTAACATTATTGTAAAGCAGCCTTCCTCCATGTGATTCCTATTGGATCTATTGAGACTACAAATCTAGAATTCTTAGATGAATTCTGGAATTTGTAATATTTGTAATATTTAAACATCTGGTATACACCAGGTCTTTTTATGTGAAGCTCTTGTCTTGCCAGCCCTATTCCTAGACAGAAATTCACGGAATTTTCTGAAGAGAACAGCTGCATTCTGATTCTATGGGAGAGGTACTCTGGGAATGTTATGCTGTAAATGCCAACCTAGCTAATACATATCTTGATTTTGAGGCTCAAGCCTACTGTTCAGCTTTAGTCTCTCCTTCCTCTCCCCTCCCCCCCAAATAAAAAAGACTTGAATCCCTGAAATATGAATTGGGTGGTAAGGACAACTGTTTGTGAAGGCCCACTGTGAACTTGATGGGAATTTAAAAGTTCTCCAATACCATTTTCTCACCAAAGGTAAAAGTACCATATTTTTCAGAGACGCCACAAGACGCTCCGGACTATAAGACGCACCTACCTTTTTTGAGGAGGAAAACAAGAAAAAAAATCTTTGCTTCCCAGCATCCATCCAGTTTTCATCTGGACCATTTGCCGCGGCACATTCAGCGCCACCGCTGCCATTCGGCATGGCCCGTTCGCCGCCGCCATGACCCATTCGCCGCCATCCATTTGGCGTGGCCCATTTGCCACTGTGGTGGCCTGTTTGGCGCGGCCCATTTGCCACTGCCTGTTGGCCACCTCCCATTCACCGCCACCGCGGCCCATTCGGCATGGCCTGTTTGTCACTGCCGATTTTCCACGGCCTGTTTGCCGCGGCAGCTTATTCGGTGCAGCCCATTTGCCACCACCCGTTTGCCATAGCCTGTTTACCGCGGCGGTGGCCCATTCGGTGTGGCCCATTTGCCGCTGCTGATCCCTGACACCTGGAACTTTGCCAAAAATGCGACGCATGGAGGCCAAAAATGGCCAAAGGGTGGGTGGCTGGGGCTTCCGCAACATTTGGTGTATAAGACGCACCACAATTTTCACCCACTTTTAGGGGGAGGGGAAAGTGCGTCTTATACTCCGAAAAGTACGGTAAGTAGGCACGCAGCATAAGACTTGATTTTCATTGTTTTATTGATATGCAATATGGTATCTCATTTATCTTTTAAAGTTCAGTAGCTGCTACACAGGAGAAAGGAACATGGATTAGGACTGTGGGGATGGATTTGATTTTTGTCCCTTTACACCACATATCTTCAAAATGTATTTTCTAGCAAAAAATGATATCTTTGATTACATCAGCAATAGTAAGTCTGAGCTGCATACAGGCTAATCAATATGACAGCATTTAGTGTCTCTTTGTCTCCTGGTCTTGCCCTTTCTTACCTCCTCCAATATATTTTTATTAGGGATATTTTCAATTTTATTGTATTCTGGACAGTGATATCTTTGTTGAGCCCATGAAAACTACATGCATACTGTATTTACTTTCATATTCTGTCCTAATTTAATTTCAACCCAGCTGCATTCTAAATGAAAAGAATGCTGGAATTTTTTTCTAGTTTAATTAAATAGACTTGAAACTCTGCACTCTGAAAGGTTAAAGATTAAGGACCTTACTCCCCCTATTTTAAAGGATGAAACTAGTTTCTGCAGATTAATTGTTGACGGCTTTCTGGATATTAATTTTCAGAGATAATTTACTTTTCTTATAGTCTCCAGTGTGACGTCATCCACTGGAGGTTTTTTCCCTGCAGTTTTGTTTTCAAATTAAAAGTGTTTCAAATATTAAGAAATATTTAAATGGTGTTTTTCTGACTGTTTAGCAAATAGTGAGTGACAAGTTTCTTTTTTTGGTCATTTTAAGCAAAAACTTATCTCTCTGGGCAACATATTTAACCTGTGAAAGGGGTATAACCGATTAGCTCATTAAGTCTCACAGCATCCTGTGTGGCCAGATGCTACAATCCCCTTTGTTCTAATGAAAGAACTGGTAGTTGGGAGACAGTCATCCCTGAGGATATAGCTTACGTGCTTGTGGCTGATCTCAAATTTCTTAGGCTGACTTTCAACATTTTGCCACTGGATCATTTCTGGACTCTATTAGCTTCACCATATGGCATAGCCAATTCATTAAAGCAAAACAAAGAACTGTTAGCAAAAGGCAAACCACTGCCAATGATGTTCTACACATTCTAGGCAAGATGGAGCAGCACATGATGCTAGGAAGCAGGTTCTGTAGCAGTTCTCATGCTTGTAGGAATGGAAGCAGTTAGGCAATTAGAAGAGACTCTATAGTAGTGATGGCATGCCCACACCCATAATTCCATGCGCCCCCATGCATGCGCATGTGACCCCACAATGGCACACCCGTTTTTTGCTCTCCCCAGGCTTCAGAGCCTTTCTAGGAGCCTGGGGAGGGCGTAAACACCCTTCCCCACCCCCTCTGGAGGCAGAAAATGGCCCATTTGCCAAGTTCTGGTTGAACCAGAAGTCATGTTTTTTTTTGCTCTCCCAAAGCTTCAGAGCCTTTCTAGGACCCTGTGGAGGGCGAAAAGGTCTTCCCCACCCTCCCAGAGGCCCTCCAGAGGCCAAAAATGGTCCATTTCAAGTTGGGAAATGGGCCATTTCTGGCCTCCGGAGGGTCTCTGGGGGGTGGGGGGTGGAGAAGGCCATTTTCGCCCTCCCCAGGCTCCTAGAAAGGCTCTGGAGGTTGGGGAGAGTAAAAAACAGGCCTTCCCCACCCCCTCCGGAGGCTGAAAACAGGCTGTTTCCCAACTCCCAGTAGACCCAGAAGGCCCGAAAATCAGCTGGCCAGCGCAAGCATGCACACTGGATCTGAGCTTGTTTGCCTACCGATATGGCTCCACGTGCCACTTGTGGCACGCGTGCCATAGGTTCGCCATCACAGCTCTATAGCATAACGTGTAAACAGTTAAGAGAAGATTGGCCTTATTCACTGCCAGAAACAAGAAAACGAATCGCAAACAGGATACCATTTTACATCAAATGGATATACATGTATATGTAGACGTGCATTTAGAAATATTCATAACTGAGAAGATGAGAAGATGAGGATTGGATGACCTTTGGCTCTCTGAGTGCTAAGTTCTACATTGAACTGCTTCAAGATCCCTTTTCTCGCCTGTCATGGCTTATTTATCTTTAAATTGTACTTGGAAGGACAGTCTATTCTTAAACTGATGATTCTCCTCCAACAGCAATTTAGGAAGAAGAGAAGACTATCTCAATAAAACTGGAGACATAGCTACCCAAGATGCTTTTTGAAATAAAACAGCAAATAGCAATTCTACACCTCACAAATAAAGATGCATTACAGCCTTTGTTGACCAGGTTATTTTGAATATTCCACAAGCATATTTTTTCCTCTTTGGTTAAGGTGACCAGATTTTATTTTTTGTAAAGTGGGACACCATTGACGGGGTGGTGGTGGTGGGGTGGTTTCTAGGGGAGCAAGACGGGAGGGGCCCGTCTCTCTTATCCTGCAGCTTTGTGCACCCCCCCAAAAACCCCCCTTCATCGCAGCCAGGGGTGGGTTCCTACTGGCGCAGGTTTACCTGTTTGTCACCGCAGAGGGGTGAAATCCTGCCAGTTCGGCAGGGCCAGTCGTTCGGCGTAGAGCCGATGGAACTGGCGGCGGTCGCAGTGCAGGGCTTCTCCCGCCCGCTTCCCTCGCCTGGCTGGATGCCACCATCCGGGTTATTTTGTCCTCTGTGCATGTGCAGAACTGGCGGCGGTCGCGGCGCGGGGCTTCTCCCGCCCACTTCCCCCGCCCAGCTGGACGCCGCCATTCAGGTTATTTTGTCCTCTGCGCATGCAACAACCCAAATGGCGGCATCCAGCCGGGCAGGGGAAGCAGACTGGAGAAGCCCCGCGCCGCGACCGCCGCCAGTTCTGCGCATGCGCAGAGGACAAAATAACCCGAATGACGGTGTCCAGCCGGGTGAGGGAAGCGGGCGGGAGAAGCCCCGTGCTGTGACCGCCGCCAGTTCCATCGGCTCTACGCTGAATGACTGGCCTGGCCGAACCGGCAGGCTTTCACCCTGCAGGGCAAATTCAAATTAAAAAAGCGGGACTTTTTGGAAATGCCGCGGGACGCGGGACAAATTACTGAAAAGCGGGACTGTCCCGCCAAAAGCGGGACGTGTGGTCACCTTATCTTTGGTAGTAAAATGTTCATAAGGTATCTAATACCTTTCCATAACATCTAAGATTGGCTGTCATAGCTCTATTGATAAGAAGCATCTAAACCAGGGGTGTCAAACTGGCGGCCCGCAGGCCGGATGCATCACACACAGGCCACGCTCACCCCAGCTCCGTGAATGGGGAAAATGTCATGAAACATCATGTGATGGCAACATGATGGGGCAAGTTTGACATCCATGATCTAAACTGATCAACTTAGATAAAGTACCAATTTAAATCAGCATAGCATGGGTTTACCACTTCTCTGTCACTAACTCCAGGACAGTCAATATAATGGCATACATATTGTAATTGGAAAGTATGGAGCAGTGACAAAACTAGAATAGGCTACTTTTGGATGCTGTGGCTTTGCTACCTCTGGAGGTTTTCAAGGGGATGGGCAGTGACTTCTCATGGATATTTTAATTGGTTTTCTTACACATTGCAGAAAGTTAGATTAGATGATTCTTTCTTAGATGAAAGTTTCTTCTGACTATATCAACCAATGATTTTCAATCCCCCTCCCTCATTATTGTGTAGTGGGCTGCAGTAGGCAAGAACAGACCAGCATAGATACAACAGCATTTATTGACTCAAACTGGAACTCTGGAACAACAGCAAATCCCTGTAATTTATACTCTGGGCCCACAGGGCCTTAACCAATCATAATACTTGAAAGAGCCCGCCCAAATATGAATATTCTAAGTTTCCCTCCAAAACAGTTGAAGTTAACAGTTAGGGTCATCTAAAGGTTAGTTTCACTTTAGCAGGGCTTAACACAACTATATATATTCAATACATAACACTCATGATGGTGTTGCTTGTTGGTGAGTGGTCAAAACTGTAGTCACGAATAATTGTCCCATGACATAGTGTTTCCCAACTGTTTTGAGACTGAAAATCACAGAATTTTCGGTTAGCATGGCTATGGGACTCCTGCATACTGTTGTATTAAAATATCTGTAGGAAGTGACTGCTTGGGAAAGGCTGTTCTACATTTTTATGGAATATCAATTTAGCCTGTTTTCTTTAACTGTCACTCCACTAATGGTAACCAGTGATTTTTGTACTCAGACTAAAAGAAAATCAGTTCTTTTCAGATATTTCTGTGGCATTTCCAATAGCGGGGAGTATCAAACAGGCAGAATGTCACAATCCATTCATGCAGATTGTCCGAGCCACAAAACAGTTAAGAATTTGGTTGAAATTGAAAGAGCAGGGAATCGAAAGTTGAGACTGAAATACTATAGCCTTAAACTTGACTCATTGCATCTAAGTATGTGTGAAGTGATTTTAAGGATGAAATGCCAATTTGAACAATTGCCCAAAAACCAACTCCCAGCCTTTGGAGATTCAGAAGAGTTCAGGTGTAAAAGTACTTATTTATTTATTAAAACCTGCTTTTATATTTCCTGATTTTAACCAAAGTTATCATCTTGAGTTAAAGCTTATGGGAAAATATGGGAAGAACATCTGTTTCAAAAGTGATTCCAAAAAAGGCTTAAAAAGCAGGAAGCTGTGATTTCCTCAAGAGTAAAACTATCAGGACAAGGTTTCTCATTTAATTATACAGTCACCAGTTTCTAAGGGTTCAGTCAGACTGTGGAATCTGCTAAGAAGCCTCTGCTGCTATTCACGTATCAATTTTACAATAACTTCCCATCAGGAGGCAATCTATAAGAGGCTTGGATGAACACATTTTGTATGTATTTTACATTACATTTTGCAATATTGGTGGGGGTTTTTTTGAAAGCCGAGTCACCTATTATGAAATCAGCCATTAAATAATCTTAAAATGGAAACATGAAGAAATACAGGTAGTCCTCAACTTACAACAGTTCATTTAGTGACCATTCAAAGTTACAATGGCACTGAAAAAAGTGACTTATGACCATTTTTCACACTTATGACCATTGCAACATCCCCACGGTCACATGATCAAAATTCAGCCGCTTGGCAACTAACTTATATTTATGACAGTTACAGTGTCCCGGGATCATAACTTTTTCCTGCCTTCTGACAAAGTCAATGGGAAAACCAGATTCGCTTAACAACCGTGTTACTAACTCAACAACTGCGGTAATTCACTTAACAACTGTGGCAAGAAAGATCATAAAATTGGGGCAAAACTCACTTAACAAATGTATCACTTAGCAATATAATTTTTGCTCTCAGTTGTGGTTGTAAGTCAAGCACTACCTGTACAGGGGAGGGTTCTGGTTACGTTTGCTACCGGTGTGCATCGTGAGCATGCGCGGAAGTGAAATCGCATCCCACCGTGTGATTTCACTTCCGCGTATGCTCAGGACGACATTACAAGCTGAAACATAGCTGAGGAGCTTCTCAGCTGTGCTTCGGAGGAAGAATAAAGGTCAGTATTCACACAAGGGTGGGTGGGAGGGCTTTTTCCCGACAGCTCAGGATACGGAGAAGCGCCCAAAAATGACATCATCACCTGGCTCCTACCGGAGCGGTGCTCCGCACCGCACCGGTAGGAACCCACCACTGTACCTGTACAATGGTCATAAATGTTGATAAGTATTAATAAATACTGGACTTCACATTGTAACGAGGCTCCAGACAGAACTCTTAATTGCAACAAGCACAGCTCCTAATGATATTTTCTCAAATTAGCCAGATAACAAATCTTTCTAGACCACCAGTTCATTTATTTCCCAAAACTTTACAATAGTTAAATGAAATTGGAATTGTCATGCATAAATCAATACTGATACAAATTCTGTAATCAGATCTATCTTTTTGCAAGTTTAGTGCTTGTAAAAAGCATCATTAGTCCTTGCAGCCTTGAAGCTGGCCAATAACTAAACGGCCTTTGTACTTGCTCACAGGTTCTATTCCCAATTCAGCATTTGTATGGACAATAATCCTTTCATTTTTCTCCTCAATAATAAAATAAAACATCATTCTTGTTCCCATCTGCCTATCTCCATGATCTCTATATACCTATGTCAGGGGTGAGTTCTAACTTACCTTGCCACCAGTTCACTTCCTCCTGTGCCACGTGGGTGCGGGGGCGCTTCGCGGGTGCATGCGCACATGTGCAGTACCAAAAACCCGGCTTCTGAGCATGCGCAGAAGCAAAAAACAGTTTCTGCACGTGTGCAGAAGCCAAAAACAAGATGGCGCCGCCAAGCGATCCAGTTTGGGGGAGTGGCCAGTTGGCGACTGCTCCCGGTTCGGTGAGCGGGGCGAAATTCCCACTACCGGTTCTATAGAACTGGTCCAAACCGGGAGCAACCCACCTCTGACCTCTACAGGTATTTCACTTGCAATTTGGACAGAAGGAGGAGATTTGTTTTGAGAGGGGAAGGCAATGAGGGAAGACTGAATTCCCTCATCAGTTATAGAGATTACTGATAATTACATCAAATACACCACATTGCATAATTACATCAAAGTAAATAAATGTCCTTGGGCAGAGAAAGGCTCTGACACAGTGACACTGTATTGTAGTAAACATGTCATATCCAAGCCATTCCAAATGGCTGCAGACCTCAGTGTTATTATGCTAGGTCTGCATTAGGTAAGCCCCCCTCAACATTTGTGTTGTGTATTCACATGTGAGTGCCACTGTGAGTAAAGGAAAATCAGTTATAAGTAATGAAGGCACAAACACTAAGACATTAGACGAACACCGAACAAGATACTAAAGACTTTTATGGAGACCTTGAGGTGGAAGATAATATTGATGGCAGATGGCTGTACTGCCCTATTTTCAGCAGAAAAGATATGTTGAAAGTGAGCACAGGTGTGGGAGTGTGGGGTGTATGGAAACAGATGCCTGTGGGCTACAGAAGCACAGCTGTGGTTCCCAATTTAAGAACAATGCAGGTAATGTTGTTGATTTCAAAGGAAAACCATCTTTTCCTAATTTAGGAAAATGACAAGGCGGGGGAACATTCATCAGGTCAGATATGGGATGGCTTCTACATCAGGAAATGTGCCAGGAACATTCTGGAAACATCAGGAAAAGGTGGAACATTCTGCTGGCAGGCTAAAAAAACAAACTGCCTGGAAAGCCTCAATGTCATCATTCTTTACCCAACAGCCCATGGTTTATCTTGCTTTCATCTCCCCCCCCCCCTAATGGAGATAAGCTGTTTAAGCAGAAAGACTCGAAGGAGGATTGCCAGTTTCTGAAAGTGTGGATATTTCTTCCAGAGCATTTCACACTGATTACGTATGTGAATTCAGTGTCATCACATTTCCTCCCCTCAGCCTCTTAACTCTCAATACTATACAGGCATTTTCCATACTAATTACTTAATTTCTTAATGCTGGAATTCCAGAATGTCAAAAGACAAATGGCAAATGGCAGTGCCGACTCTGTGGGCAACAGTAGAAAGTCAGCATGGGCTTCCATTTATAATCAATTTTATAGAATAGAATAGAATTCTTTATTGGCCAAGTGTGATTGGACACACAAGGAATTTGTCTTTGGTGTGTATGCTCTCAGTGTACATAAAAGAAAAGATACATTTGTCAAGAATGGTTGTCATAGGGTTCAAGTAAGCAATCAGGAAACAATCAATATGAAATAATCGTAAGGATACAAGCAACAAGTTACAGTCATACAGTCATAAGTGGGAGGAGATGGGTGATAGGAACGATGAGAAAAACTAATAGTAATAGTAATGCAGCCTAGTGAATAGTTTTACAGTGGTGAGGGAATTATTTGTTTAGCAGAGTGATGGCGTTCGGGAAAAAACTGTTCTTGTGTCTAGTTGTCTTGGTGTGCAGTGCTCTATAGCGACGTTTTGAGGGTAGGAGTTGAAACAATTTATGTCCAGGATGCGAGGGGTCAGTAAATATTTTCACGGCCCTCTTTTTGACTCGTGCAGTATACAGGTCCTCAATGGAAGGCAGGTTGGCAGTAATTGTTTTTTCTGCAGTTCTGATTATCCTCTGAAGTCTGTGTCTGTCTTGTTGGGTTGCAGAACCAAACCAGACAGTTATAGAGGTGCAGATGACAGACTCAATGATTCCTCTGTAGAACTGTATCAGCAGCTCCTTGGGAAGTTTGAGCTTCCTGAGTTGGCGCAGAAAGAACATTCTTTGTTGTGCTTTTTTGATGATGTTTTTGATGTTAGATGACCATTTTAGGTCTTGAGATATGATGGAACCTAGAAATTTGAAGGTCTCTGCTGTTGATACTGTGTTGTCTAGTATTGTAAGAGGTGGTAGGATGGGAGGGTTTCTCCTGAAGTCTACCACCATTTCTACGGTTTTGAATGTGTTCAGTTCCAGATTGTTCCGGTCGCACCATGAGACTAGTTGTTCAACCTCCTGTCTGTATGCGGTTTCATCGTTGTCTCGAATGAGGCCAATCACTGTTGTATCATCTGCAAACTTCAGTAGTTTAACAGATGAATCGTTTGAGATGCAGTCATTGGTATATAGAGAGAAGAGAAGTGGTGAGAGTACACAGCCTTGGGGGGCCCCTGTGCTAATTGTACAGATATCTGATGTGATTTTGCCTAGCTTCACCTGCTGCTTTCTTTCTGTTAGGAAGCTTGTGATCCACTTACAAGTGTGTTCAGGTACCGCTAGCTGATTTAGTTTAGTTAGAAGAATGTCCGGTATGATGGTGTTGAATGTTGAACTAAAGTCTACAAAGAGGACCCTTGCGTAGGTATTTGGAGATTCAAGATGTTGTAGGATGTAGTGCAGAGCCATATTAACAGCATCATCTGTTGATCTATTTGCTCGGTATGCAAATTGCAGGGGGTCTAACAGTGGATCCGTGATGGTTTTCAAGTGGGACATCACTAGCCTTTCAAAGGTTTTCATAACTACAGATGTTAGAGCAACTGGTCTGTAGTCATTCAGTTCCTTGATGGAGGGCTTCTTCGGCACTGGGATGATAGTGGAGCGTTTGAAGCAAGAGGGAACATGGCATATCTCTAGTGATTTGTTGAAGATTTGGGTGAAGATGGGGGCCAATTGGTCAGCACAGACTTTTAAGCAAGAAGGAGTTATCTTGTCTGGACCTGGTGCTTTTCCCGGCTTCTGTCTGTGAAATAGATCTTGCACTTCCTTTTCTGTGATCACCAGGGGCTGTGAACCCAATGGGATGGGTTCAGTTGTAGGAGGTTTGGCTGTTGTTGGTGTGTCTGGGATGGAGATTGTGGAGATAGGTGGCTGTAGTTTCCTTTCAAACCTGCAGTAGAACACATTCAGGTCATCTGCCAGTTGCTGATTTCCTTCAGCTTGGGAAGGTGGTTTGCTGTAGCCGGTGATGTTTTTAAGAGTTTTCCACATGTTTGCTGGTTCATTTGTTGAGAACTGGTTCCTTAGCTTTTCAGAGTAGTTTCTTTTTGCTGCTCTGATCTCCCTTGTTTTGGCCCTACAAAGAAGGATCTGTAGTTCTGTGATGTTTCAGAGGGGATATGAAAGGAGTGAAAATGTTTGCCCTCATCAAAGTGGTCACTGCCCAGAAAAAAAGTGCTCCTTTTTTTTGCATAGCATGAACCAGGAAAAATAGCTTTCCTTTTTTAAAAGACCTTACAGTTTCATGTTGAAATGAAGAATTACATTTTGAAAGCGGATAACTTCATATTATGGAGCAAGCTGTTTTCTTTTTTAAAAGTCACTTTTCATATGGACATTACAGAAACCGGTACAGGCATCTCATACTTTCCATCCCCATTTTTTATTAAAATACGAACGGGGAGTTGGGGTTGCAAATACTATCCTTAAGTGTCTCTGTAAAGAGGAATCCCTGCAGATTTTACTCTGCTAGTCATTGCTGAATATAGGGGATGCTGCCAATGGTGAAATCCAATTTTTTTATTACCAGTTCTGTGGGCGTGGTGTGGCTTGGTGGGCGTGGCTTGGTGGGTGTGGCAGGGTAAGGATACTGCAAAATCTCCATTCCCACCCCACTCCAGGGGAAGTATACTGCAAAATCCCCATTCCCTCCCCACTCCTGGGGGAAGGATATTGCTGTATCTCCATTCCCACTTCACTCTGGGGCCAGCCAGAGGTGGGATTTGCTGGTTCTCCGAAATACTCAAAATCTCTGCTAACGGTTCTCCAGAACCTGTCAGAACCTGTTGGATTTCATCCCTGGGTGGTGCTCATCTGCTTTTCAAGGGTCATTGGGCCAGCGCTGTCCGAAGAAGTTTCCTCAGTCATGTGGCAAGCATGACTTCACGGAGTGCTGTTATCTTTCCCACTGAAGTGGTACATATTTATTTACTCACATTTGCATGCTTTCAAACTGCTAGGTTGGCAGGATCTAGGGGGAGAATGGGATCTCAGATCTCAAACCTGAGCTGCTGGCTTTCCAGCTGACAAGCCCAGCAACTTAACTGCTGAGATATCATGTCGCTTAACCACTGAGCATCTGTGTAGATCTTTCAAATGTGTGAAGCATTCAGTACCTCCATCAGGCCAGGAACGGAGGGCTGGAAGTCCAGGATTCCACTTTTCAAAATAAACAACTTAGTTATATTTATTTTATTTAGGAGCTGCCCACTCCAACCTATTCTAGGTGGCTCTCAATGTATGAAAGAATATGAAATACCACATAATTAAAAAGCAAGATAAATATGGGAACAGATAGGATAGCCAGCCACCAACACATAGTGTATGCAAATATAACCAGCAAGGGGGCTTCCAGAATGCTATTGGGAGGGGAGCAGTGGTGGGATTCAAAAGTTTTTACTACCGGTTATGTGGGCGTGGCTTGGTGGGCGTGGCTTGGTGGGCATGGCAGGGGAACGATACTGCAAAATCCCCATTTCCTCCCAATCAGCTGGGACTCGGGAGGCAGAGAGTAGATGGGGGCGGGGCCAGTCAGAGGTGGTATTTACCGGTTCTCCGAACTACTCAAAATTTTTGCTACCAGTTCTCCAGAACTGGTCAGAACCTACTGAAACCCACCTCTGGAGAGCAGCCACCTAGATTTTAAAGAGTACCTCACTCCAGAGTCAGGTGTTATGACAGGGAAAGCATGCTTCCTGGCCCAGGGGCGGGTTCCTAATTTTTTTACTACCACTCTGTGGGTGTGGTTTATTTTGTGGGTGTGGCTTGCCAGCCATGTGACCGGGTGGGCGTGGGCCTCGGGAGCTTGGCAGCAGCCGGAGAAGCAGGGGGAATTGCCCACCCGCAATGCAACCCCCCGCTGCGGGAGCAGCAAGACCGCGGCAGTGGTTCTTCTAGGAGGCTCCGTCCGGCCTGAATGCTTCTCCCCATTCGATGATCCTAGGCTCCTGCCGCCCGTTCCCCCTCCCCTCAGCAGCTCAAGAAGCCTCGAACGTGCAAAAATGCCTGGGATCATCACCGCGCGTTTGTGGCTTCTCAGACTGCTGAAGGGAGGGGAATTGAGATAGGTCCTGCCGCCCGTTCTTTCAGCTTCTCACGCGCTCCCTCAGCCATCCTCCCTTGCTTGGACTCACTGTGGGGTAGGAAGGCAGCGCATGCGCAGTGCCGGAAGCTTGGCTTCTGGGCATGCGCAGAAGAAATTTTTTAAAAAAAATTTAAAAAACTTTTTAAAAAAAATGGCGGCACTCAGGCACCGGCAACTGACAGCACTGGTACTGTGACGTCACCAGCGGGCCGCTACCGGTGCTATAGAGTGGACCGCACCGGTAGGAACCCACTGCCTGGGCCCCAGTAGATGACACTGTTTGAAGATGCCAATCCTGTTGATTTATATCAGCCAAGCAGATACCATGGGAGATAGGCAATCCTTTAAATAATCCCAGTGTGTTTAATAAATCCATTTCAAAAGTAGGCATTGCTCATCTTTCTCTAAACTCATATTCCCTAGGCTCTTTATTAAGGGAGAATAAAAAATTGTTTTAATTCTACATGCAGGTAGTCCTTGACTTGCAACAGTTCACTTAGTGACTATTTGAAGTTACAATAGCACTGAAAAAAGTGACTTATGACTGTTTTTCAAACTGAAGACAATTGCTGCATCCCCATGGTCACATGATTTACATTCGGATGCTTGACAATTGACTCACATTTAAGACAGTTGCAGTGTCCAGGGGGCATGTGATTTCCCCCTTTACAACATTCTGACAAGCAAAGTCAATGGGGAAGCCAGATTCACTTAACAACCATGTGACTAATTTAACAACTGCAGTGATTCACTTAACAAATGGGACAAGAAAAGTCGTAAAATGAGGCAAAACTCACTTAACAAATTTCTCACTTAGCAACATAAATTTTGGGCTCAATTGTGGTTGTAAGTCAAGGACTACCTGTACTAGATAAACATAATATCTAGAAGAGCTTTCCCCTTCTAGGTGTATGCTGAAGTTTGCCCATTACCCCTGACTAAGGTTGTAAATTGTTGTCTAACACATATGGAAACCAGCAAGTTAAGGAATCCTGTTCTAGGACATCAACACAATATTAGCCCAAAGACTGAATAATTTATTTGCCCAAGAAAGTGTTTCCTGAAAATAAATCAAATCTTGAGAACTGGCTTAGAGCTGATTTAGTCCCCTAAATCCATATGCTTTGGGCCCTGCAATATGGGATATGAACTGAAGGAAAGGTATTAAGTTATGTGTTAAGACTAAATATCCTCTCCAAATCTGTGTCATTATATAAACTGCAATGAATTAAAGCTTTCAGGCTGATGTTCAATCATCAGCATAATTGCATAGGAATATTTTCCAGACCAGCTAGAATTCCCCTCCTCCACAATTTGTAACAAGCATTTTAACAACCTGCAAATCGGGAAACTGTAAATCAGAGTTGAAACGAAATTGCCAGTGATTGGAGAAGTATTGTGTCTCTGGATTGTATTCAGAAACAATAAAATGAATAATAATAGCCCTCTTCACCAGGATTTAAGGACCGCATGGCTTTAAACCAAACATCACCCAACACTTATTCAGAATTTGGCAGTGACTGGGATGAGTCGGTGGATAAAATATATTTTCCTGCAAAACATCAGTCAAAAAATTTAAAAAATACCAGTGCAACCTAAAGAAAAGAGAAGATCGTCAAAACACAAAAAGCTAACTGATGAAGAAAAAAAAAGTCCTTTTGAGGTTTTCTTTTCAAAGCTGTAAAATAAGTCTCTCATGTTCAATTTTGATAGTCAGATGATGAGTCTCAAAGCACTGGAACTCTAAAATGATCGTTTTAGTTTAAAGGTAACTGATGAGGACCAGCATTTCTCAACTTTAGCACCTTGATAAGATGCCTGGGCTCTAGGTTAACGCAGTATTTAAAGGGTATGTGATGTGTATGTGTGATACATGCCCACGTTTTATTAAAGTGGTGTGATTGAATGAATGTATTTCTACATACTTGCAAAATTCTATATAGATGCGTCCCTGAGGCCACCCGAAGCCAACTTTGACTTGAAGACAATTTTATTTTGTAGGAAGTTAGGACCCACCCCTCTCCTAGGAAAATGAGATATTTTAGGAAATAGTAAAAGGGCAGAATATTTCCCCTAAAAGGGAGGCAGAAACTCATACCCCACACCTTTGTCAATGGGGCATTAAGGCCTGGGCCAGTCTATTCTACATAACAAAGATCTACCTCCTTCAGGCAGAGCAATAGTAGGAATTGCCCAAAACCCTTTCATTACATCATCACCCAGCAAGAGTCAACCAAGCATGGTACTCAAAAGACAACCTACAAAGTTACTCCTGCATGACAGTCAGAACACAAGTTCAAATAAAAAACCCAACAGAGGGCATAAAACCCAGGCACTCTCAGCATCTCGGCCCTTTTTGCCCAGGATCTCAAGCCGTATGATCCTGTTCATCAATAAACCATCTTTTCAATCAGTCACCATATTTCCAGTGTCTTTCTCCCCACTTGGGACTGAACGCAGATGGACATTTCTTCCAACAATTTACTGCAACACTTGGAAGGAACAGTTTAACACTTCTCTCCCTTATCGTGATCCCGATGAAAAATGTGCCTGAGCTTTTATTCTCTTAAAGAAAAAACAAAACTTTCCAATGGCCCAGTGCCCATGATTAAATAATACAGAGTGCTTCTAAGTGATACATTTTGACTTTAATGCGAATCAGGGAGTGATCCATCAAGACAAAAACATGCTTCTTTCTACACATTATAGCTGTGCACTTCTTTTCTTCTTGGAGGAGCTAACAGAAAAAGAGCAGGAAGCAATAAAGAATACGCAGAGTATTGATAATTTTCCTCTTCCTCCTACCACTTTTAAATTTCTCAATTTCTTTCTCAGTTGGCCTTTTTTTTAAAAAAAAAAAAAACACCTTCCACTTCAAATGCTTCAAAACGTCTTTGGGAAAAATCACTATTTTTAGAAACAGGAATTGACACTTGGAATGATATGAGCTTTGACGTGATTATGGTAGTCTGAACAAGATGGACTAATCTACGCATGGTGATAACACTTAGGCTGTTTCTGGTGCCTTCAAATGGCTGCTATCATAGGCATCCATTCTAAATCCCAAAGATGTCACAAATGACAGATGTGTGCTGTGATGTCACACTTTTGTGCTGGCTGTTCCCAGATCCCATTCATTGTAATATTTATCTGCGCAATGATGGCAAATTAGTTGCTTACATAAGGAATATTTGTCCATATAAATCATCTTTAATTGTTGAAATTCCTTTTGATTCTCACAACTGATAAGCAATTTATTCTACTGTGCTGGGAATATCCTTAAAATAATTACCTTTATGTATTTGTGTGTCTATGTGAAAACACACACACACACACACACACACACACACACACACACACACACACACACACACACACACACACACAGCTTCCCTTTTCTAATCTACTATGCTATTCTTGATAGGTCTTGTTTCCCATGCTCCCTACTTGTGTACTTCCAGATCTATTGTCTGCTTAGTCCCTGATAACACCACGAACTCAATCTTTCAAGCAATAGGCTACCCTGAACCTCATAGAAAATATTTCCTTTTCAATACTGAGGCTAAAGAACCCAAGGAAATTAAATTTGATATAAAACTTTGCTGAAATAACATGAAGGCCGGGGCACAAAACCAGGAAATCCCATAGATAAGACTTGACAAACTTCCATTGATTTAGGAACGAAGAGGCACATTAGGACTACAGTATCGGCCATTCTATTTTTCCTGGAGTGTTCCCAGTTGGCTCAGCTTTGGGAACTCTCTGTCCCATTGCTGCGGAGTCGAAATCAGCAGAATAGTCATGATAATCAGGACCAAGGGCTAAGTCACATTACAAAACAACTAGACACAAAGATAGATTCTTTCCCCAAGCCGTCACTTTGCTAAATACCTAACTCCTATAGCACTATCTTCTGCCCAAAGATATTTACCCGTGTAACAGGCCATATTGCTATTATTTATTTATTTATTTATTTATTTATATTTATTTATTTGTCAAAATGTGTACAAGATAACAGGTATAGTATAAACATAAACAAAAGCAAAGTAGGTATAGGTAAATTTGGACAATAGGACAGTAGGACAGGGACGGTAGGCACGATGGTGCGCTTATGCATGCCCCTTACAGACCTCTTAGGAATGGGGTGAGGTTGACTGTAGACAGTCTAAGGTTAAAGTTTTTGGGGTTAGGGGAAGAAACCACAGAGTCAGGTAGTGCATTCCAGGCATTGGTTACTCTGTTGCTGAAGTCGTATTTTCCTTCTCATCTTCTCATCCTTGTCATCTTCTCATCTTTGTCATCACTCATCGTTCTTATTACCTTCTCCTATTGGTATATTATGATTTATCAATTTTTGTATCTTATGATTTATGATCGATGACTTATCATTTTGTTGTTTGTATGTACATTGAGAGCTTATGCACCGGAGATAAATTCCTTGTGTGTCCAACCACACTTGGAATTGTATTTTACTCTATATTTCTAGAGGACAATTACAAGTTACTTGATAGTTGGGCATCAGGGTTTTTTTTACTTCCTTAAATTAATTTTAAAATTTAACACAAACAATGCTTTCATATTTTGCAAATCCAAAGAATGAAGTTTGTTGCCCATTGTCAGCAGGGCCCCAGATATCCAAGAGTTTACATGAAAGCTGTGGTCCTGGTCAAGTAAATTTTCTGACTGTTATAAGCAGCAACCAATAAATTACATATGAGCTAAGTTGGGATATAGCTGGGTGTAAGTATTACAAAGTCAGCCTTAAGGGGGAAAACTTAGTCAGGCAGGTACTTTGGTGGCTGGAATCAAAAGACATAGACCAGCTACTGTCCTACTTTAACAGGGATGAATATGGCTCCATGGCCGAAGGTGAAGATCCTGGGAATTGTTGCTCATCATCATCATCTGGAAGGTCATTTGTTAAATTCAGGCTAATGTAAAGGGATTTCAGATCAAATCAGATCAAAAGTCTACTTCAGTCAGCATTCTTTTTTTGCTTCAGTGTCCTTTTGCAGTCACTAGATGGACTAATATTATACAGATTTGGGAGAGAGAATACAAAAAAGTTATGATTGCAAGACAAAAGAAAATAGTCATCTGTGCAGGTGAGTCAAAGATACTTGTGCATTTTTTCTCAAATTAGTTAATTAGCAGTTCATCTCTTGAAGGTATGGTTGCAGTCTAAAGTCCAGGAAGCAATGCTAGGGGAGGAACTTTATCTATCTGCACTTTAGTCCTCAGGGAATTTTATTTTATTGACTGGAACAAAAGGGAGCAACTTTATTTTGCTTTAAATCTTTGGATTCTCACCTTTTGTCCCTCAAGGTGGCTGCCCAGGAAATGCCTTTGTTAAAAAAGCTAGGCTATCAATGCAAGGTGACCCTTAAAATACAAGTGATTACAGCTTTGGACTCTCTGAAAGAAATTGCCACACACTAGGCAATGCCATTAAATGTCCATTATTGCAGCTGTCACTCACAAGGCTCTGACTTAGAAGCCTCTTACTCTATCTTTTAACCTACATCTAATTTGTGGGGTGGCTTACTTTGCCTTGGGCTTTTAGTGGTGCATCCATCTGGAACAACATGCTATGGTTGGTGCGAAAATTCACCCAGGCAAAAAAAAAACCCAATTCCTTTGCTTACTGATTGACAGCAAAGCTGTAATCAGTGCACTACAAACATTCCAGTGGGTCATTTTGTCCCCAAATCTGATAGATAACATCCTGTGTGTGTTTTCCCACAAGGCACAATTTCCTCTTGCAATGGTGCTTAAGATATTAGGGGTGGAGAAGTCTTAATATCCACTATTGAATGCAGTTGTAGGGAAGAGCTAAGAGGAAAAAAAATAGAACAGGAAAAAAAACCATCCCAGTTGCTCTACCCTCTGCTTCAGACTAGATTGCAAGATAGGGTGCTAATCTCTAAATTGCAACCTGGAGCACTTTTATTTGCAAAGTTACCACTTCTTATGGTTGGGGAGTTTGATATAATGCTTTGCTTTCTGTTGTGATCAACACTGAGTCTTTTGCATCGTGAGAAAAAGGTATTTCTTCAAATGATTTAACAAACGATAAATAAATGTTGGAATTATGGTAAACTATTAGGTAAATTATCCACAGTTGTTTATCTTTCTTGGCATTAAATGCAAATCAATGTACATTGGCATGCACACATTTGCTTTAGAATGGTGTGCCCTGGAAGGCTGGAATCAAGCTTTAAGGAAGAACACTAGTGGCACTTAGATTACTAGTTTGGTAGCCTAGATTTATATAACTTTTTTGGAGGGCATGGCTGGATTATGCTTTTTGATCACTCAGAAATTCACCTCTATATGGAATGGACAAAATGGCCCCATAAGTAAGTGACCCAAGTAGTTCAGAAATAGCAAGACTTCCCTTTCACAGTTTAATTCAATAAGGAACAAAGCTCTTACAGAGTTTATTGGGCAACAAGCTTCATCTGCATTGTCCAAAATGGCTTCCAATAAGGTAACATAGCGGTCTCTCTCTTTAAACATCTCTTCTCTCTGTTTGCTTTCCATTGTTAGATATTGTTCCTTCCTCCAGAGGAGGATGATTTTTCATTGTGCTCAAGTTGGATTGCTTAATTGTATCTTTTGTGATAAATTAGAATGAACTCAAGTGGAAAGTTTTCATTCTACAATAGCGTGAGAACTGGAAAGGGTCCAGCTGAATGTAATCCATTGTTATCAAATCGCTGGGCCCAGTTACAAAGTTGTCTCCTTTCAATAAACAGCAGCAAAGCAGAAACATTTTCATTTTGCAGGCTGAACTACCACTGGGATTCCTTCAGTGGGAGTAGAAAGACCCCTGAAGTGATGGATCTCTGCTACAGAAGTGTCTTTAGAGTTGAAATTCAGATCAAGTTGAAATTAATGGCAACTTTTCTTGCAAGCATGCAGGGAGCAAGGTACTCTATTTCTGTATCCAGATTTGCAGCCAAACTATTCCAAAATATTTATTAATCAAATGTATATAGCGGCTCATCTCACCAAAGATTCTGGGCGGCGCACAACAGTCAAAGATAGCAACAGATATAAAAACTACAGATATAAAAATAAGAAAACCCATATTAAAAATAAAGATACTAAACAAATATACAAACCCCAGGCAAAAGGGAGATTAAGAATATTTATCTCAACAGTGGAGCCATCTAATAATACCTCCAGTTCCCTGGGAGCCCCAGGTCTAATACCATACCCAAGTCTTGAGGGCCTTCTGGAATATCAACAGGGATGGAGCTTATATAAGTTTAGGGAGAATGTTCCAGAGGGCGGGTGTCATGATGGAGAAGGCATGTCTCCTGAAAACTACCAAATATAGTTGATGATATAGTTGAAGGCATGTCCTTTCTGTCAGATCTAGTGAGGTGGGCTGATGTAATCAGAAAGAGGTGGTCTTTCAGATAACAAGCCCCTTGAATTGGACATGGAAACAAACTGGCAACCTTTGCAGGTTGTGGAGCAGAGGTGTAACTTGCACTGCTCTAAGAGCACACATAACTGTCAGTGCTGCTGCATTCTATATCAAATGAAGCTTCCAGATAGTTTTCAAGGCAGCCCCATGTTAGAGCAAATTGTAGTAGTCCAGTCTTTTAAGACACATTTTGAAATTGGCAAAAGAACGAAAACAAGCATAGATTTCATTCATATACAGAATAACAGAGTTGGACGTTGAAAGTCTTCTAGTGCAACCCCCTGCTCAGGTGGGAAATCCTATACCATTTCAAACAGATGGTTGTCCAACCTCTTCTTAAATACTTCCAGTGTTGGAGCATTCACAACTTCTGGAAGCAAGTTGTTCCACTGATTAATTGTTCTAACTTTCAGGAAATTTCTCCATAATCCTAGGTTGCTTCTTTCCTTGATTAGTTTCCATCCATTGCTTCTTGTCCCGCCTTTGTCTTTTCAAGCATCATTAAAACACAATGGAATCCTTAACTTCCTCTTCACTATATCCACAGTACTGTTAAAGTTTCAAAAATGCCCAGTTATACCTCCCTTTGCGACAAAATTTATCTCTCTTTCAACATCAATAATATATAATTATGTCTGGCAAGAGATAGAATGAGAGATGCAGAATTCTTGCATTTAAACTCAAGATCACTATTCAAAATGATTTTTACATGCTTGCAGTAATCTTTTTCCTTGCCAAACTGAAAGTATAAAAGGTCTTAAACGAAGATTTGTATGCATACTTTCATAAATACATTTAGTTTTACTGCCAAAAGACTAACATCGCAGTAATTAATGAGCAGAGAGACAATTTGGTATAATGGTTCACGCACCAGGCTAAAAATGGGGAGACCATGAGTTCTAGCCCTGCCAAAAAGCCGGCTGGATGATTTTGGGCCCGTCACTGTCTCTCAGCCCTAGGAAGCAAGCAATGGCAAAGCAATGGCAAATCACTTTTGAAAAACTGCAGAGACTTGTCAAGGCAGTTGCCAGTAGTTAATACCGTCTCAAAGGCGCATGCGCGCGCGCGCGCGCGCACACACACACACACACACACACACACACAGAGAGAGAGAGAGAGAGAGAGAGAGAGAGAGAGAGAGAGAGAGAGAGAGAGAGAGAGAGAGAGAGAGAGAGAGAGAGAGAGAGAACCACCTATTGTATATAAAATAAGTTTTTTCCATTGCAATTTCCACTAAACAGCGAAAATTTTTCAGTACGATACAAAGGCTTTAAAAAAAAGAGAACTCTTGCTCAAGCAGGGGGTTGGACTAGAAGACCTCTGAGGTCCCTTCCAACTCTATTATTCTATGTTCTATGCTTTCTACTGTAAATCAGCTTTGGTTATGGGAATGAAGAATACTCTCTGCATTGAACAAAACTGATTAAGGCTTGATACGTATACATGAGGCTCCCAGATGTGACATGACAAGCACATCACATGATATTATTTCAGGCTGGACAATAAATTAATGCAGTATTCTACACTTGTAGTGTGGTTCTAAATTTGTAATGTCCTCAGATGTCCTCATCCTGAACAACTGAGGCAATTCAAAACTGATTCTCCAAAGCTTAGACATAAAAAAACTTGGACATAATATGACTTGTTATGCTTGTTATATCTTCATTTTGGCTGAAAAACTACCATCCATTGCTGGCTAATTGGCTGATTGCCAATTAGGGATTAAAGAGGATAAAGAATTCTGCTTGCTAGTAAATGAATCACATTCATCCTAATTTGCTTGAGTATCATCACAAACTCATCTTCATAAGAGAGCTTTTAAAAATCTGATTTATCACATTACAATATCAATCCTACAATTGACTGTCCCAACGGTGCTTTTTCAGGAGACAACTGGACTTTCTTGTTTTTTCTTTGAAGATGTTTCGCTTCTCATCCAAGAAGCTTCTTCAGCTCTGACTGGATGGTGGCGCTTCTTGGATGAGAAGCAAAATGTCTTCAAAGAAAAAACAAGAAAGTACAGTTGCCTCCTGAAAAAGCACCTTTGAGACAACCATGACCTGGATGACCGAGAATGTCTATAGACTCCTACAATTAACTCTTGCATAGAATGCAAATTAAGGTAGCAATGCCATTTTTGTTTTGCTTTTATATTATTGTATTTTTTTGCACACAATAAAAGTTATATACTATTTGTTTAATACAGATATTTTTGGCCATATTTACTCCCTCTCTAAAGGAAAGGAGTAGTGCTGGCAAAAAAGTAGTGGTGCTGGACAAAAGAGGTTTAAGGAGATGCTTTGAAAGCTGTGATACATTCATCAGAATAACAATACCATGATCTGATACCTAGTACAGACATTTCCTCATTATACTATAGGTCATACAAGATCGTGCATGGAAGAAATATAGAATGGAGTATTGTCACAGGTATCCCAGGGGAGCAAAAATAATCTGTACTTTGAATTCCCTTTTTGAACCTGGGGGCAAAGTTGTTTTAGCCTGTTTAAACCACTTTGCTGCTTCTTAACATTTTCTTACAGAGTAATCCAAAGTTTCTTAACCTTGGCAACTTTAGAATGTGTGAACTTCATCATTCAGAATTCTGGCTGGAGAATTCTGGGAATTGAAGTCCACATATCTTAAAGTTGCCACGGTTGAGAAACACTGGTGTAAAACCATTTCACATTCTGGTCAAAACCAAATCAGGGTAGAAGACTAGAGCCAGAAAGAAGAGTTCATTGTAACTTTTGAATGACAATTCCATACAATGTGTGTGTGTGTGTGTGTGTGTGTGTGTGTGTGTGTGTGTGTGTGTGTGTGTGTGTGTGTGTGTGTATGCCTCTATGTTTGCATGAATATGTTTGTAGGGCTCTGAGTTGCATTTCCACTTGTTGAGTCAATGCAACAAAAATGCCGGGTTTTGTTGTAGTTTATACAGCATACTCCTTCATCTCACCCCCTTTATACTAATCGTTACGTACCTACGGACGTAGTGAATATTTGTATAGCTGCAGCTGATTGGCTAATCTAGCGGTGGGAGAAATAAACTCCTGTCAATGGCTAGCAGGCTTCAGGGAAGCCCTTAAAAGCGGCTTCCCTGCAGCCTGCTGGCAGTTTGTATAAGTTCTAACTAATAGACAATAAAGGTGATGAACTGTTCCTGTGACTCGCCTCTTCATTTACGCGCGAATCTAACACTAATCTTTGAAATTAATAAACTATTCTCCACTTCAATTCAATAAACATGCATGTCTTCCAAAAATTGGAACACCATTATTGAAGAGGAAAGTAATGTGTTTCTCTCTTCAGTTTTGTTTTGACATGTTTCATTCAAAACGTGTATGATCGTTTTCTTTTTTAAAAAGAGGAAAAAATATCCTGAAATGAAAAGTTAGGTACTTGAAGCCAATGTTTAAACAGCATTTCAAAGTGAGGGAGGTATGTAATTAATGTCCTTTTTATGTTGTGGCTTTTCTTTTTCTTTTTTGCACTTGAAAACATCTGGGCAATAGTGTTGACAGATAGAAGAAGCCTTACACTTTTTTTCACTGTCTGCTTTGAGCTGTATTCCCCCCCCCCCCGGGTGTTTTAATAGCACCTGAGGAAAAAAAACCTTCCTCAATCTGGCTTACATTGCAGAGGTGGGATTCAGCAGGTTCTGACCAGTTCTGGAGAAACAGTAGCGGAAATTTTGAGTAGTTTGGAGAACCGGTAAATACCACCTCTGACTGGCCCTGCCCCCATCTATTCTCTGCCTCCCGAGTCCCAGCTGATCGGGAGAAAATGGGGATTTTGCAATAACCTTCCCCTGGAGTGGGGTGGGAATTGAGATTTTACAGTATCCTTTCCCTGCCATGCCCACCAAGCCACACCACGCCCACCACGCCACGCCCATAGAACCGGTAGTAAAAGTTTTTGAAGCCCACCACTGTTACATTGGTAGAAAAAGAACTGGTCCAGTGATTTTGCTGAAACACAGAATGTCATCCAGAGATACTTGAAAATCAACAGTCTTTTGATGGACTATATCAATTTTGTTAGCTGGCATTGGACAAAGCACCTCTCAGTCTGTGTATCTTTTAAATCATTAGTTTCTGCAGCTGGAAGCGTAGATTGGTTTACGGAGGTGAAATTGGTAAACTAAGAACAAAACAAATGCAACTCTATACTTTGGGATTTACCTAAACAAATGCAGCAGACATTTCATAGGTCTGGAGTAAACAGTCTCTTAATTTCATGACTGGTGTCAATATTAATATTTGGGTCTTTAAATCTGTGGGTCACATTTCAAGTAAGAGTGAAAGTCCTTCTACGGTTGACTTTTGTGATAGGAAGCACATTTATCACTAACTCTCAGATCGATAAATTATTCCATTTTTTTTGCTGCATAGAAGCCAATGCATAAACGTGTGGTAGCAATTTTCACAGTAGCTTATGTTATCATGTCTGAAAGGAAAATCCACCTGAAGTCAGCAGCAGCTTTACGAAATCCTCTTCTGTTTATGAAACACAGTGGAGTTTTGGTGATCGAATCAATGTTTTTTTTTTAAATAAATACGCAGAAGTTGCAGTAGTAATCTCTTCTTGAAAGACTAACAAGAATATAAAGGAATTAGGAAGAAATATGTTCATATTCCATGGTATGCTTAAAACACACACAGAGAATAAGAGGGGGGAAAAGGATAAACATATTAGATTTGGACAGAATTATTTTTAAAAAGCGATAAAGATTCAATGTGTGTGAGGAAATTGTATAAAAACTGGATATGGGAGTTATATTTAAAATGCTTAGCAATTGTTTCTGTTATGGCATCATTTAGATGGGTTGAGCTGTACCGTAAAGCCCATCATATCCAATCATTGCTGGCTAGTGAAAATGAGTACATTGCGGATAGCTAATTTAGTTCCTCCTCCTCTCACTAATATCATTGTTAATCTCCATGGTGAGACTCTAGCTAGGGCTGGAGACACTGTATAATCTATAGATGTCATAAACATGCAGCATTAAGTGTAAAGTTCTCAAAAGCTCTGTGTTTTTGTCATTTGTGAGTTTATGGCCAGCAGAGGCTGCTGTGACTACATATAGGCATCATCTTTCAGTACATTTGTAATAATGACACTTGTGGAACATTTGCCAATTATGTACCCAGGACGTTGCCTGATGTTATGGTTTTAGATATGTGGGAACGTCTGGCAGCTTGTCTTATAGCCAAGTGATAGTATGTATACTTATAAAGGTCACCAACTAGAGTTTACGCTTCTGATCCTCATTATCTACTGACCAGAAGCTCAGTATAGAAAACTGTCTTTAAAAGGAAAAAGCTGGTTTTAGTTCCTCCATAGGGAAATTCATGTTTCTTTAATCATGCTTATTTAAAACACTTGATTTTACAGCCTTGGCAAGAATAATGGCTTCTCACATTACAGGGTTAGTTTTTAATAACGGCTGTTTAGCCAGAAGTGTTTTAGCTTGAGTTAACTTTTTAAATAGATAGAATTAAAGTGTGAAATATTAAAGTTGCTTTTACATGTTTTTAAACTTGACTCATCCTGGATGTGCATTTCAGCAGAGAAGGATGCCTGCTTCTCTGTGTCTGAAATTCCAAGTTCAAACTTCTGTGCAATATCTACATTAGTTTGAGAGGATATGTTTCGACGTGTCTCATGAGCTCACATTGTTCCAATTACACAGAGGTTGAAGAGCCAAGTTTGGAAGGTTTTTTTTTTTAACTGAAGAAAAATAAAAAGAAGCCATTGACATTTCCATGATAAAAGAGCACAATCTTCAGAATGTTAGGTCGGATCCAAATTTAGTAAAACTTTTAAGAGATCCATAGTAACCAATGGACTTTGGGAGTCAAGACTAGCTTAAGATCCTTTGACTTCAATATGTCTATTCTAATTCTGACTCTTAATTAAACCATTTTTTTATTTAAAAAAAATCAGAATGCTAAAGAGATTTGTAATTTTAAATTTTTCAATGTGTAAAATATGATGGAATGGGCTACCTGTTTTTAACATGATAATTTCAGCAGCAGTAGCAGCAACAAAATATTAGAGGGCTTATGTTGAAATATGTTGTACAAATTATTTTTGTTTGGTTATTTATACATAAGAACAGATAAGTACAATGCCTGTTTTTGGTAAACAACTCTGCTTTGTGTGAGACTCCCACTATAATTTCAAAATACCTTTTCTTCTATTAATGTCCCATTGTGTGAGACTCCCACTATAATTTCAAAATACCTTTTCTTCTATTAATGTCCCATGACACTATGACTGTGATATAAATAATACGTAAGATGCCAAATTATTAGATAATTCTTGTTTATCCTGTACTCAGACATGCAAAAGTTCTATGTTATATTAACTCATGTAAGTGCAGAGATGTAGTTCCCTGTCTTCATTTTCCTTAATTTCTTCATTCCCCCATTAAATCCATTCTTGTATTTCCTTGTTACTTCCCATTTTTTTCCTCTTTGACTCTCAATAGTTCGGTGACCTAGGTCAGTATCTTCTTTTTATTTGCTCTACTTATGTCTGGGTTACAAAATACATTGTGCAGAGAGAAATAGAAAACAATACTTGTAAATCCAAGTATTAACTCTGATGTTTTTACAAACACAATGCAATAATAAGGTGTAGGAAGAAAGGAAGATAGGAAAGTACAAATAGGTACTACTGGCCAAGGTCCACATACATAGTTTAATTATGGTTTTCCTGGCTAGACATCCAAAAACTATCTTCCATGATATGCCCAGCCTAAAGCCAATCCTTCTGATGAATCCATCTTCTGCCAGCCAAAAAACCCCCACAACTCTCTCTAGAAGTTCAAGTTCCGTCCTAGGCCCAGTACTCTTTAATATCTTCATAAATGACTTAGATGAGGGAATAACAGGAGAACTAACCAAATTTGCAGATGACACCAAGCTGGCGGGAGTAGCAAACACCCCAGAGGACAGACTCAAAATCCAGAGGGACCTCGACAGACTCGAACACTGGGCCCAAACTAATAAAATGAAATTTAACACAGAGAAAAGCAAAATTCTGCACCTAGGAAAGAAGAATAAAAAATACACATACAAACTGGGCGAAACCACACTCAATAGCAGCGATTGCGAGAGGGATCTCGGAGTCTTGGTAGACAGCCAACTAAATATGAGCCAGCAGTGTGCAGCAGCAGCCAAAAAGGCCAACGCAGTCCTGAGTTGCATAAATAGAGGGATACAATCAAGCACCAGAGAGGTACTAGTACCACTCTATAAAGCCTTGGTCAGACCACACCTAGAGTACTGCATCCAGTTTTGGTCACCACACTACAAAAAAGACATTGAAACTCTAGAGAAAGTGCAGAAGAGAGCAACCAGGATGATAAAGGGTCTGGAAAATAAAACATACAAAGAGTGGTTGCAGGAACTGAGCTTGGCCAGTCTGGCGAAGAGAAGGACCAGGGGTGACATGATAGCAGTGTTCCAATACTTGAAGGGATGCCACAGAGAGGAGGGGGTCAGGCTGTTCTCTATCGCACCAGAAAGCCAAACAAGGAATAACGGATGGAAGCTGACCAAGGAGAGATTCAACCTGGAAGTGAGGAGAAACTTTCTGACGGTGAGAGCGATCAACCAGTGGAACAGCTTGCCAGCGGAGGTTGTGAGAGCCCCAACACTTGCGACCTTCAAGGAGAGACTGGACTGCCATCTGTCTCAAATGGTGTAGGAACTCCTGCTTGAGCAGGGGGTTGGACTAGATGACCTACAAGGTCCCTTCCAACTCTAATAATAAATCTAAATCTCCTTCCCATTATGTTCCAGTTTTCCCATGTCACTGAAGAAAGTGGCCTCCTGGAAAGTGCAAATAGTTACTTTTACAAATTCAGAATCCCCCCTTTTTAAATCTTAGCTTTTCATACATCTCAACTATTTGAAGCCCAACATCCTCCTATACTGATGTGACTTTCAATGCTTAAAATATCTTGGCTTTGTAGACTGTTCTCTTTCTATGATAATAGCAGACTGTTTTATATAATTTTTGAAAGAATTAGGCTTGGATATGTATTTCTAGCTCTGCGAATTAGCAATGTCTACATATTATAGTTAGCTGTTGCCTGAACTTTGGGAGCATCCAGGTTGCTAATCGTGGGAATGGTTTCCAAATTACAACCCTTTAGCCTATACTTAAACTTTCTTATCTGTGACATTCTGACTCAGAATTGAAATAGTGCAGACAATGTGCATTTGTGTCTGAAATGAGAATGCCCCTTAATCATATCAATTATGGTGTTTCTTAACTGAAACATCTCTGTGTAATAGAAAGTTGAACTGCAAAGAATAAGAAAGGTTAAACACCGGAGACCTGATTATCCTTGAATGGATATTTTCCATTTGAAATGTTTAAGTCATTTAAGGACATTGCTTGAAAACAATCTTTTTTCCAGCTTATCCGAGCTTGCGCAAACACATATAAAACATGAATGAAACAAAGCCTAATGCTATCCTTTTCCTTTCTTTGGGTACCATTGGAAAAATAAAAATACACTGAAATAATAACACGGGTTGCTGCAGGATGAATCTACTATGCAACTGTTTAGTGAGAAAAGTGAGGGTTTGAAGGTTTATTTTGTAACTTTTGACATAACCTAGACACATATGAATAAGCCTTGCCTATTATGCTTTTCCCAATACCTTATTTCATCTACTATTTCTAATGTCAGACAGAAGTTACATATTCTTTGTGAATATAAATTGGAGTGATTGAGTGATTGATTGCTGTTACTGTAAAATACGAAGTAAGTTGGTTGTGTCAGCATAAATAGATAATAATTAGATTATTATCAATAGCAATATTTTAATATTTTGCTTTTAAAATGTAAGTGTAATGTAGGTGGTATGATCTGAATAGTATAGACCAGTTGTTCTCCCTCTTTGATTCAACAGGATATCCAATGTTTAAAAGCATTGTAGTAATTAAAAGAATTGTAGTAAAACACCTCCCTCTCTTTCTCAACTGACATACTATAAGATCAACATTTTAAAAAAAAATAAGGCTGTTTTTCATAGTATTCTTCATTAGAAATATATAGCAAGTTTGTGGTAATGATGGGACCATTTCTTAAACTTTCACGATTAAAAGAACTGCCATTTTTCCATTTAAACATAATTTTTGGTCTTTTTCATTTGGCTGCCTAGAAACAAACAGGATATGCTTTCTAAAATAATATTTTGTAATATGCATTTCTATATATTTTCCTCTGTATTCAGCAGAACTTGTAAAGGATCAGCAATAGCCTTTGTTAGTTTTATGGTTCCTGTTGTAGCTGAAGCTTATTTGGTCTGAGTTCCATAGTTAAAGACATGTAGCACAGCAAGTAATAATAATAATAATAATAACAGAGTTGGAAGGGACCTTGGAGGTCTTCTAGTCCAACCCCCTGCTTACGCAGGAAACCCTACACTACTTCAGACAGATGGTTATCCAACATCTTCTTAAAAATGTCTAGTGTTGGAGCATTCACAACTTCTGGAGGTAAGCTGTTCCACTGATTAATTGTTCTAACTGTCAGGAAATTTCTCCTTAGTTCTAAGTTGCTTCTCTCCTTGATTAGTTTCCACCCATTGCTTCTTGTTCTACCCCCAGGTGCCTTGGAGAAAAGTTTGACTCCCTCTTCTTTGTGGCGACCCCTGAGATATTGGAACACTGCTATCATGTCACCCCTGGTCCTTCTTTTCATTAAACTAGACATACCCAGTTCCTGCAACCGTTCTTCATATGTTTTAGCCTCCAGTCCCCTAATCATCTTTGTTGCTCTTCTCTGCACTCTTTCCAGAGTCTCAACATCCTTTTTACATCGTGGCGACCAAAACTGTATGCAATATTCCAAGTGTGGCCTTACCAAGGCATTATAAAGTGGTATTAACACTTCGCGTGATCTTGATTCTATCCCTCTGTTAATGCAGCCTAGAACTGTGTTGGCTTTTTTGGCAGCTGCTGCACACTGCTGGCTCATATTTAAATGGTTGTCCACTAGAACTCCAAGATCCCTCTCACAGTTACTACTGTTGAGCAAGGTACCACATATACTGTACCTGTGCATTTTGTTTTTCTTGCCTAAATGTAGAACCTTACTTTTATCACCATTGAATTTCATTTTGTTTGATAGCGCCCAATGTTCAAGTCTGTCAAGATCCTTCTGTATCTTGAGCCTATCTTCTGGAGAGTTGACTATTCCTGCCAGTTTGGTGTCATCTGCAAATTTGATGAGTTCCCCGTCTATCCCCTCGTCCAAGTCATTGATGAAGATGTTGAAGAGTACTGGGCCTAAAACAGAGCCTTGGGGTACTCCACTGCATACTTCCCTCCATGTAGATGCAGTTCCATTGAGCACTACACGTTGAGTGCGGTTGGTTAGCCAGTTTTGAATCCATCTATCTGGTGGTTGTGCTAATTTTATTCTTATGAACTTGGGTTTTGCTCACCCAACCCAGTGCCATAACTCTGAATTGTAAAAAAATCAAAAGATCAGAATAGTAGCTAGCTTTCTAGCAGTAGTTGTGTTGAAGCTGAGCAATGGTAAAGTTTGGTAAATTGTAAACCAAAATTTCGACCACAACCTGGCATCATAAATGGATAAACAGGCCAGAAAAACATAGAAAACTGCTGTCCTAGTTTCACTACTGACATTATTATGCCTAAAGTAATATATGAAACACAACAATTTAAGAAGTTGATCTTACAAAACTCTGCACAAATGCTGATTTAATGTCTGGAAGGATGGAGCATTCAATATATAACCTCAAAACAACAACAAGATTCCATTTAGGAAGAATCGGTAACTAAATTTAGTCAAAGTACTATATTAGAAGTTTGCTCTTTTATTTATTTATGTGTGCTGTTTAAGTCATGACTTTTGGTTTGACTTTTCTGCACAAGTAGGTATTGAGTTATATCTGGCTATAATTGAGAAGACATCTTTCTCTTTTACAATGTGTGAACTGAAATCTAATTTGGAAACAGAGAATGTTGCACCTATTTTTGTAATGATCCATTTATATTAAATCTGATTTCTATTCCTTTTTAAAAAAAATCTGGTTTCCAAGAAGATATAAAATTAATCAAAGTATTTTCTTTAACCAAAACTATCAATTTTACTTCCTCTGCCAATTCCATCATCTTCACATTCATTCTTCCATTGTACATGGTAAATGACATCTTCTAAAAGAGATTATTTGAACTACACAAATTATTTCCCCCCCACAAGTTCTTCCCTATAGTTATTTTATTGTATTTCTCAATGAAAGAGAACTTATCTGACCTTTTCACATACCTCATTAGACAATAAATTATTATAATAAATGTGTAGCCAACATTCAGTAAAAATACTTTAAAAATGTAATAGAGTCTAAATGTAGTTAACTGAAAGAAGAGAACATCTGCCTCATAAATACTGAGGAAACTTACCAAGAGAAAAACAGTATTTTGTCATATGGGCCACACAATTCTCTCAGACTGATTTCTTCAGACCCATAATAGGGTTCCAACTTGAACTGAGACAGGAAAATATGCATTTGTGACTACTTATTAAAAAGTGACAGGTGTTTACTTAAAACATTTTTATTTGTAAGTTTCTTTATTTGTGTTTTCTATTAGTAAATTAATTACCAGATTATTATTAAAATTGTTAATGTGTCAGATGACAGAGAATTCAGTTGCATCCTGGTCCTATTTCTGAGCTTCCCATAGGTGTTGGCTTGGGTATTGTGAAAATAGAAAGTTGGATTTGGTAGACCTTTAGTCTAATCCATTAAGGTTCATTTTAAGTTCTTATATTAAAAACATGGGGAAATAAGCCAATGTCGAGTTATGGACATTGAAGTCTGTTCAAGCTATTTTTTCTAAAGTCACCAAATGCTTTTTATTAATCTATTTTCAAAGAGAGATACATAAAATAAAAATCGACAATTCAGCATTCAAGCTATTTCATATTTTTAACACATGGCAGTTTTTGAAAGCATGCTGTACATTTGATAAAGAAGCAAATGAATAAAAAACCCAGCAATTTATTGAAATTTCCATTTGAATTTTGATATTCCAATTGTTTGGGAGCAATTCCACAGAAGAGACTCTTATCATTCTTTTTTTCATCATTCACACTACTTCACACAAACATGTATATGTAACATAATTCATAAATAAACACATGGAATTCTTTAAAGCTGATGGACCTGAGGAGAGGCTGAGAATTATGTTTATATTCATGCCAAAGTTCCCCCTTTAAATTTGTCTTCCTTACATTGTTGGTCAAGATGTGCATAACGGTCACATAATCCTCCACCTGGCTGAAGAAAATGAAAACTGTTCTCAAAATATGAGTGTACTAATCTCCTATTCGTGAGCAACATGTGTTTATTTTCCTGCTTGGTACAGTGCTAGAAGAACCCTTTGCCTTTATCTTGGTTTGCACAACTTATGACACGGTTATCTTGACTTGATTCAAAACTCACCATTCCAAACCTATGATGGGGAAATGATGCAGTTTCTCTTGGCAGAAACCTGGGCAAAGTATTACACTCTGATAAACATCGTAGAAACATAACAGAGGGAACAAGAGCAGCTGATTATAACTCAGTATGAAGTTCAGGGACAACTTCCATTCATTCCGAGAACACTTTGTTTCTCTTTTGAATGCAGCTCTCCCGCTGAGGACACCGAGGATACCATCCATCAAAATGAGACTCAATGGGGAAAATAGCGGCTGCTGATAACAAGGCTTGTACGATACCATATTTTTCCATGATTATCTAAGGACAAACAATTTCTTTTTAAGAGAGGAAAATGATCTGTTAAAAGGGGTGAAGGAAACATACAGAGCTTTCCCAAAGAGTTGAATTATTAAAGAGAATTGGGAAGTGAATTCAGGTGTAACACCACGCTGACAGGAATAGCAATAGCACTTTTCTTATATACCGCTTCATAGTGCTTTACAGCACTCTCTAAGCGGTTTACAGAGTTCAGCATATTGCCCCCAACAATCTGGGTCCTCATTTTACCCACCTCGGAAGGATGGAAGGCTGAGTCAACCTTGAGCCTAGTGAGATTTGAACAGCTGAACTAGCAATCAGCTGAAGGTCGCAATGCTGCTTTTAACCACTGCGCTATCTCAGCTCCTAGGAAACGTAATGAAGGATGGCATGTTTTTGTTCACATCCCATCACTGGAAAATGAACAATATAATACATTAGTGAGCGACTATGCCCCTGTGATAGGGCTGAGGTTGAAACTGTGGAGCATGTCTTATCATACTGCCCTATGTATAACACAGCCAGAATTAAATTATTGTCTCTTCTTGGAATTGATCCCTCTGGTTCTAATGCTAGTAATTTGGCCTTATATTGTCTAGGGCAGTGATGGCGAACCTTTTTTGGTTCACGTGCCAAAAAGGAGGGGGGGTGCGCATGCTAGTGTGTGCACATGTGCCCATACCCATTCCCTCCCCCCCAGGCATGCCCACAACACCCCCCCATGCTGCCCCCTGCGCATGTGCACACACCCCCACCCCCGCGCAAAGGCCTTACCGGAGCCTGGGATGGTAAAAAATGAAACGGGCAAACCGGAAGTTTGGAAAAACGCACTTCCGGTTTGTCCGTTTCATCATTTTTTGCATTCCGGGGCTTCAGGAAGCTTCCCTGAACCCTCCGGAGTGCAAAAAACAGCTCACCGGCAAACCGGAAGTGCGTTTTTCCGCACTTCCAGTTTGCCGGTGGGCAACGCTCGCGTGCCCTCCGCTATGGCTCCACATGCCACCTGTGGCACGCGTGCCATAGGTTCGCCATCACGGGTCTAGGGGATAATTCCTCCTATATTACTTCTCAGGTTTCAAAATTTTTCTTAAGAGCTGTAACTATTAGAGGAGAACATTGTAATTCCCTTTAGCCAAGACTTTTGGTGTTAATTGTTTGTGATTGTATTTTTTCTTTTTGTTTTTTGTTGCACTTGTATTTTGGTCTGTGACTGTAAATAAAATTATTATTATTATAACAATATAATACTTACTGTGAATGTGATTTTTATATCTTTTTGTATTTGTGCTTTTAAAATGTGGTTTCATCCATTTGTTGTGCAGTCCCCAGAGTTGTCTTCAGTGAGACATATTATTTGATTAATAAATAACTAAAATAATAAAACAAGAGAATTGCATCCCATTTAATAGGCTATTTACACTCAAAGTTCATATTTTAAACATCCCTCTGTTCTACAACAAATGTATTTAGATAAAACATGAGGGCCTTCCAAGTAAGGGTTTAATACTTCACAAAACTTCACAAAATACAAGAAATGTGGTGTTCATGTGTCAATTGCTCATTGTACTTGATAATGCCTATGAGACTTCTGGAAATATTTTCATATTCTTATGCAGGGAGCTGAATGTGGCAACCATTTTCCGAATCAAGCAATTCCCAAGCAAAATAAAATGAAAGGTCACGAGGTCACAAAAGTATGTTATTTAACATTAGCATTGTGCTGTTACCACAGAGACCAAACCAGTGACTGATATACAGCAGTGCTCCAGGATTTATCGTGGACTGTCATGGGGTTTCAAAATATTAAGCCATTCGGGCTCATTGATTTGACAGGTTTCTACTGAGGCTTCATATACTAACCTTTCAGTATTAACCCCTGTCAGTATCACAGTTCTTAAAGGAATTCCAGCAAAGTTTCTGATTTCTAGCTTCTGGGGTCAGCCCTGCTGCTGCACAGTAAGAGGAGGCTCCCTCAGGTAGCAGAACCCGTGGGAGGTCAGTTGCTGAATGCCAAATGACCCATCTTCTGCATCCAAGCTTGGTGGCTATTTTTAGATAAAGTAGAGCTTGCCAGTGTCAAGAGTCAGCTGCAAAGCTGGCTGTATTTTTCAATATGAAATGTGGGGAAAGACATTATTTTGTCTCCAGTTTTAGATACACAGTATCTTGGATTTGCCTTGCTAAGCTGAATGAAACAAAGGAAGGCATTATTCCGTGGAATTAGGGTGTCTTCAGAAATGTTCTACCCAGGATCAGTTGTCTGTTGTCTATGGACTACTTCTATGTCATTTAAAATTTCTACCCTGAAGTGTTTGCCACAGCATTTATTCAGGACACTGTAAATGTAACTGGTGTTCCACAATCTTCATAATGCCCCTAAGGGCTGCTACATCAGATGCTCCAGGGCATGGAGAACAAAAGGCAAATTTGCATGGGATGATGAATCCTAAGAGCTGTTTCAGGATGTTGGTTTCTGATGCCTGGCCTAATTTTACTGCTGGAGGAACATGAAAAGACTGAATTGGAATTCAAGATCAGATCTTTGTACTGTTTAGATTCCCAAAGTCAATGTTCAGTGATTGCCGTTCAAGCGAAGCATGGAATCTATGCAATAATATGTGCAATGCATGTCTCTGAAACTGGCAAAAAGCAGGCAAAACAAAGCCAGCTCCAAACACAGTTCACAGACAGAAATAATTAAGTAGATTCACATCTGAAGGAACATTCTCTGCTAGCATTATTAAGAAGCAAACACTGAGTTAACTGAGAACAGCTTTGCATGTTGCAATGAAGAACTGAGAGGGGATGCAGGAAGGAATGTGCTTTCTCTTTGAACATTTTCCATGTAACATGTGAAAGAGCAATTCACACATCTCCCTATCCAAAAGGGAAAAGTCTACATTTATTAATTTAAAAAAAATGGTTTGCAAAACAGACTGTCTCTTCAAGAATCAGGAGAGTACAGCCACCAAACATTTCAAAAACAAAGTTACAAAACAACAATAAACGGAACATAACAACTATAACTCAGAAACTTTTCCTTAACTTGCAGAAATAAAAACAGCTTATAAAAACGCTCATTGCGCCAATCTCCAAATGTTTCCCTGGAGAAACCAAGTTTTGAAAGCACAAGCTTAATTTCACGGGCTGTATGTTGGATAGTAACACTTACACACACTCATTCACACCCAGAGATAAACATGTGTGATTCTATGGTGGGGTAGCAGTTGTACAGCAATGATTGAAAATGACGGAACAGATTTGGGTTGCAAGACCTAACTGAATGTAATAAAGGAGTTGGGCATGGAAGTCTCATGTAAATATATAGCTCAGAACTCTGCTACTCTCTCATTTTCTCAGTCCAATCAAATTCAAAGCACTATTGTTGTGAAGATAAAATTAAAGACGTCCCTGTGTATATGGCCTTGGAACATTAGATATTTGTTCTGAATGAGATTTGTCTTTCTTGGGATCCAAATATCTATTTGGGAGTGTTCCATAACCCCATCAGCTGTCATTGGATTTGAAGATGTAGTAGTAGAAAGGAAGGAAGGCATTTGCATAAATATGGCTGGTGTGTCATATTAGATAGTTATCCATCCCTTGATTACTGCTCATCTAAATTATTGTAAAACAGTTTATAATAGGGTAAACTGGTACCCTATTGTACCTAATAGGGTACATACAATAGGGTAAACTACAGTGGGTCTAGTCTTGAAAAGGATCCAAAAATTACAATTGTTCCCAAGGGTGGCAGCCAGTTTGCTGCAAGGCATAGAGATCATATGATAGCAATTCTGAAACATCTGCCTGTGTGCCTACAATTGCATACCCAAGGCTCTGATTATTGGTGGGATTACAGTTCTGAAAAGGCCTTCCTTCCGGAAGCTCCACTTTGAGGTACATGGGAAAGACTCTTTTCCTGTGTGCTATTCAGACTGTGAAATATGAAATGTGTTCTCTAAGAAGATGCATCTGGTTCCTACATTTCCAGGATTTAGAAAGGTGGAAAATCTCTTTGGCCAAAAGTTTTAATGTTGATTATTTTAATACCTGACAATTTTTAATTGTACCAATTTTATTCTATGTAATTCTCTTTTTTAAATTGTAAACTGCTTTGAGTGCTGGAATGAACAGAAAGGAGGCATCATGATTCATAAATAAAGGTTGGAAAACCTAATTTCTTGACTAGGCCAGAAATAAATTCATAGACATTGATAAAAGCTTTGCCATCCAGCTGGAACACAGTAGCTCTCATTGATTTGGAATATTATGGAGCATTTGTCACAAACTAGTGTGTGAAATTAGAAACATTTTCAATGCATAAGATACAGACCAATTATTTTAAGCACCGTACAACCTGAGTGGGTTGAGCAATTTCTCTATTTTATATTAATCACATGAAAATCTTTGGTTCCAGGCAGAGGCAACACACATTTATAGCAATGCTTTAATCATGAAGATAATATTATATCACTGTATATTTTAATGTTGTCACTTTTTTTATTTGTAAAGTATCATATAGTTGCAAATCATTGGAAAACACTCTGGTGTTGGGAAAGATTGAAGGAAAAGGAGAAGGGGACTGCAGAGGATGAGATGGTTTAGATAGTGTCATTGACGAAGTGGGCGTGGGCTTGGGCAAACTTCAGGAGATAGTGAAGGGCCTGGGGGCCTGGTGTACTATGGTCCATGGGGTTGCAAAGAGTCAGACATGACTTAGCAACTAAAGAACAACAACAACAAATAGTTGCAAAGATAATTAGTACAAAAATAAGTTAGCAAATAATAATAAAACTGCACACTTTGGTGTGTGTCTCTTTCCTAATCCTACATGGATCATGTGCAGCAGGGGTGGGTTCCACTTACCTTCGCCACCGGTTAGCATCGTGACGTTTCGCACGCATCCCTTCGTGCAATTCTGCTTCCGCGCATGCTCAGTAGCTATAATCAGCCCAAAACACAGCTGAGGAGCTGATCAGCTGAGCTTCGGGCAAAGGAATAAAAGTAATTATAAACCCGGGGGTGGGCAGGAAGGCCCTTTTTCAAGCAGCAGCAGAGGAAAAAACTTCCAAACAGTAAAAAATTCTGAAAAAAAAATCCAAAAAAAGATGGCGGCGCCCACGGACCGGCACCAACCGAACCAGATCTGTGATGCCATCATGACATCACCAGCGGGTCGCTACCAGTTCGGGCGATCTGGTCCGAACCGGCAGGAACCCACCCCTGATGTGCAGAAAAGCTGAAAGATTGGATTCCTATTCTTCTGGGAGAAAAAAAAATCAGAAAAAGGATCATATGTAAAATACAGGATCAAATGATTGAATGACTGTGCCGTAAATAAAGGGTTGAAAGCATTGGCAATTCCATACTAGTCTTTCATTTTGGGAAGCCATGGTTAATAGACTGGACATTCAAGAGTGTTTCAGTATTGAAACATGGGTAGAAGCTCATCATAAACCACTTGATGCAACCAGAAAAGGCAGCATTGGCATGTGATTCTCCAAAGGAAAGAGGTTAAATTAAGGCTTCCTTAACAGCAGCTAAAGAATCATTGCTTTAGACTGGAGAGCTTTATGCAACATGTTAAAACAATCTTTTAAGAACAATGAGTTGAAAGATGAATTAAAAGTCTCCTCTCCCTCCCACCCACACCCCCAGTGAAAAGTTACCTGACACCGTAATGGCTACAAAAAAGGAAACATCATTGAGGATATACAGCTCACACAGTCTATTCTGCTTGGACAGAATAATGACACACTTTTGTGCTGTGATTTATGAGTTTAGAAAATTAACTCCAGACTTCCTAAAAGCTTTGAAATGACACTAATCTACCCCACCGCTGTCAGCTTGGCCAAATCTTCTTACAGGAAATGATAAAAACACTGAGATTCAAGTGTGGCTGGAGATTATGCAGAATCAGGCATTCTTGGGGCCATTAAAACCAGTGTGTTTAGGTGGCCTCACTAGGACTAGCTTTGCAATCTTACTACCATGTTAATCCACATTTAAAGCATTCCTGACCCTTAGTGAATGTATGGACATATCCAAGAGGCTTTCTTTTATGCAGAAGCCATGCAGAGGTGATTTGCTGTTGGGATATTTTCCCAACTTCCTATTGCGGTCTCCGATACAAGTACAGTACTAACCAAGTCAAACCTTCCTTAGCTTTCCTCAGATCAGCCAAGGTTATTTAAGTTTTGTAGGTTGGTAAGTGAAATTTCTCCCTGGTATTTGGCCATATTTGTGAATGACACATGTTCGAGATTTCGGTGAGATTTTGCTTCCGCGCATGCACAGAAGCAAAATCGCGCGAGGGCATAGCAAGCGCACGCACGCACCAAATGTGGCAATGCGTGCGCAGCGCTCTGGTAGCGAGGTAAGTGACCAACCCGCCCCTGGATCAAACCCATTTTACAACTGGTAACCTGTAGAAGAACTAAATCCCCCAAAGCACTTGTAATTATAATGGATGTGTTAGTTATGTGAAACTACTACTGACTTTACTACAAGTACTACTATTCAGGGGTGGGCTTCAAAATTTTTAGCAAGGGGTTCTCTGCCCGGTTGCTGGGTGGGCGTGGCCAAGGTGGGCGTGGCCTAGAAATAGAATAACAGAGTTGGAAGGTACCTTGGAGGTCTTCTAGTCCAACCCCCTGCTTAGGCAGGAAACCCTACACCACTTCAGACAAATGGTTATCCAACATCTTCTTTAAAACATCCAGTGTTGGAGCACGCACAACTTCTGGAGGCAAGTTGTTCCACTGATTAATTGTTCTAACTGTCAGGAAATTTCTTCTCAATTCTAAGTTGCTCCTCTTCTTGATTAGTTTCCACCCATTGCTTCTTGTTCTACCCTCAGGTGCTTTGGAGAATAGTTTGACTCCCTCTTCTTTGTGGCAGCCCCTGAAATATTGTAACACTGCTATCATGTCTCCCCTAGTCCTTCTTTTCATTAAACTAGACATACCCAGTTCCTGCAACCGTTCTTCATATGTTTTAGCCTCCAGTCCCCTAATCATCTTTGTTGCTCTTCTCTGCACTCTTTCTAGAGTCTCAATATCCTTTTTGCATCGTGGCGACCAAAAGTGGATGCAGTATTCCAAGTGTGTAAGAAGATGTAAAATGTAAGAAGAACCTTATTGATCAGATGAAAGGTTCATCTAGATCCCAATTACAGGTAATCCTTGACTTTCAACAGTTTGTTTAGTGACCGTTCAAAGTGGCAACGGCACTGAAAAAAGTGACTTATGACACTTTTTCACACTTATGACTATTGCAGCATCTCCATGGTCACATGATCAAAATTCAGACACTGACTCGTATTTATGACAGTTGCAGTGTCCTGGGATCATGTGATCACCCTTTTGACCTTCTGACAAGCAATGGAGGAAGCCAGATTTCATTAAACAACCTTATTACTAACTTAACAACTGCAGTGATTCACTTAACAATTGTGGTCAGGAAAGTCATAAAATGAGGCAAAGCTCACTTAACAAATGTCTCACTTAGCAACATAAATGTTGGGCTCCATTATGGTCATAAGTTGAGGACTACCTATAGATGCTTTTTGTAAAAATTACAAATAGGACTTCACATGTGAACTCGATGAGGTGGCATTGGAGGTGATTATGTGGTCTGGAGGGATGGCTTTTCACAATGCCAAAGTTTATTTGATGTTCCTGTCATGAAATGAGTACGTGTAATAGCTTCTACTTCTGAATATTAGAGTGCAAGGAACATCTGGCTTGTCCATTGGAGAGTATGAAATAGGAACTCCCAAATCATATGGGAAAAACCACAATTTGAGAAAACCACAATTTTCACTGAGTCTAGAGAGGCCCCAAGAGGAATGTTTACTTCAGAAAGACTCTAGAGCAGGGGTGTTCAACTTTGGCAATGTTAAGACCTGTGGACTTCAACTCCCAGAATTCCAACAGCCAGCCATGCTGGCTGCGGAATTCTGGGAGTTGAAATCCATGAGTCTTAAAGTCCACAAGTCTTAAAGTTGCAAGGTTGGACACACTTGCTCTAAAGTGACGCATGTTATAAAGCATTCCAAATTGCCCACTTTTTCATGCCCCAATTCCTCTACAAATCCTAAGATCCATTCCTACTGCAACTATTATGAAATCCAACTACAGCACCCAGAATTTGTAAACATGTTAGGCAAGGCAGAGAAGTCATCTGTCAGGATAATAAGATTATTAAACATCCAGAGGCTTATTTGCCTGCCTGGACAGTTATGGGAATTAGTCTAAAACCTGCTTCATAAATTCTAAGTAATATTTTTTTAATGGTTATAAGAGCTGGTTCAGATTAATTTATTGGAAGAGCTTTTTTCATTTGGTAGGAAATGGGTTTGGGGAAATGAAAAAAATGAAACACTGTGTAAATGAGAAACATTGTAATGACAATGGCTCACAATCTGGTTTTAATACTGGGTTAAAACATCTCCTCTCCTATTACAACTTGTCTAAGGCAAGATAAAAGAAATTGCTTGCTTACTCTTACTTTTTATTTGGTTTTATACCAAGTTTTATCCAAAGTAGTTACATCTGAGCTAGTGTGGTCCAGGATGTAATGCTATAATTAAATTACAAAAAGGTAGGTTCATTGTTAACTCATCAGTAGATGGCTGGAAATTTTGGGTACAGCATTTTATATTTAATGTTTGGTTTTGAACTTCAGGGCTCTCTCATGTTAAGGAAGTTTGGCTGGCCTTAAAACCGTGTTAGATCTCTCTCCCTCTCTCCCTCTCTCCCTCTCTCCCTCCCTTTCCATGTATTAATTTACAATACATGATTAAAAAATTGGCACACCTTCACCACATGTCTTTCTTTATTAAAAGGATCTGTATAGGGAAGGACTCCAAATAAAACTATGATTCAGGAGATGGGTTTAAATATTTTCCTATTTACCTTTTCCTCATGTCAAAACATCCCCTTCTTGATTCTTCTCTTTTTAGAACTGGAAATAATATCAGCTTTTGTTTGTGGGAGAAAATTAGGTAGGAAATCAATGCAGAAACCAGCGGTATTTCTTTGTGAATTAATGGACAGGCAACCAAGAAAAAAAACCACCATGGAACTTTGTTTTTGTATAGGATAACTGCAGCAAGATTTTTGTATACGATAACTGCAGCAAGATTGATTTGATTTGCAGAAAGATTATTATATGCACAAAAGTGGAACATTTCGATAATGGAGGAATGGTTGGTGAAGATGATGGAACTTGCAGAGATGGCTAAATTAATTTCCTTGATCAGAGAAAAGACTGTAACTACATTTATGGCTGAATGGAAACCGTTTATAGACTTTTTGCATGAAAAAACCCCCACTTGTGATTTTTGTTTTGACGACTAGAAAAAAAAGAATAGAAAAAAATGGTGACAATTTACTGCAGTTATAGAGTAAGAGATAATTTTGTAACCATACTTGTACTTGCTACAAATAAGTTCCTTTCCTTTCCTTTCCTTTCCTTTCCTTTCCTTTCCTTTCCTTTCCTTTCCTTTCCTTTCCTTTCCTTTCCTTTCCTTTCCTTTCCTTCCCTTCCCTTCCCCTTCCCCTTCCCTTTCCCTTTCCCTTTCCCTTTCCCTTTTTTATTTATTTGCCACCTATCTCACCCTGGGGCTACTCAAGGTGGCCTCTCCTCTCCTCTCTTCTCCTCTCCTCTCCATTAAATAATGTTAATTTTTATGTTCTCTTTAAAACTATTAATCATAAAGGAAAAATAAATGCAGAGAAAATATTTGACCATACCAACTATACCAACAGCTCCCTTTCTTGCACTTTAGCTTTCTCTTCAATTTCTTTTTCTTTCTTTCTTTCTTTCTTTCTTTCTTTCTTTCTTTCTTTCTTTCTTTCTTTCTCTCTCTCTCTCTCTCTCTCTCTCTCTTTCTCTTTCTTTCTTTCTTTCTTCTTTCTTTCCTTCCTTCCTTCCTTCCTTCCTTCCTTCCTTCCTTCCTTCCTTCCTTCCTTCCTTTCTCTTTCTTTCTTTCTTTCTTTCTTTCTTTCTTTCTTTCTTTCTTTCTTTTTCTTTCTTCTTTCTTTCTCTTACCTCATATTAGATTGTATTACTTTTTATTTTCCCTTTTAAAAATTGCTGAATAAAATCATATACACACAGACAGACAGACATGCAGACACACACAAAAGAAAAACAATGAGGCAAAGCAAATGATAAGGAGTGTGCATAAAATGCATTTCCAATTCCCAGAAATGAGATGCACTGGCTATGTTACTCTGTTTCCATTCTCAAATCATACAACAGAAGTATCATTAATGATCCAACAGAACTCAAAATCTTTTTAAAGAAAGGTTTGGTCCTAAATCGGATTCATATAAAAATTCCAAATATACCTTGTTCTTAGTAAGAAACCACCAGATTTTAAATAAAAATATAAAAAAGACTCTGCTGGATGAGATGAAAGACCTTTTCAGACCTACAGTACAACCTGTTTCCCACAGTGGTCAACCAGATGCAAATGATAAACCCCAAACAAGGAACTGGAACTCTGTCCTTCCAGCACATTTTCTCCTGTGATGGCTTTTCAGAGAATTTTATTTATTTATTTATTTATTTATTTATTTATTTATTTATTTATTTATTTATTTATTTATTTATTTATTTATTTATTTATTTATTTATTTATTTATTTATTTATTTATTTATTTATTTTCAACACGTGTACAAGATAACAGGTATGATATAAACATAAACAAAACCAAAGTATGTATAGGTAAATTTGGACAATAGGACAGAAGGACAGGGACGGTAGGCATAGTGGTGCTCTTATCCACGCCCCTTACAGACTTCTTAGGAATGGGGTGAGGTCAACTGTAGACAGTCTAAGGTTAAAGTTTTGGGGGTTTGGGGAAGAAACCACAGAGTCAGATAGTGCATTCCAGGCAGTGGTGGGTTCCTACCAGTGCGGTCCACTCTATAGCACCGGTAGCGGCCCGCTGGTGACGTCACAGTACCGGTGTGGTCGGTTGCCGGTGCCTGGGCACCGCCATTTTTTAAAAAAATTTTTTTTTACATTTTTTAAAACATTTTCTTCTGCGCATGCCCAGAAGCCGAGCTTCCGGCACTGCGCATGCGCTGCCTTCCTATCCCAATGTGAGTCCAAGCAGGGGAGGATGGCTGAGGGAGCGCGTGAGACGCTGAAAGAACGGGCAGCAGGAGCTATCTCCATTCCTCTCCCTTCAGCAGTCCGAGAAGCCACAAACGCGTGGTGATGATCCCAGGCATTTTCGCACGTTTGAGGCTTCTCGAGCTGCTGAGGGGAGGGGGAACGGGCGGCAGGACCTATCTCAGTTCTCCTCCCTTCAGCAGTCCGAGAAGCCACGCCCACCCGGTCACATGGCCGGGAAGCCACACCCATTGGTCACATGGCTGGCAAGCCACACCCACAAAATAAGCCACACCCACAGAGTGGTCATAAAAAAATTAGGAACCCGCCCCTGATTCCAGGCATTGATTACTCTGTTGCTGAAGTCGTATTTTCTGCAGTCGAGTTTCGAGCGGTTTACATTAAGTTTGTATCTATTGTGTGCTTGTGTATTGTTGCGGTTGAAGCTGAAGTAGTCATTGACAGGTAGGACATTGTGGCAGATGATTTTATGAACTACATTTAGATCAGATCAAAGGTGACGTAGCTCTAAGTTATCTAAGCCCAAAATTTCAAGTCTGGTGGAATAAGGTATTCTGCTGCGACCAGAGGAGTGGAGGACTCTTCTTGTGAAATATTTCCGGACTCTCTTGATTGTATTAATGTCCGATATGCAGTGCGGGTTCCAGACAGGTCAGCTGTATTCGAGGATTGGTCTGGCAAATGTTTTGTATGCTCTAGTTAGCAGTACAATATTACCAGAGAAGAAGCTATGCAAGATTAGGTCAACAACTCTTAATGCCTTTTTGGCAATGTTGTTACAATGGGCTCTGGCACTTAGGTCATTAGATACAAGGTCCTTTACAGAGTGAGGGTCATCCCTTGTCCTTGATATCCCTCCCCTTCTGTTCGGTTATTTCTGATTCTTGGAATCTGCCTGGACAAATCCATGCAGTTTTCTTGGCAAGGCATTTCAGAAGTGACTTGCCATTGCCTCCTCCCTAGGGTTGAGAGAATGGTTTCCTGCTTTCTATACCAGACTGGCTTAGATCCTGGATGTAAGAGGTAATATATAAACATTGTGATTCAGAGATGTGTAAGGAAACAATCCACTTGGAAAGGAAATGTAGGATCTGACATAGCTCAAGGAGAAAGGAAAATGCAATCAGTGTTCTGCTTTGAGCTATAACTTGGGAGGTGTGCCATCTGTAAATGAATGCTCCTGTACAATTATTTTATTAACACATTGAGAAGCAGAGGGTCATATGAGAAAGTCTCTACTCATTCTTCAAGTGTTGAAATGTTAGCAATAGACTGCCAGCAAATCTCCTTGGTCCAGCATTCTTGAAGAGGACCATATAACTTAACCTCGCGTTCACCTTCCTGCTTGGCTAGTGACTTCCTATTAAAGTGACTCCTGGGGTTCCATTTACACGGGAGTGGCATTCAGATGGAACCATTTCAGGGTGGGCTCAAAACAAGAGCCAATGCATCATGTGCTGCTTGATGGGGCTAGGTGGACGATAATTATGATTTATGTTTACTTTCTTTTAAAAAAATCCCTTCAAAGGAAATCCCAGGTGCCAAATATGTTAATGGTGTATGCAACAGTGTACTAATGGCACCATTACGATGCTAAGCCAAATTATGCCCTGTGCCAAGACAAACCTTTGGATAATACATTTTATAGAATAGCAGACTTTTACAAACCCCTCAGAAAATGGAAACATGGTGTGTGAAATTCTGCGGAAATAGTATTTCCCACAATCACAAGGCAAACATTTCTGTTTGTAATTAACTCTACATCAGTGTTAATTTTATCATTCCATAAATGCTACGTATAACTGTGATGTTGGATATTATTTAATTATCATTTGGATTTCAATTTAGAAAGCTGTTGCTAGATTAATCTATTTAGTAATATGGTATGAAGATTTGGCTATGTTGATATGAGCATCCATAATTACCAAACTCGAGTGACTTATAACATCTACTAGCTGAATACCCGTGCTCCGCTATGAAACTATGTGATCGGGCTTGATAAATCGACACTTACAGCTTGAAACTTAATGAATAGTTACGATCGGCCTCTCCTCTCCCCTTCTCTCCCTCAGCCTTGCCCCACAGAATCCTCCCCTATCCTATCCCCTTCTCTCTTCTCAGCCTTGCCCCACAGAATCCTCCCCTCTCTATCCCCTTCTCTCCCTCAGACTTGCCCCACAGAAGCCTCTCCTATGCTATCCCGTTCTCTCCAGAGTTATTTTCAGGTTGTGAGGGGGAGTAGAACATCTAACTAATGAGCATCAGAGCTTGTTAATAATAATATAAGAAATACTAATGATCTGATGGTCATTTCGAAAAATCCTTTCTTAGCGAGCACCTAGAAGCCAAGAGGAATATACGTGCCAAATTTCAAGTTTGTAGGCTTTATGGTTCTGGAGATTTCGTGATCACAGCATGAATGGTTTTAACTTTTATATATATAGATTATTCAATTGGTGAAAATCAAAATAGAGAAATTAAAATAATATTTAGGAAATTTGATAGTAATAAGTGTCTAGTAGTGCCTGTCATTGAGGTGTTCTTTTTAAATTAAAGACCCAGTTTAATGTACATTAAGGGAAAATTTCTGTTATTTTAGGTAAAGGTAAAGGTTCCCCTCGCACATATGTGCTAGTCGTTCCCGTCTCTAGGGGGCAGTGCTCATCTCCGTTTCAAAGCTGAAGAGCCAGCGCTGTCCGAAGATGTCTCTGTGGTCATGTGGCCGGCATGACTAAATGCCAAAGGTGCACGGAACGTTGTTACCTTCCCACCAAAGGTGGTCTTTGTTATTTTGTTATTTTAGAGAGACTAATTGAGCTTCTTATGTAGCCTGAATGTATGTCAGTAACTTCTTGGTAGGATGCTGACAACTGTATGTTGATTTTTGTGGTGTGAAGTTGATGAGTACATCCAAGGAAGTGAATGTTTAGGTTTAATGCATGGCAACAATTTTGAATTGCTATCGTTGAGGTTGTTGTGGTTGCATAGCAAAATAGGAATTTTGTAGTTATTGTAGTTGATGTTCCAATGAATGCTGAAATTGGAAGAATCAGTGTGAGATATGTTTGAAGAAAAATAGTGCAACATTCTGGATCAAAATCATTCTAGTCATTAAGCATTACATTTACAACTATTTATACAGTGGTCGGTAAACAAGTCACTGAGGTTGTTAAGCGAATCACATGTTTGTAAAGCAAAATAGCAAAAAAATGTCACAAATCATGATCATATGACTGCAGGGTAATGCAACTGGTTGTAAATGCAAGTGGTTACCTGGCACCTGAAAGGAAATCATGTGACCATGATGTGGGTGTGCATGTGGCAGGACAAACTTTGAGGATGGGTTGTAATTAGCTTTTAAAAAAATCTGTTGTAACTTCGAATGATAGTTAAGTGACCAGTCATTAAGCAAGGACTACTTGTAAAAATACAAAAGTATGCTTGATTTGATTTGGCTGAAAAATTGAGAAAATTCATGAAGGATGAAAGGGTGATGAGAGGAATAAGGAAGCTCATTGGAACAGAATAAAAAGAATTATGTTACAGAGTGTGACACAAATGTGTATGATAATGGGAAGCATGATAAAGGATGCTGGATGAAAATGATGAAATGAAAGAACCAAACAAATGATACTATATATTGAGTCAAAAAGGCCTCCAATGCCATAAAGGCTTCCAATGCCATAAATCGTTTTGCTAGCTACAAGAGCAATAACGTCATTGGCTGCAGTATAATTATTTAGGGGAAGTGCATTGAGGTACTTGCTTGATAGAGTGCAAGTGAGTCTATAAAGAGCTTTTGAGGCAACTTAATCTAAATATTTTTAAGAGCGAGGCTTTGTGTTCTTGTTATGTAAAATACTTTTCTCTGTGTGAAACTTGGGCTTGCTTCCACTGAGGCTCACTTGACAATTTGCCAGTTATTGTTTTGCCCAAAGGTAGCTTCAACAGAAGCATCTAAGGTCCAATTAATTTTCGTCAATGTTTATTTCTTCCTTGAAGAAATTCTATTGCATTTAAGTTTATTGTGACCTTTTAACCTAATTCTGAATTATGTTGGGCTTGAGTGAATCTTTGGATTTCCATATAAACTTGAGTATGGGTTCTGATTGCAATGGTGATCCCTGAGATAGATTTTTTTATCCAATTTATTAGAAACATCCTCTCTAAACTGCTTTAATAGAGCATTTTAACCTAATGTTCTATCACCGTGATGGCGAACCTATGGCATGCGTGCCACAAGTGGCACGCGGAGCCATATCGGTGGACAAGTGCGCATGAGCATGTCGGCTAGCTGATTTTCGGGCCTTCTGGGCCCACTCGAGTCAGGAAACAGCCTGTTTTCAGCCTCCAGAGGGGGTGGGGAAGGCCCATTTTTTGCTCTCCCCAAGCTCCAGAGCCTTTCTAGGAGCATGGAGAGGGTGAAAATGGCCTTCCCCACCCCCTGGAGGCCCTCCGGAGGCCAGAAATGGCCTCTTTCCCAACTTGAAACAGGCCATTTGGAGCTTGGGGAGAGCAAAAAAATGGGCCTTCCGGTTCAAACGGAAGTTGGCAAATGGACCATTTTCTGCTTCCGGAGGGCCTCCGGGGGGTGGGGAAGGCCGTTTTCGCCCTCCCAAGGCTCCTAGAAACACTCTGAAACCTGGGGAGAGCGAAAAAACGGGTGTGCCATCGTGTGCGGGGGGGATCACATGCGCATGCATGGGAGGGGGCACATGGAATTATGGGTGTGGGCATGCATGCACGCGACCCCCCCACACTCCTGCCCTTTTGGCATGCAAACCAAAAAAGGTTTGCCATCACTGTTCTATCAGTTATGATTTTAGAGGCTAGATATCATAATATTTCATCATAAGCTTGCTTGGGTCTCTGTTTAGATGAGATTTATTTATTTATTTATTTATTTATTTAAACGCTCTTATAGGCCGCCCAATCCCGTGGGACTCAGGGCGGCGTACAACATGAATAAGAAGCGTACATTTAAAAACAGTCGTCATTAATTTAAATTAAAAATATAATTAAAAAGAAGACATTATAAACACAACATTCAGGGGGAATCTGATTGTCCTATTCACCCCATCTGTCGGAAGAGCCATGTTTTTAAGGCTTTACGGAAGGCCAGTAGGGTGGGGATGGTCCGGATCTCTGGTGGCAGTTGGTTCCAGAGGGACGGGGCTCCCACAGAGAAGGCCCTCCCCTGCGGTCCCGCCAACCGACATTGTTTGGCCGACGGGACCCGGAGGAGGCCCTCTCTGTGGGACCTAACCGGTCTTAGGGAGGTATGTGGTAGGATGCGGTCCTGCAGGTAGCCTGGCCCTGAGCCATGTAGGGCTTTAAAGGTAGCGACCAACACCTTAAATTGCACCCGGAGGCTGACTGGTAGCCAATGCAGCTGGCGAAGGATAGGTGTTACGTGGGTGTATCTCGGTACACCCACTACTGCACGCGCAGCTGCATTCTGTACCAGCTGGAGTCTCCGGATGCTCTTTGAGGGTAGCCCCATGTAGAGCGCGTTACAGTAGTCTAGCCGTGAGGTGACAAGGGCATGAGTGACTGTGAGCAAGGCCTCCCTCTCCAAGTAAGGTCGCAATTGGTGCACAAGACGGATTTGTGCAAAGGTCCCCCTAGCCACAGCTGAAAGATGTTGCTCCAATTTTAGCTGTGGATCTAGGAGGACACCCAAACTGCGAACCTGTTCTGAGGGAGTCAATTTTTCTCCCCCGAGAACCAAGGAGGGACAGTCGACATAGTCCTTGGGAGGCAATATCCAGAGCCACTCAGTCTTGTCTGGGTTGAGCCTGAGTCTGTTCACTCCCATCCAGACCCTCACATCGTCCAGGCAGCGGCACATTACATCAACTGCTTCACTGAACTGACACGGGGTGGAGATGTATAACTGGGTATCGTCAGCATACTGCTGATACCTCACCCCATGTCGTCGGATGATCTCACCCAGCGGTTTCATGTAAATGTTAAACAGGATGGGCGAGAGGACCGAGCCCTGTGGCACCCCGCAAACCAGGGGCCTAGGGGCCGACCTCCGTCCTCCTGTCAACACCGACTGCGTCCTGTCAGAGAGATAGGAGGAGAACCACTGTAAAACAGTGCCTCCCACTCCCATCTCCCCAAGACGACGCAGAAGGATACCATGGTCAATGGTATCGAAAGCCGCTGAGAGGTCAAGTAGCACCAGGATGGAGGAATAACCCCCATCCCGGGCTCGCCAGAGATCATCCATCAGCACGACCAAAGCAGTCTCCGTACTGTAGCCGCGCCTGAAACCCGATTGAAAGGGATCCAGATAATCAGTATCCTCCAATAGCCGCAGGAGTTGGAGCGACACCACCTTCTCAACAACCTTACCCAAGAAGGGTAAGTTGGAGACTGGACAGAAGTTCTTTAAATCCGCTGGGTCCAGGGAAGGCTTCTTGAGGAGGGGCCTCACCACCGCAGCTTTTAAAGGCTGTGGGATGGATCCCTCTCTCAAAGAAGCGATCACAACCGCCTGGAGCCAGCCGCGTGTCACCTCCCTGCTGGCAGAAACCAGCCAGGAGGGGCACGGGTCCAATAAACAGGTGGAGGCGCTCATCGCTCCTATGGCCTTGTCCACATCCTCAGGAGTGATAGGTTCAAACTCGTCCCATATAACAGGACTAAGACTCACCCCTGTCATCTCGGCTTGCCCTGTCCAAATGGAGTCCAGGTCTGTCCGAATCTGAACGACTTTATCCGCCAGAAACTGGGAAAATTCCTCAGCTCTGCCCTGCAAGGGATCTTCAGCCCCCTCCTTGGCTAGGAGGGAGCGAGTCACCCTAAACAGAACGGCTGGGCGGGAGTCGGCGGACGCAATAAGAGCGGAAAAATACGCGCATTTTGCCGACCTTATCGCCACTAAGTAAGACTTAATGTAAGTTCTTAAAAGTGTCCGGTCAGACTCAGCTTTACTGGCTCTCCATCGTCGCTCTAGGCGTCTCTTTAGGCGCTTCATCTCCCGGAGCTCCTCAGTAAACCAAGGGGCCCTCCGGGATCCGCTGCCACGGAGAGGCCGCAAAGGCGCAATCCGGTCTAAGGCCCCCGTTGCCGCCTGGTTCCAAGCAGCAACTAGAGCCTCAGATGAATCGTGTACCAGGGAGTCAGGTATTTCCCCAAGTTCCCTCTGAAATCCTTCAGATTCCATTAGGCGCCTGGGGCGGAACCACTTAGTCGGTCCCGCCTCCTTGCGGTGGAGGAGTGGTGCCATGAAATCCAACCTCAGAAGGAAATGATCTGACCACGACAAGGGTGTTGTGACTAAACCCCTCAGCCTCAGATCATCTCTCCACTGCCCCGAGAGAAACACAAGGTCAAGCGTGTGACCTCCCTCATGAGTCGGACCCTGAACTACTTGGGTCAGGTTCATGGTTGTCATGGAAGCCATGAACTCCTGGACTGCCTCCGAGGTTTCACCGGGCGATGGCAAATTAAAGTCCCCCAGCACCATCAACCTGGGGAACTCAATCGCCAGCCCTGCTACCGCCTCGAGCAGAACAGGCAGGGCCTTTGTAACGTAGCTAGGAGGCAGGTACGCTAACAAAAGGCCCACCTGGACCCCTAAGTCCAACTTCAGAAGGAGCGTCTCACACCCAACAATCTCCGGGGCAGGGCTCCTTCGAGGATTAAGGTTCTGGCGAGCTATAATCGCCACTCCTCCACCCCTTCCCTGGGGTCGCGGCTGATGCTGTACTAAGAACCCGTCCGGGCACATCTCGGAGAGGGGAACCCCCCCTCCTGGCCTAGCCAGGTCTCAGTGATACATGCCAGGTCCGCCCCCTCTTCCAGGATTAAATCCCGTACAAGGGGGGCCTTGTTGGTAATTGACCTGGCATTCAACAGCAGCAGCTTGAGCCCAGGGCCCTGACATCCCTGGTTACCAGGACCTCGGGTTGAGCAAGATGGAACCAAACCTGAGGGGCCAGAACAAGGAATCGCTTGGAGACAGCGAGTTCTCGTTCCCCGAGAGCGGCCTACCCCTCTGCTCCCGCCATACCTACCTCTCCCTGTTATGACCATAATACTCCCGCTCCCCCTTGTACCAGAGATCCCCTCCCCTCCCCCACTGGTCTCCCTCTCTTCCGGCAAACCATCCATACCACTCACTCTAAAACGGGGATCAGGCTCCAGAACCCCTCCACTTCTGTTTTCACACTCAGTAAAGGGGGCCGGGGCCCAAGCACCCGCATTCCTCATTCCTACCAATCAATCAGTCTACACATATGCTCCAAGAATCATACACTCATGCACCCACACAACATATCGGAGGTAGATTTACAAGTTTAAGACAAAGAGGAGACACCATCAAATGAGGGTGTAATATAAAACGGATCCCTGCCGTTACCCCGGTCTCGTAACTGTTCTGTCCTTTATCGCACAGCACCTTTGTGATCTTTATATGAGACTTTAACAGATGACAGAGTCTCCAGTTCTCAGAGTTAGTGTGTATTTGTCCTCCTTCATAGAATAGTAATAATAATAATCGGAGTCTGGGAATCGATAATCCGGGGGGCAAAGAGCAATCTTCCCTATTCAGCTGTTTTTGGGAGTCCAAAATCCCTCTCCCCTTGGTATAAGATCGAGTTCTACCTGAGGGGGGGATCCCCCGCAAAAAGTGCAAAAGCCAGGAGAAAATGCTAATCATCGCAGTAGCCCCAATAATCTGCCACATCTTCGTCCCGGTCGTAATGATCTTCAAATGGCCAGAGACATCCACAAAGGTAGAGAAGGCAGAAGATGGAAAGGGGCCACAATAATTATTATCGCCTCAGAGTCTAACAGTCTCCCTAGGAGTAAATGGCGGCTATGGGGGATAATGTAACAATTGGGGTTGTAAAACAAGATAACAAAATAACCCCCCCCCCAGCAGTCGCGATGTTAGCAAGCTCAAAAAAGGTGCCGGTGGTGCAAGCCTTCAATAAACATTCCCCAGAGTAACACAAGCCACCGCTTTGCCACTAAGCAATTAATGGCGGCCGCAATCTCCGCGGTCGGCTTTGGGGACCTGGCAGTCGCAGATTTCCCTCACAGTCGAAGGACTAGCTCAAAGTGCTGTGCAGTCTGTCAATTTATAGTCAGTATAGAGACGTTCGATTGGAAAAGGCTCTCTCCCAAAAACGACCTCGATCTTCCTTGCCGCGTTTGGGAAGTTGATCCCAGCCTCTCACAATAACCTCTGGGGAGATTCCACTGTCAGCCGAGCTCCTGACCAACCAAACAGCCGGCGTGTCGTCCGAGCTCGCCTTCTCCCCCTCCGGTGGTGGGAAATCCGCCCTCAAATCACTTCAGGCGATGGATTCTCCTGATCGACAAAAACTACCGTCAGGCCCAAAAACCGGCCCTCACGACGTCCCTACCGCTTCAAGATGGGCGGCGGTCTCCGAGGCAGTCTCTGCAGTCGAAGACGAGAAGGAGACTAACGGCACTATCCGTGTGTGGCTAGTTGTTTTGAGATGATTGTTTTGTTGCACTGCCTTTTATATCAACAGTGGTTTTCTGCATGAATAATGCCCTCATTAATTTAGCCTTTTCATTGAATTGCTTTACTTTTGTTTATAGATCTGCCTGTAGAATTATTAAGGGAGATGCCAAGTTTTGTTTGATGATGATTGCCTTCAAAAGGCTCTGGCAGTAGTACTGGAAATGTCTACAGGATGATTTCCTACTGTCCAGAGTTAATCAGTTGGAGTAGTTCCTTGATCATTTTTCTGTTAATCTTCCATTTTATATTCACTTGGCCGTTTTACATTTGGTCTTTTACTATAAATAAAGAAATAATTAACAAGTGTCCAAGAAAATTAATTAAAAGAGTCATAAATCCCGTGAGAACAAAAATATGCAGATGTTCTAGATGGAAGAGTGTTAAGTGTTGATGTGATTTGTTTAATTTGTTTAACAAGTAAGGATCCACCTATGCTTGATGGCTGGACTGTGTTCCCTTCTCCTCCCCTTCCTCTTCCAGAGAAATTAATTTTTTTATAGTGTGCCTGGGAAGTTGTTTGGCAGAATTATGCCTGAAAGAGTAAGAGTGGTGACAATAAGCAAAATTTGGGAAGTGCAGTGGAATTTATCTTGGGCAGAGATGATGCAGACCAGATTTTTTGCTCTTTTGGATATTGCAAAATGCATGGATACGAGTTGTTGATTTAGGAAAAAGTTATGATAGAGTGAAATGAATCTGAATTCACACACTGATTTGAATTGTGGAATATTTTGTATGCAGTGTTGATAGTTGGTTGTTGAATTCAGTAACAATGGTATATAGTGGAAGTAAATGCATGGATAAGAAGAAATGAAATGCTTGGCAAAGGGATCGACACTGAGCAGGATATCTAGATGGAAACACATAGCTAAATCTGATAGATTGCATGGCTTACATGTAATGACATGACAAGAAATGACCTTAAAACATATTGTTATTTTGAATGGATTCAGAAGAACCGGAATATTGGGATTAGGGGAGGGGCGGGTTCAGTGGTGGGTTCCTACTGGTGCGGTCCACTCTATAGCACCTGTAGCGGCCCGCTGGTGACATCACATGTGCTGTCTTCCTACCCCACAGTGAGTCCAAGCAGGGTAGGATGGCTGAGGGAGCGCGTGAGATGCTGAAAGAACGGGCAGCAGGAGTTATCCCCATTCTCCTCCCTTCAGCAGTCCGAGAAGCCACGAATGTGCGGTGATGATCCCAGGCATTTTTGCACATTCGAGGCTTCTCGAGCTGCTGAGGGGAGGGGGAACGGGCAGCAGGAGCCTAGGATCATCGAATGGGGAGAAGCATTCAGGCTGGATGGAGCCTCCTAGAAGAACCGCTGCTGCGGTCTTGCTGCTCCCGCGTAGGGGGGGGGGCTGCATTGTGGGTGGGCAATGCCCCCCCGCTTCTCCGGCTGCTGCCAAGCTCCCGAGGCCCACGCCCACCTGGTCACATGGCTGGTAAGCCACACCCACAAAATAAGCCACGCCCACAGAGTGGTAGTAAAAAAATTAGGAACCCGCCCCTGGGCGGGTTGCTTGTTCTTTGTGCTACTGGTGCACTGCACGCGCAATGTCATGTTTCAATGCGTGCACACTCACTACGCGCGTGTGCCCCCTCGTGCGATTTTGCTTCCTGCGCATGTGCGGAAGCAAAATCTCATGAGGGGATGCACGTGTGCACGTGATTTCAGTGGTTTTTTTTGCTTCTGCACATGCGCGGAAGCAAAAAATTACCAAAATCTCACATGCATGCGCGTCCCCTCGCAAGATTTTGCTTCTGCACATGTGCAGGAAGCAAAATCAGCCCAAAAATTCCCCCCAAAAAGATGGCACCGCACGACAGACCGGTGAAGACGGCACCGGAACTGTCGCGCACAAACAGCGCCATCTGCTGGCTGCTACTGGTGCGGTAGTGTCGACCGCACCAGTAGGAACCCACCACTGGATTAGGGGGTTGGGCTAGACCTGCAGAAAGTCAAAGCCACTTTTAGCTACAGAAGCTCAGTGAATGACTTAACCAGCTCTACTTACTTCCCAGCGCTCTGACTGTGGGAAAGATAGGATGGAGGAATTCAAAGTCCTCTGCCTTGCACTCTTGGAAGGATAGTCATATAATAAACAAACAAATAAATAAACATATTGCTGCTTTTGTGCTTCACATCACCCTCAGCTGATGTCTGCTTTTGAAGACCATCCCTCTGCACCCAGTCTCTACCTCAGTTTTGTTCTAGCCATTCATTGCCCCAAGATGGACAAGCCTTCACTGCTCCTCAGCCTTACCAATGCCTTTGTTTCCTTCTATTCTCTGCTCTTGCCCATCTGGCCGTTTGAAAGCATGCAAATGTGAGTAGATAAATAGATACCACTTCTCTGGGAAGGTAATGGTGGCATATAATCATGCTGGCCACATGACCATGGAAGTATCTTTGGTCAAGGCTGGGTCCCTTGGCTAAGAAACGGAGATGGACAGGGGAAATCTTTACCTTTATTCTCTGCTCTAGTTCTCTCCTGGTATGTTTTCATTAAAACAAAATCAAACCAAAACTTTACAGGGTTTGCTCTCTGATTCCTGCAGTCAATTTCAGCTTGTTTTCTTTCAATTTTTCAGTTGTGTAGCCACTATAGGCCTGTTTCTCTTCCAATTGGTGGAATGCCCATGTCTGATGACTGCCAGCATGTATGTGCCTAAATCTGCCTATATATATATATATATATATATATATATATATATATATATATATATATATATATATATATATATACACACACACACACACACACACACACACACACACACACACACACACACACACACACACACCGTATATATGTATAGATACACAAATAGACCCAGATCTCGTTCACAGCATGAAATCAGAAACATACCAATATGTTTAAAAGAAAAGAGGAAAAGGAACTCTGTGTTTTTATTTTTCTTATACATAAAACAGGAAACACATGGTAGGAAAGAAGCTTGAAAATGGAAAGTCACATTGGAAACACATTGCTCCCTTGTACATCTTAACAAACAAGCCACCAAGTATCTGCTCCTTCTTTTCATGCTCACTCCCCCATCTCTCTCTCCCCTATGAACTCGTAACTTTATATATTTTTCATTCCTTCATGATGGTTTGTGCTGTTGCCCCTGCCTATAACAAAAAGACACGAAAATTAAAACAGCTTTCCAACGGGTGTAAGGACATAAAAGAATAACCGAAGAAATCCATAAAGAGCATATTGGCTCTCAAACCTCTGACTTACAGTCTACGTCTTGGCCGGACCCCTGAAAAAGGAGATTCATTGAATCGCCTCTTCCTGCCCTCTCATTATTCTGTGGATTATATGCAGGAAATCTAGTATGCTGTAACAGCAAAGCATAAGTTTAATATCAGGAAATACTTAGCAAAGAGGTGATACCATAATTTCACAGCATTGGCAGCGTACTAGAGTTCTACATTAATTTCTGACATTCTTTGTAAGTAATATGGGAAGAGGTATGGAAAAACATAATTAAACTGATTATGGGATTTGTAATGGCATGTGGGAGAGACCTTGGGAGACAGGACAGAGGGATACTGCCTAAGGAAGGGTCTGATAAGAGATAGCATAGCCTGCAGCTGGAGAGTGGGCAGAGAAAGAGGCTCAGAAAGGACCTCAGTCTGTAAAAGGAGATGATGGGAGAATTGTACTTTCGGACTTGCATGATTCTATTAATGTAACTTTGCAATATAGTACAGTAGAATTAGCTTATCTGGTCATATTTCCTGCCTGGTCTACCTGGTAAGGCTGTAAGGATTAGATCAAGTACAACGTCCTTCCTGTCAATGACTACTTCAGCTTCAACCACAACAATACACGAGCACATAACAGATACAAACTCAAAGTGAACCGCTCCAAACGTGACTGTAGAAAATATGACTTTAGCAACAGAGTGGTAAATGCCTGGAACTCACTACCTGACTCTGTGGTTTCATCACCAAACCCCCAAAACTTTACCCTTAGACTGTCCACTGTTGACCTCACCCGATTCCTAAGAGGTCAGTAAGGGGCGTGCATAAGTGCACCAGCATGCCTACCGTCCCTGTCCTAATGTTCCCTCTTATCAGTACCAATCTTATGTACATAAACAATGTTACATCTATGTATATTACTAACACGTAATTGACAAAATAAATAAATAATAAATAAAATAAATAAAAGTAATTCCCTCCTGGTAATTCAAAATTAAGCATCCTTTCATATAACTCACAATGGGCAAATGCAGAACATTGTCACAGACTATGACGATGAGCATAATAAAATTTAAAAATAAGAACTTTTTCAAAAAAAGGAAACTTGACTCTTCTTTTTTCTACTAAACATGGAATCAAATGGAATTTTCCTTTTCCTATGAGGTACAAATCTATTTACTAGATAACAAACAATGGACAAGGTCATTACTTCTTTTATGGCCGACTTAAGAGTTTCCATATGTCAAGTTATTCTAATTATTAAAATGAATGTTTTAAGAGATCACGGAATATGTTTTGAATATCAAAGAGATTAGGGAATATGTTTTGATATTATATGAGAAATAACAATAGCAATAGCACTTAGACTTATATACTGCTCCATAGTGCTTTTACAGCCCTCTCTGAGAAGTTTACAATATGAGCATATTGTCCCCAACAAACTTGAGCCCTCATTTTACTGACCGCAGAAGGATGAAAGCAGGGGCGGATTCTAATTTTTTTACTACCACTCTGTGGGGGTGGCTTATTTTGTGAGTGTAGCTTGCCAGCCATGTGACTGGGTGGGCATGGCTTCTCGGACTGCTGAAGGGAGGGGAACTGAGATAGGTCCTGCCGCCCATTCCCCCTCCCCTCAGCAGTTCGAGAAGCCTCAAATGTGCGAAAATGCCTAGGATCATCACCGCGCGTTTGTGGCTTCTCGGACTGCTGAAGGGAGGGGAATGGAGATAGCTCCTGCCGCCCGTTCTCTCAGCGTCTCACGCACTCCCTCAGCCATCCTCCCCTGCTTGGACTCACTGTGGGGTAGGAAGGCAGCACATGCGCAGTGCCGGAAGCTCGGCTTCTGGGCATGCGCAGAAGAAAATTTTTTTAAAAATTAAAAAACATTTTTTACAAAAAATGGCGGTGCGCAGGCACCGGCAATCAACCACACTAGTACTGTGATGTCACCAGCGGGCCACTACCGGTGCTATAGAGTGGACCGCACCTGTAGGAACCCACCACTGGATGGAAGGCTGTCAACCTTGAACCCATTGGGATTGAACTCCAGATTGTGGACAGACAGCCTGCAATACTGCATTCTAACCTCTGTGCCACCAGGGCTCGCAGGAATGGGTTGTATATAGAATTTACTGTGCTTAATGTTTCCAAACATGGGATAAAACATGGGATAAAAACATATATGAAAAAAATACCTGTGTGTAATCTACTCATGTATAGCTAATTTTGAGTTTTATGTTTTTTTCTGAGCCCACACCAGAAAGAAAAGAAATTTGTTAACTTTGTGCCTTTCCCCCCTTGCGTTTAACATATCCTCTTATGTAAACTCCTTATGATACAGATTGGTTTAATAAAACAATTCTTTTAACTGTATTTTTTTGAGGGGAGGAGCATGAGGTTGTCACCACACACAATCAGCTTGGTTACTCTTGTTTGCAAATAAAAAGTAGGTTCTGGGTATCCTAACCCTAACCCCATCATGGATACATATCAAAATAATACATCAAATTATATTGTTGCTTGTTTGTTTGTAGTACTTTTATTACTTATTCACCAGGAGATCTCTAAAAACATGTACAAATATCACTAATAAGGCACTCCCATTCTGAAACTTAAAGCCTAAAATACAGGACATTTAAGGAAATCTGGATGGAAGGGAAAGAAGAAAAAAAAACACAGTTAAGTACAAGCACCTACCCTTAAAGTTATAATTCTCATCACAATCAGCTTGGTTAGATGTCACTCCCACTAGGTCAGGGGTCTGTAACCTTAAACACTCAAAGAGCCATTTGGACACATTTCCCACAGAAAAGAAAACACTGGGAGCCACAAAACCTGGGTGGGCGTGGCCAACTCAATGTCTCTCCCACCCAGTCACATGACCCCCCCAGTCATGCCTTCCCAGGTTTTGTGGCTCCCGGTATTTTCTGTGGGAAATGGGTCTCTCCCCCCCCATTTGTTTCTCTCTCATTTTACTCTCTCTCATTCTCTCCCTCCATCATTTTCCCATTTCTCTCTTTCTCTTTTTCTCTCTCTCATTTCTCTCTTGCACGTGCGCGTGCATGCACATGATCGAGAATACCCTCTCTCATGCACGAGTGTGATACTCTCCACAAGCGAGCGGCTGGGCTCGGCCAAAGTGCAGCAAAGGCACATGGAGTGGATGGGTTTACCTGCTGACAGGTGAGTGTCTTTGGTGAGGGTGCTCTGGCTTTCTCCGAGCCTGATCCTCAGGGTGGGCATGCAAGGTTGGGCGGGGCCAGCCCCATTTCCCCACTGCCCTGAGCTTCATTACTCTGAGGAGGCTGGTCCCACCGAACCATGCATGCCCACCTCAGGCTGCACTTTAACCAAGCCTGGCCGCTCCTTGAGGAGGGTATCTCTGCTCATGTGCGGCCTCCCGGTGCCACAATAGCCGGCAAGGGGGTTGCATAAGGAGGAAGAGGAGGAGAGTCCTCTTCGGGAAAGCCACCACTGCAGCTTGTGCTCGCTTCTCAGCTGCGGGCTTGTCCCCCTTTCCATTGTCCCCTCCTCCTGGATCCCATTGCCACCCCACCAGCCCTCACGTTAGCGAGGTTGGCATTGGCCATGGCTGGGTTGGGCCAGTGTCTCGGGGCGGAGAGCAGGTCACGCGACTTGGTCGGCAGGGAGCTGCAGGAAAAGGATCAAAGAGTCGCATGCAACTCCGGAGCCATTGGTTGCCGACACCCGCACTTAACAGGGGTGAAATCCAGCAGGTTCTGACAGGTTCTGGAGAACCAGTAGTGGAAATTTTGAGTAGTTCGGAGAACTGGCAAATACCACCTCTGGCTGTCCCCAGAGTGGGATGGGAATGGAGATTTTGCAATATCCTTCCCCCAGGAGTAGAGAGGGAATGGAGATTTTGGGAATGAAGGATTCCCTTGGAGTGGGGTGGGAATGGAGATTTTGCAGTATCCTTCCCCTGGAGTGGGGTGGGAATGGAGATTTTGCAGTATCCTTCCCCTGGAGTGGGGTGGGAATGGAGATTTTGCAGTATCCTTCCCCTGCCACACCCACCAAGCCACATCCACCAAGCCACACCACGCCCACCACACCACGCCCACAGAACCGCTAGTAAATTTTTTTTTTATTTCACCACTGCTGCACTAGGTGGACCAGACCAGGAAATCAACTCCACAGGAAGGCTAAATCTATTTTTATTGAGATTAGCACAATGGATTGTGCTGTAACTCCTTTCCCTTCTTATGCTTCTGTGAATTAGGGAGGCATCTGTTTGAGTTGCTTCCAAATATTATTGTGTTTCTCTGGACTTAACAAAAAAAATTTAAGCCCCCCTTTCCTGGCTAATTGTTTTTGGTTAGTTTCATCCAAGTCATCTTTCTTACTTTCTATGGTAAATGCAGTTTGAGAGGCTTGATGGAATGGCTATCACTTAGCCGACAATTGAGAAGAACTGAAATAAGCTACAGGTAGTTCATTTGTTTAATGACCATTCAGAAGCTACAATGGGACTGAAAAAATGTGACATTTTTCAGACTTGCCACCATTGCACCCATGGTCCACATGGTAAAAATTTGGTGCTTGGTAACTGGTTCACACTTATGATGGTTGCACTGTGTTGGGGCATGTGTTCACTTTTTGCGATTTTCTGACAAGCAAAGTCAATGGGGAAGCCAGATTCACTTAACAACTGTGCTACTAACTTAACAACTGCAGTGACTCACTGCAGTGCCAATAAAGGTCGTAAAATGGGGCAAAACTCACTTAACAAATGTTTCATTTGCTTTTCCTTCAGGGCAGTGAATGGATCGTGAAGCTCTTGGTGGTGCACCAAGTGTTCAGTTGGGTATAATACGATGATGTTATCTGACTTTATGCGCCTTTCCTCAAGGACAAGCTGTGTCTCAGCTAGTGTCTGCCCCTTTAAATTCAATAGTATGAATAGCTTTCTGCCTACTTTCAGCTGGTTTGGATCCAAATACCACCAGAATGGTCTGAAATTAATTCTTGATGTTAATCTTTGCACTTATCCCTCTGTTGTGGGAGTTGGTTCAGATACACATTTTCTATTATAATTTGATTTTCCCCCTTGCCATTTCTTTAGCTCTCTATTCGGTTGGTTAAGTTTTTATTTTTTTCTTTTACCAACTGACTGTTTTTTTTAACATGAATGTTGCCAGTTATCCAGATGTGTATATGTTACCTTGCTTTAAAAGTGGTTGTTTTGCAGCAAAAAGCAAAGAGGAAGGGGTTAGGAACGCGAAACTTTGCAGAAGGCAGATGTTTCTCTTCTGCTTCCAACTTCCATTTTCTTTGCATGAAGTTCTTTAAAACCAAATAAATATTCCTTTGAGAGGAGCCTGAGCCGCAGTGTTTTTCTTTGCATTAACTGTTCTGTGGCAAGGATGCCACAGATTCACGCTCATTCTGACAGCACAGTCTTTGCAATTCCTTTGTGTAAATGGCATGCAGTGTAGTTTGTACAAGCAGGCCACTGTAACTAAACAACAATGTCCAAATCTCATCAAAGCACTTGATTAAGGCAATATAGAATTTCCCCATTTTCCCCCTTTAAATAATGTAAATATGGCTGCAAATAATTTTCCTTTGTAATTGACATTTTTATACAAACATTTTTAATTGCAAACACAACAAAGCATATTTTCATTTTCTAAAGACAACAGAGGGCACAGTATTACCCACTACTGATGGATGGTACTAGATTTGCAGTCTGGCATCCATAAAATAAACATAGGTTTTTATATATTTTATTAATGATTTTAACAATAGTAAAAGAAAACGCAAAATAAGACTAACAGAAAAAAGAAAAACAAAGAGACGAAAACTTGAAGAAAATGCAGAAAATAAAAAGTGCAGAAAATAAAAGAAAGAAAAAGAAAGAAAGAAAATTAAGGAAGTGACTTTTAATTATCTTTGCAAGAGTTACAAATATCCCTCCTTTCCCTTTTGAAATTACATTACATAGGTACTTCTTCTCATATCTAATCCTTCTCAATCAATAAATCTGAAAATCATGAATTTAGTATCTATTTTCAGTAAAAAGTCCATAAAGGGTTTCCAGCATTTTGTAAAAGTACTTGTCTGATTCCTGATCAAACAAGTCGATTTTGTATTCCTTTCTCTTATGTTGTATTCTGGCATTACTAAATCATTAACTTAAGGTTAAGAAGCTGTCATAGAACCTACTCTCCATCCATGTCTCCAGAAGATTTTCTTAGACTCGGTCATCTAAGCTGAAACACTTGGCTTCTGCCTACTGGATCAACAGATGCATTATTGTCAATGGAAACTTTATGGATTATGATTTTTAAAATTATGAAATCTTACTGTGTGTGCAGAGCTTGTTCCGATAAGTAAAGCAGCAAGAATATTAATGCGACATTAGCCCAGGTTTATGGCACAGTACAATAATATACAATGGATGCAAGTTGATCAAGTGAAAATCACTAGGGGAAATATTGGTTGGCTTTATGTGAGATATTTCACTATGTTAAAATATACGTGGAGAATCTACACGGAAATGCATGAGTTCTAATCCATTAAAATAAAATTTCTAGCACAGTAATGCCATTAGAAGCATGACCAAGCTCAAGTTAATTAAGGACTGGATAGGTAGGAAGAGAAATTAGCTAAGTCCTTTTTTAATTGAACTTATCTTTACCTTGAGCAAAGGATAATTTATGCACCACTACTGGTAAGCAACTCAGTTTTACAATTTTAGTTTTACATTCCTTCTCTTTAATCAATTACATTGTGATTTTAATTGCTAAACATGTTATGGTTTTATTTAGTTGAATCTTCTTTCAACCGTTAACTCTGCAGGATTTCAGTTTCCTTTAATTTGGTACTGGAGTTGCTACAGTCTAACAGGGAGATAAAACATACAGTGACAGCCCTTTTCTCATTGGAGAAAAATGGAGGCTGTTTCTGCATCAAAACATGCCCATTTTGCATGCTTGTACATGCTTGTGCACAGTACACAATTGCAAAGATTAGAGCAATTTCAGAGTCAGTGGACGCTCGCAAGTGAGGGCATCTGTATTGATATCATAAGGTTGGATTGGTCTGATCCTTCCAGATCAGGGTGGGTTCCACTTACCTTCGTCACCGGTTTTCATCGCAACGTTTCCGCTCGCGTGCACGTGTACGTGCCCTCGTGCGATTTGGCTTCCGCGCATGCTCAGAAGCAGGAATTAGCCTGAAACACAGCTGAGGAGCTCATCAGCTGTGCTTTGGGCGAAGAAATAAAGGTCAGAATTAACCTGCGGACGGGCGGGAGGGCCCTTTTTCAAGCCGCGGAAGGGGAAAAATTCACACACACACACACACACACACACACACACACACACACACACACACACACACACACACACGATGGCAGCGCGCACGGAACAGCACCGACAGTGATGTCACCAGCAGGTCGCTACCAGTTCGGGTGATCCGGTCCGAACCGGGAGGAACCCACCCCTGTTCCAGATGGACTGTCATACCAACTGTGTAGTTTACATTTTTCTAACTGATGTTCTGTGCACGGGTGCCATCTGGGCAAAATTTAGAAAGACAAAATCAAAGTCACATGCAGTGAAATGAGCAGGAAGGCCCCAACTGAGCAAGGCTTATTTACTATCTTTTGAAATGCACTGTAATAACTATACTGAATTAACACCTTCCCTTAAAGAATATTAAGTCCAGATTTAGTCTTCCCCCTTTCCTGATGGAGATCGCTGCATTCCAAATATCCCTTTAAAGCATTATTTTATTAAATCCAGCAAACAAATAACCCAGAATGTTTCTGAGATTTTTGCACTTTGTAAAATGATATTTGCAAGAAAAAAGCAAGCTACCTCTATGTAGTGTCCATCCATGAAGTCTGGCTAAATACAGGTAGACTTAGGTGACACAGTATCCAAGGCAAACCATCAATACCTCTGTAGATCAGGGGAGGAATAGAAGTCCATGCAATTTTAAGATGTACGAACTTCAATTCCCAGAATTCTTAGCAAGCTGGCTAGGGAATTATGGAAGTTGATATCCCTACACCTTAAAGTGGCTGAGGTTGAGAAATAGTGGTTTACACTGTTCAAAAATGTTGTGATAAACGTATGACATCCCCAGATCGTGACAGAATTATTCCAGAAATGCCTAATGTGTTTGTAGGAAGTTCATTAATGTGCTTTCTCAGCTATCGTTACTGTGGCCACTTGAAGCAGGAAGAGGAAAATTCTTGTTAGCTTATTCTTTATAATTTTCTCCCATGTACAATAGTGCTTGACTTACGACCACAATTGAGCCCGAAATTACTGTGGCTAAGTGAGGCAGTTGATAAGTGACTTTTGCCCATTTTACAACCTTTCCCCCTCCCCCACAGTTCACTTGTTAAGTGAATCACTACACTTGTTGAGTAAATCATGAAGTCATTAAGTGATTCTGGTTCCCCTCATTGACTTTGATTGTCTGAAGGTGGCTGGGAAGATTACAAATGGTGATCACCAGGAAAGTGCAACCATCATAAATACATGCCAGTTGCCAAGTGCCCGACTTTTGGCCATGTGATCATGAGTGTGTAAAGTGTGCACTTAGGAGCCGAGGTGGCACAGTGGTTAAAAGCAGCACTGCAACCTACTTCAGCTGACTGCTCGTTCAGCAGTTCAGCTGTTCAAATCTTATCGGCTCAAGGTTGACTCAGCCTTCCATCCTTCCGAGGTGGGTAAAATGAGGACCCAGATTGTTGGGGGCAATATGCTGAACTCTGTAAACCGCTTAGAGGGCTGTAAAGCACTACGAAGCGGTATATAAGTCTAAGTGCTATTGCTATTGCTAAAACAGCCATAGATCACCTTTTTCAGTGCCATTGTAACTTTGAATGGTCATTAAGGAATGGTTGTAGGTTGAGGGATAGCTGTGAACCTTTCCTCTGCCCATTGTATGCTTTCGGTATTTATTTGTTGTGGGACACCGTTCTCTTTGAATAGGTCTCTGCTGTAAGAATTTCTATGAAGCTTCAGAAGGTTTCTTTGAGCATGCAAAGAAATCTTCTGACTGCAGAAGTTCATTTTAAAAGGGGTGTGTGTGTGTGTGTGTGTGTGTGTGTGTGTTTTCAATAAATCATATGGAAACATTTATCAGCACTCCCTCCTTTAACTTTTTCAGGCTTAAGTTTCAAAGTTGATTTCCAAATGACTGAAAGTTCATACATGACCTTTTCATTCCCCCCCTCTCAGATGAAAATGTTTAGGAAAATTACCTCGGGGTTTATTTCTTATTTACGGAGGGTTAAAAAAAAATTAATGCAACAGAGGGAAATGAGTTTATTAAGAACAGAAGGAAAGCGAAGAAGAACTGGAGGAGACAGCAATTATTATTTTTTTGTCTTGCAACGCAAAACATTATTTATGAATAGTCGTTGCTTCTGTTGTCCACAGAGCAATTAAGGGAGGGTGACATTGGCAAGGAAAGTAATGTCAGACACTTGACCCAGATGTCTGTTTTCTCCAAAGTACCAGGCTAATACAGAATGCCACAGTGGAGATACTGTTTTAGTTAGCTCATGAGATGCAACTATAATTTCTAGTTTGGGTTTCATTGGTGACATACCTTCTTCCAGGTATAGCATTTATTAAATTGTAGTCTACATTTGAGCCGAGGTGGCGCAGCGGTTAGAGGCAGTACTGCAGGTCACTTTAGCTGACTGTGATCCGCAGGTCAGCAGTTCAAATCTCACCGGCTCAAGGTTGACTCAGCCTTCCATCCTTCCGAGGTAGGTAAAATAAGGACCCAGATTGTTGGGGGCAATATAAAAATACATTGCTTACTGGTGTAAACCGCTTAGAGAGTGCTTGCACTGTGAGGCGGTATATACATCTCACAAAATAAATAAATAAATAAATAATACATAGTCTTGGATCATAGTCCATCAGCGTGGAGTCCCCGATTATCACAGCCCAGGTACAGTAGTTGGGATGTATCATCAGAATGGACAACTACTTTATACCTCACCAGTTGCTCTATGGAATACTGGAGAGTGGGAAAAGACCTAAGCTGGAATGTATTTGTATTTTGTATTTATTTGTCAAGCATATATGATTCTAAACAAAGTATGAACAGTAAAACATGATTGAATATATATGTAACAGTACAAGCATGAATAAGAGTAAAAGAGGTAAGAATATATGTGAACATTAGGACAGGAACGGTAGGCATGATTGTGCGCTTATGCACGCCCCATACCGACCTCTTAGGAATGGGGTGAGGTCGATGGTAGATAATCTGAGGTTGAAGTTTTTGGGGTTTGGGGAAGAAATTACTGAGTCACAGAACCGGTTGTTAACAAATTTGAATCCCACCACTGCTATAGTTGGCAACTCTTTGGCATCATCCACACATTATTCTTACCCCAGAAGCAAGATGGGCTGTTAATGGTTGGTTGAGGATGAGTCCGTACAATGAAGCCACAATGGAGTGTGCCATTGTCAGGCTCTAAAATCCAAGGAAGACATGCAGAGTTACTTCTAAACAGTTTGCTTTATTGTTCTTCCTTACCTATAGACAGAATCTCGCCAAACTAAAGCAAACTACTTCTACCATTAAAGATTTAATATGAGAACTGGAGCTGACTTGACTGACTTGATCCTTGTCCTTCCAACCAAACTACCTAAATTTTGCTTTGTCTTATTCCTCTGGAATATGCTTTCCCCCGGGAATCCAGACTACATTCCTCTGCATCTATTTTCCATCAGCAAACACAATACAACTTCCTTTATGAACATTCTGATTTGTGTAGAGGAGGAGTGTGGGGGAGATTGATGACCTGAAAGACTGGCCAGTGGTCTGCTGAAGGACAACTCCCTGCTATCTGTACACAAAGTTCTTTGTCTCCATCACCTGCTCTACTTCACCTTCTAGAGACAACAGTATTTCCCTGGTAATTACAATTTCTTTTTTCCCCTTTCAAGGCTCAGATTAGGAATGTATTTCTTGAGGTTGCTGTTCCTGTCTCCGCTGCATTGTGGAAGTTTGCTAGAGAGGGGGAAAAAAATTAGGGAGACAGAAAGCATGCACTGATGATGTTACCTAATTTGGGTAATGAAACATCTGCAAGAAAACAAACAAGCTCAGAGAGCACCAAGGACCCCTCATGTCAAGCCTGAGCTACAAATATTCTCCTTTATTAGTACCATTACTTCTCTGCTCCTCTCTCTTATAATGTCTTTTCTTTCTCTGTCAGTAGCCTCCAATACCTGCAGTCCTGCCACCATGGGTGAACAGCAACTTTGCTGTCCTTATTTTGGAGAAATAGCAACGATAATGCTGTGGGCTTTCTCAAAATAATGTGCTTTCACCTAAGGCAGGGGTCCTCAAATTTGGCAACTTTAAGACTTGTGGACTTCAACTCCCAGAATTCTCCAGCCAGCATAGCTGGCTGTAGAATTCTGGGAGTTGAAGCCCACAAGTCTTAAAGTTGCCAAGTTTGAAGACCTCTGACGTAAGGGATAGGAGGAAATTACATTTGCTGATGTGGGGAAAGCCCTTTGATTTTATGATTCTTCACTTGGCTTCTGGTTTAACTGAACAATCTTCCGAGTATTAGTGAAAATCCCACTGTAAATACATTAAAATCCTGCATACGTTTTAAGTATAATTTTGGCTACGGTGTAAATACAGTTCAGTGTAATTACAATATGATGCTAGCTAGATGATGATGAGAAAATATTTTTATATACCACTGAGATTTAATGAAAATAGGAAGCCATTCAAGTCTATAGAATCAATTGGCACATCATATCATACTTTTGGTGGGCAAACATTCCATCCTTGTGTTATCCAGACAAAATCTATTTCGGTATCCAGAAAAAAATTTGAACCACCAATGTGGAATAGAAAAAAAAAGGGTTCTGAGTTTTGATGCATAGTTTTGCTCAAAAGGGAAAGGGACTGTAACAAAAGTAAGATTAAAAATGCTGTTGCTGGTAGACATATCAGAGCCCACATTCCTTGGAAAATGTTAAGAATTTTTGGTTGAATTGCAGTTGTGTCATATTGTCCCATTTCTGTATTTTGGTCACTTAATGTATTGCTTCTGCCCAAGCTTACTAGTTTGGGTTACAGGTAATTTTGGAATCAGAAGCAAAGACCGCACAGTATGAATAATTAAGGGTTTAATCCAAGGCAATATAAGAAATGCCATAATAATATAACATGATATATTAATAAAAAGAATATTCAGGGATACTTAAGAATATCACACAATCCAAAATAGCAATCAAAGAATACTCAAGAATGCTGAAGAATGAAGTAAGACAAAGAAAGAACTTATATGTCCCTTCTGCCAGTCAGGAAAACCTAAAGATAAGATAATGGCTGAATCTCTTCAAAGTCAGCAAACATGCAGCACCTCCCAGTTAGGTTCCATTGAAGTTTCAAACCATGTAGACTTCTGAGTCTTATTCAGGCTGTGAACCATAATTAAGCACATCTGCTTTTCAATGGTCTCATCTCAATGATTTTTACCAATGACAAGGTGGACATGTCTATTTTATCTTGGAACACTTTGCATTCCAGCCCAGAATGATACCATCAAGGTTCAAGGTTGAGGATTCATGTCAAGAATGAGGCCATCAAAGGCTAAGAATATTTTGATTATACCAAGTGGCAATGAGATCATCTCAAACTTAAAGAGTATCTGTTGCTCAGGTTTAATTGTATTGAAGATGAGAAAGATCATTCTAATCTATATGGGTGTCTACCCAAGAATAGGTTAAAAGTATGACTCAAGTATAAAACTTTAGCAACTAAAATAAATTCTAGCTTAATTCTCTTCTTCATAGTGAAACAGTGCATGAAAATATAAAACATATAGTCTTCTGTATAGTATGTGATAAAGAAAGAACAATACATCACTATCCAATTCCTTCTTGGCAAAACTCTAGTAATACTTCCAGCACCGCACTTGATTAATGTGGGAAATGCATCCATCCATCCATCCATCCATCCATTTTCTATCAGTGCCCAACTCAAGTGGTAAATTACAATTAAAAAAACTATAAAATAATTAAAAATATTAAAAACATTCACAAAATAAATAAATAGTGCCAAGTTTGCATCAGTTTCTGAACCAGAATTAAGATTGTTTTAATGATAACCACCAACTCTAGTTCGCATAATAAAAATATATTCAGCATTGTCCATATATAGCAAAATAAACTTTATTCACAAGAAAAATGTTTAAGGTGTTAGAAATAGTATGAATTTTACTAAAGATACAGCAATGCTGCGACTGCAGGCTGACTGCTAGTTCAGCAGTTCAGCTGTTCAAATCTCACTAGGCTCAAGGTTGACTCAGCCTTCCATCCTTCCGAGGTCGGTAAAATGAGGACCCAGATTGTTGGGGGCAATATGCTGAACTCTGTAAACCGCTTAGAGAGGGCTGTAAAGCACTATGAAGCGGTATATAAGTAAAGTGCTATTGCTATTGCTATTTTAAAAATCAATTACTAAAGATTTGTATTATAAGAAAATTACGTAACACAGAATGTCATACTGAATACTATTATGGCATGAACAGGCTGTAGTGAAGAGAATGTGATACTTTCTAATAAAAAAGTACATGTGTGTATATATAAGGGACTCTCTCTCTCCCTCCCCCCCTCTATATAAACAGTATGTGTATGTATATCTATCTATCTATCTATCTATCTATCTATCTATCTATCTATCTATCTATCTATCTATCTATCTATCTATCTATCTATTAGATAGATAGATATAGATACATAGATAGATATAGATACATAGATAAATATAGATACATATAGATACATATAGATATATTTATATGTATGCATCATAGATATCTATATCTATATATCAGGGGCGGGTTCCTAATTTTTTTTACTACCACTCTGTGGGCATGGCTTATTTTGTGGGTGTGGCTTGCCAGCCATGTGACCGGGTGGGCGTGGGCCTCGGGAGCTTGGCAGCGGCCGGAGAAGCGGGGTGCATTGCCCACCTGCAACGCAGCCCCCCGCAGTGGGAGCAGCAAGACCGCAGCAGCGGTTCTTCTAGGAGGCTCCGTTTGGCCTGAATGCTTCTCCCCATTCAATGATAGCAATAGCACTTTACTTACATACCGCTTCATAGTGCTTTACAGCCCTCTCTAAGCGGTTTACAGAGTTCAGCATATTGCCCCCAACAATCTGGGTCCTCATTTTACCGACCTCAGAAGGATGGAAGGCTGAGTCAACCTTGAGCCTAGTGAGATTTGAACAGCTGAACTGCTGAACTAGCAGTCAGCCTGCAGTCGCAGCATTTAACCACTGCACCACTTCAGCTCTTAATGATTCTTAATGATCCTAGGCTCCTGCCGCCCGTTCCCCCTCCCCTCAGCAGCTCGAGAAGCCTCGAACATACGAAAATGCCTGGGATCATCACCGCGCGTTCGTGGCTTTTCGGACTGCTGAAGGTAGGGGAACTGAGATAGATCCTGCCGCCCATTCCCTCTCCCCGCAGCAGCTCGAGAAGCCTCAAACATGCGAAAATGCCTAGGATCATCACTGCACGTTCGTGGCTTCTCGGACTGCTGAAGGGTGGGGAATGGAGATAGCTCCTGCCGCCCATTCTTTCAGCGTCTCACACGCTCCCTCAGCCATCCTCCCCTGCTTGGACTCACTGTGGGATAGGAAGTCAGAGCATGCGTAGTGCCGGAAGCTCGGCTTCTGGGCATGCGCAGAAGAAAATTTTTAAAAAATACCATACTCTGATGTCACCAGCGGGCTGCTACCAGTGCTATAGAGTGGACCGCACTGGTAGGAACCCACCACTGCTATATATATATATCTATATATGGTATAGATAGATATAGATATCTATGATGCATCAGAACAAGATATATATTTTGGGAAACTATATGCTAAAGGTATAAATACTAGGAATGATTGCATTAAAAACAAAGATAGGTCAAAAATTTCATAGAAAAACTATACATCAGGGAAGGTCAACAAATACAGATGAACTATAGATTTAAAAAGATTAGCAAAGATTTAATGGGATAGAATAATATGTAAAAACCAACAGGTCTGATTCTGACCACACTGGGATAACAATAAACTAGATATTCCTCCAATTTCCACAATACATAAGGTAGCTCTCATCATTTTTTCAGGAACAACATAAAATTACACCCCTCTGCTTTTGTGCCAGGTTTAGCCAAGTGCTGTAGCCTGAAGAGAAATGCACCCAATTTTAAGGTTACAACATACCTGAAGCTCTTTAAAGCTACCTGGAAAAAGCAATCAAATGTATTTACAGTAGCTGATTGTAATAATTCAGCTGCCTGAAAAAGTAACCAAATATATTCATATTAGTTGACTGTAATAATTATGTATAAGAAAACAAGGTGACCCAGATGTTGAGAGCTGGAGTCAATTAGAAATGATTGATTCATAATTGTGGTTTTTGATGTGTGATAATGGCATATATTTTTGTTGTGCTATCAGGGGGTGGGCTCTCATGAAAGCTATTTATGAATTCATCTCTAATGGTCAAAATTATTCCTGGAGCCCTCCCACAGCTTGACATATGAAATAAATATATTTCATCTTTCGAGAAATAGCCCATTATAAAAAAAGGTCAATGCTGGACACTATACAACAGTACGAAGTTTGAACCTTTTTTTAAATTGCCAAATATTTTTTTGATGCTCCGTTTGGATTTCCTTCAGTTAAAGGAAAGATTAAATAAAGGAGGGAGGGAAAACATGCATGTTTTCATAAGAGAAAATGTTTTCTTTTAACTGAGTCAGCAAATAGAATGACAACTGGCAACCTCAGCTGGAAACAGTAAGATTTCTTATGCATTGATTCTCTGCAGGTTGCTGAGACAAGCCGTAATAGAGCTTTTCTGATAAATGTGATTTCTTTCTCTCTCTTTTTCTCTTTCTCTGAAGGGTTATGAAATATTTCTGCAAAATGTCATTCTCCCTATCTCACCTCATCACAGATGTGTTGGCAAGTTCTTGAGTACAGTTCCCCTCCCTAAACTTTTCAGGGATTTGCCCAGAGTGAAATTATTGCTTCAAATGTCAGGAAAAGGCTTTGCAGTTTATACGCACAAAAGCTTTTGTAAATATGTGCAAGATGTTTCTTGTGGATGATGCAAAACCAACTTCTGGCTCCACAACTATAAAAACCTGGATAAGGTCTGCAATTGATTTAAACTAAGGATTGCCAGACTGAAACCCAAAAATCTGAATTGCTTTTCAACATTGTCAGGGTAGCAAAAGATGAGACAATTGCCGATGCCCTGCTCTATCCTGATTGCTTCCTAATCCTGTTGGACAGAGAAGACCATAAGACCCCAGTACCAGTGCTTCATCTCCTGCAGTGCTGGAGAATTTAACTATATTGCACTGATTTTTAGATCTTAATCTGGAACACACAGCATTAGAGAAAGGTAGCTCCTGAAGTCACTTCTATTCCTAGATGCTTGTATAGCTACACCAGGGTGTAGTTTTGGCTAAACACCCACAGTTCCTTGCTTTTAGCCATTTGGACTGGAATTCATGTCAATGTTAGTGTTTTACAGTTCCACTTCCCAATGCAGTCTTTTGATCTTTGACTATTATATTTAAATATCTAGTTCCTTTTCCATTTTAAAGATGAAAGCCCAGTGCTTTTCTCTGAAACCACCAGTTCTTTAGTTTCATGGAATCTAGGACATGAATCCTGGACACTATTAGATGGCTCCCTTTTTTGTTCTTTCTGCACTGTTCCCAAAACAATCTTTCCCCAGACTTTCCTCAAAGTTTAGAGTAAACCTCCATTGCATCAGTTCATAAACATTACCAATGGAAATTGTTGCAGAGTTTGACATTTGTAGCCCAGGATTCCTGGCTATTAGGCCTTCCTGGCTATCTCCAGTTGATATGGCAACAAATTCTACAACAATTGCATGCCATCGCTGATGGCAGAGCTCTCATGAAATAACTAACTATCTTGGGGAAATCTTCAAACAGTGTAAAAAAGTTCGCATGTCCTGGGTGCTTGGATCAAAACTCTCAAAGGGGACAAAAAAAATGCAAAGGAAATAGATTACATTACAGGATCTCAAACCCACAGCTCCTAATGGAGACTTTTAAAATTTTGATTATTAAAATTGGGCAGATTGATTGAGCATTACAAAGCCCAGGCATCTATGATAAAAAGAGCTATGGTTTCCCAAACAGAGGGCCTCACAAATGTGATGAATCTTTAACTCACTTTTTTATCTTGAGGTGAGAATGCTCCAGCGTTAGATCAGATTTCCAGGCCTGATTCTAAAGGTAACCTAGTGGGTTAATTAATTAAAAGGGTGATATGGAGGTTCAGAAGATATTTGCATTTAGTTGCAGTTGCTCTTCTTTCTTATCTTCTAATAAGTCAATGAACCTTCCCATAAAAGTGCTAAGACCATTTTCTGTTTTGGGGGGAGCCCTTTGCTGTAAGACTCTTGGTTATGTCATTTCCCTCCAAAGCAAATGACAAATTAACAGTGTGTTTGAACCATCACAAACCATATGATGGAAATTCAATGAGCTTTTGTAAGAGCAGTTGTGCAAAAGAAAAAGCAGAGTAGATTTAGGTACTAAATGACATTGATTGAATGATACAATTGTCATATAAGTCTGTAATTCCAGCCACGGAAGTATCCTGAGCATGCTCAGTTATAATAGCAGATGAAACAGGGGTCTTTTAATCTTTCCAGCCTGCTATTAGCTTGGAGAACAAGATTTCCTCAAGCAGAAATACTGTAGTTTGGATCTTAAGAGCATATCAGAGAGTGAGGACAAGTTATTGTCTGATTTTCAAACAGCATAGGAGAAAAGTTAATTTTTCTTTCTTTAATTCATATGTTCTGATTTTTTTCCAAAAACAAAAACAAAAACCAAACAACCCAACACTTTAATTATAGCCACAGAATAACAAACTAAGGCTTACTTTGATTCTCACTTACATTTTTGTCTATTTACAGAGGTCTCTAATATCATAAGCTTTAACAGTAAATATCCAGCATTAGCTTCTTAGTGAGATTACTTCGGTCTTTTCTTCAATAGCTATTCTGTTACATTTCTTTCAGGTCTGGCATACAATTTTTTTCATCATCATTATTATTATTATGCATTCCTGCTGATAAAATAAAAGATTAAGTTTCCCCTTTGTTATTGGACAAGGTTTACTGGAACGAGAGAGAATATAAACCTTTTGGATCTTTGCAAGGTTCCAAAGAAGTAGCAAAGAAGAAAGAAATAATGATATTTGTGTGAACGCTATTTACCATGAAATGTCACTCAGAAGACGGTTTGTAGATTTGTAACAGGACTATGTAGGCCATCAAGCCCAACCTTCAGCTCAGTAAAGGAATCCAAATTAAAGCACAACAAACAAATGACTGGCTGTCGACCATTTGACTACATCTAGTGAAGGTGAATCCATCATCTGTCTGGAAAATTGATTCTACTGTCCAACTGCTTTTATTATTGAATGTTTTCTCTAGCACTCAATAGGAAGCTGCCTCCCTGTAACTTAAATCCATTATTTTGTGTCCATCCTCTGGAACTTCTTCTATGTGACAACTTTTCCTCTTATTTAAAGATCTCAGTCATATCCACCTTCTGTCTTTCAAGACTAACATATCCAACTGCGTCAATCACTCTTTATAAACCTCAGTATTTAGGTTGTTTTTTTTTTTTAAAAAAATCCCTTTCTCTGTACCTGAATCGTTCCTAAAGTATAGTACCCAGAACTAGATACAGCATCTAAGATTAAATCTGACTAAAATAAAGAGGAATTACTTCTTTCTATTTTTGGAAATTACGGTATTTTTCGGAGTATAAGACGCACCGGAGTATAAGACGCACCTTAGTTTTTGGGGAAGAAAATAGGGGAAAACAATCTGCCTACCAGGTATTCATCTGGCTAGCATCCTTAGTCTGGTCAGCTTCAGCACATTATTTTATCTCCTGGTTAGGGCTGAAAAAACCTTCTGAGAGAATAACAATGAAAGAACCTGCAAGCCAGTAAGAGCTGGGAAGATAGTTAGCACCTGGTTAGGGCTAGAAAAAAACTTATTCGGAGCAAGTAGAGCAATGAAAAAAAATTCTGCAAAGACTTAGGGCTGGAAAAACATTCTTTGGAGAGAATAACAATGAAAAAGCCTGCAAGGTAAGAGCTGGGAAGATCTGCTAGCACCTAGTTAGGGCTGGAAAAAAAAGCTACATTCGAAGTATAAGACGCACCCAAATTTTCAGCCACTTTTAGGGAGGAAAAAGGTGCATCTTATACTCCAAAAAATACGGTATATTTCTATTGATGGAAGCTACAATTGCATTTTTGCCTGCTGGTTCACATTCAAGTTACAATCAATATGATTCCAAAACCTTTTACATAAATACTATTATTCTTTGTTTTCTAATTGACATACTTTGCACTTGCATAAAATCCATTTCGTTACTTTCAGTTTTAAACCAGGGTTGTCAAACTGGCGGTCCGCAGGCGGATGCGTCACGCACAGGCCATGCCCACTCCAGCTCCGTGAAGGGAAAAAATGTTGCGAAACATCACATGACGGCAACATGAGGCCGCAAGTTTGACACCCGTGCTCTAAACTATCAAGATTAATGCTATTTCTTTTTCTAGGATATTAGCTCTATTATATGAGATTAATTCTGTGATCTTCAATTTCATATGCATACAGCCACCTCTTGATTCAGGTCATGAATAAAAACTTTAATAATATGAGGTCCCAAGGTGATCCTTGTGGCAACTTGCTCAATCCTTCTGTCAAATTTGATGAAGAACCATTAAAGAAGCATTGTTGTGTATGATTTTTGGGTCAGTTATGTTACCACTTAATTTTCATACCATCCATTCTACTTTTTACTAGATTGCTCACCAGTACGTCATGGGTACTTTGTCAAATCCTTTGCTGAAATACCAGTATATTATCTATTAGGAAAGCTAGTTGATCAAAATATGAGAAGCATTGGTGTGACAAGGCTTGTTCTTAACAAAGAAACCCATCCTGATTTTGGTAATTGCATCAAGATGTTAAGTGGATTGGCATGATCTGCTCTAGAATCTTCTATTTTATTTCCTCTTTCTGAAGATTGGGGTATGTGCTTTTTCTTGGCACTTCATCTGTTTTCCAAGATTTTTTTACAAACGATGTATAAAGATTCAGCCAAAGTATCACCTGGCTGATTCCTTACCCTAAGAAGCAATTCATCTGGTTTGGGAGATTTAATCCAGCTGAAAATATATAATGTACTTATTTTCAATAGACAGATTAGCTACTTTCCCAGGACTGAAAACCTTTGTGGAGGTTTGTGACTTCCCTTTCAGAAGAGAATCTAAATTAAAGAAAAAGAACGTACAGTGTGTAGAAAGGACAACATCTTTGTTATATTCTCTTAATGGATGTTTTGGGAAACTTGCTTGTTAATGTAGGCAAACTAAGATGATAAATGAACATTTTGATTCAACTTGAAACTCTCAAAATATCCTTTGTCCACCGCAATTCTTAATGACAATGGCAGTGGTATTATTCCTACTGTAATATTAAGACATTTAAGTACCTCTTAATCACTTTACCAGCTGGATAAATCTGGGTTAATTATTTATGAACACAGACTGAACATTAAGGAGCTTGGTAAAATTACACACACACACTCCTGTGCTTTCTCCATAAATCAATGAGTATACATAACATCAGTTTTGGTTGCCATCCCCCCCCCAATTTGTCTACAGCAACTGTCAGATGGTGAAAAGATCAGCATTATTAGCAACAATTAAAAACCAAACACAAGCATCCCTTATCCCTGAAATGTATTAATACATTACATATTTCAAACATTTGCATTAAAACATTTGATTCTCATCTCTTTGGAGCATTTCTGGTATTACCAATCCTTGTCATAAGAGTTTTGCTTTACACATGCATATACTTTTGCAGTACAATTGTACAAGGAGAGTCAAACTTTGAAACATGACTAACTGCAATCACTCTGTCAAATACAAATGAAAAACTAAACTTTAACTCTCAGGGGCAATTCTTATGGCAACAGGGGGGCCATGAAATTCAGGCCAGATGCCAGAAAGCCTCAAGTCTGGGAAGGTTAAAAAGCTTTCTGATGAAACCAGCAAGACATGGAGGTGACTCCATGGTGACTTGTATCATCACAAAAGATTACCCAGATATTTCAGTTGTTTATTACTATGTTGTCACATTATTTATAGATGACTGAGGCTATTGACAGATAATCTCTTAATAGAAAGGCACTTAAAAATATAATGTTCTTTATAGGTAAGTTCTGCTAGAATTAGAGATGGGGTAATCCATGGATGCTTTATAAATTAGGGATGTCTAGCCTTGACAACTTTAAGACTTGTGGACTTCAATTTCCAGAATTCTGGGAGTTGAAGTCCACAAGTCTTAAAGTTGCCAAGGTTTGAATTTAACAATTCAAAGCAACACCCTTACTTTAAATCTTCCAAACCTAAGAATGATCTGAATGTATGAACTGAATGTACTCCAATGCAAGCCATTCTCCTTTTCATTAACATATAACATTTTTGATTTGATAGTGTTAGATAATTCCAGTAGTGGGTTCTAAAACCCATTACTACTGGTTCGCTCACGCGCTCGCATGCGCACCGCTTCTGTGCATGTGCAGAAGCATCCTGGGTGGTGGGCGGAGCCTCCCACCGCCACTACCAGTTTGCAGAACCGGACTGAATCGGGAGCAACCCACCACTGGATAATTCCCCACTGCCTCTCCCAGTCCCTTTCTGTGTCTTCCGCCTCTTCTCTGAATCATTCTGCATAAATTCAGAGGCAAATCAGCAATTTTTAACAGCATGATATTTTTTTCCCCAATGAAGACCTGAAACAATGTGCTAAGTCTCTTTTCTAAACATTCAAATATTTGAATATAGAAGTAGGTTTCCAAATCAGAAAAACCGATGTTGAAACTTGCCTGACAACTCATATATGGATGAATTCAGAACTATACAACTGTTCTGTTGTTGCTGTAGATACTGTGATGAAACTTACATAGCCTGAATTGACATTCAAGGAAGCAAGCAAAGGAACCAGATTGTGCTATGGTTATAGAGTTGGATTAGGACTGGGAGATTAAGAAGATACAGGCTCAACCTCCCATTAAACTATAAAATTAACTGGTACACTCTTGGCATATTATACCTCACAAATTATTTGTGAGCAAAAAAATAGTAGTAGGGAACTATTCAACTTCCTTGAGTTCCTAGAGAGAAAGTGAGATATAGGTATATGAATAAATGAATGAAAATACAACTGGTTATTATTCAATATTGTTTCTCCTCTATCCCAACTCCCATCCTTCCGAGTTGATTAAAGCATATAGAAATAGCTGGCTATTCTGAGAACATATCACATCATATCTGGAGGACACCAAGTAGAAAAAAATCAATTTAGCCAAGCTTGATGCTGAAATAAAGCCAAAAAGATTTTTTTTCAGATTTGCGATTGTCAGTCTTAATTTCTACATACTATTTCTGAAGAGGCACAGTCTAAAATAACTGTTCAGATAAAACTTTACACTAGAAATTCTTAAAAAAATAATTACTGATTTCCCACATCATCTTTACACTTTTGGGGTGGGGTGGGGTAAAAGACATTGTGGGTAAGCAAATAAGCTCTGACATAGATAAATTTATATTTGCCTCATTTATGTAAAACATTTTCTCTCTCTTTAAAAAAAATACAAGAAAAAGATGGAGGCAATTAAATATGAATTTCCCTCACATGAGAAGCTCTCTCTTTTTTCTTACATCTATGTGGGAAACATTGAGTCTATTTTTTTAAAAAAAAATTAAAAGCCATACAAAAATAGAAGAGCCCACTTTCCTTATATGAATTTTAAGACAAATAATAATAGAAAACAGTCATCTTGGAAGCAATCTTCCAATAACACATAGATTATTTGGGATGGAAAATTTAAGAGAAAGATGGTGCTGCCAATTTAAATAGGGATTATATGGACTGTACGATACTATTCAGGGGTGTTCACAAGGGGTGTTCAAAAATGTCAGGTGGTAGCTTTGGCCATCTGATCAAAGTCACTACAACAAGTGTAAAAAAAGGGCAATGCTTTGATCACACAGCTGCAGCTCCCATCTTTACATTTAAAAAAAAAAAAAACCTCCTTATGGACATCCTTGATATAACTTCTGTTTCAAAGGCCTATATCTTACAGCTGTGCAGATCCTTCAAAAGAGATACTTCACAATGGGAGGTGACCAAGTAAAACACCTCTTGACAAATCATTAAAACAGCCATGTGGGTTCCCCTCCCCCCACAGATGCTATCAAGGCTCTTCCCAGCTTCTGTGCCAGTAGAAATGTCTCCGTTTGCATTTCTGAGGGGAGCTTCCATCTTCCGTAACTGTAGGAAGAGATTGCACATGTGTGTTGATAGAAGGAAATACAAATAAACAACATTTGCTTATTTTTACCTCCTTGCTGATTCATGGTGTTGCCAATGTAAACTCGGAAGGTAAAAGTATCATGTTCAAATAAGGCAGCTATAAATCTAGGTTGGACACATCCTGCCCTAAATATAGAGCCTTAAAATTGAATGTTGTTCAGAAATAATGACACTGGGTCAACAAGCCAGAGAATTATTAACAGACCTCACTGGATGCTTAAATGTACAAACTGGAGGAAAAAAAGAAGAAGCATGTTTTAGATATGGATGTATTAAGACATCCAGGTGTTAAGGATATGTAGCGCTAACCCTTGCAAGGGTAGCTGGAGTTGGAGGCTTTTAGAGGAAGTGTGTTCCAAAGGAAGAGAAGCATCTGCCCAAAATATGTTTTTATCTCTTCTGGTCACCTTGTCTTGGAGTGCAGCCACCCTTCCAAATGACAACTTCCCAGTCTTCTATGGATCTGAGGAAACCTCAAAGTCTGCAGCCCCCAAAAATCTTTCTATAGCCAAACCCTGAGTAAGTTCTCTGCATATACATGTATTTTGAGAATAATGCATCTTTTCTCCAACCTTATGGTAGTTTTCAAAACCTCCCTGGTATTCTTCAGATGTGTTAAGAATACATCTCCCAACATAGTCAACTCCCAATCAGTGGTCAGTAGAATTTTGGAGGTCATAATCCCACCAATTCTACTGGGCACTAGATTGGGTTGCATCAAGTTATAACAGAAATAACAGAATAACAGAGTTGGAAGGGAATTTGGAGGTCTTCTAGTCCAACCCCCTGCTCAAGCAGGAGACTCTATACCAGTGATGGCGAACCTTTTTTGGTTCGCGTGCCAAAAGGCGGGGGAATATGGGGGATCACGTGTGTGCGTGCCCACACTCATAATTCCATGCACCCCCGCACATGCACGCATGCCCCCCCTGCTCCCAGCATGCAATGGTATGCCCATTTTTCGCTCTCCCCAGGCTCCAGAGCCTTTCTAGGAGCCTGGGGAGGGCGAAAACAGCCTTCCCCACCCCCTCTGGAGGCTGGAAACAGCCTGTTTCCCGACTCCCAGTGGGCCCAGAAGGCCCGAAAATCAGCCGGCTGGTGCACACATGCAAGCCGGACCTGAGCTCGCGTGTCCACCGATATGGCTCCGAGTGCCACTTGTGGCACCCGTGCCATAGGTTCGCCATCACGGCTCTATACCATTTCGGACAAATGGTTGTTTAATCTCTTTTGGAAAGCCTCCAGTGATGGAGCACCCACAATTTCTGAAGGCAAGCCATTCCACTGCTTAATTGTTCTCACTGTTAGGAAATTTGTCTTTATTTCTAGATTGGTTTTTTTCCTTTATTAGTTTCCATCCATTGCTTCTTGTTTTGCCTTCAGGTATTTTGGAGAATAGGTTGACCCCTTCTTCTTTGTGTTAGATCTCTTTGTCAGGGTAATCAGATATTGGGAGAAAAATAGTTTTGAAGTGTTTTTACATCCTAGGGTTGCAGTCCAAGGAATATTTATTAAGAAGTGAATTGCATTGGTTACAGTGAGAGTTGCTGTTAAGCAAATATGCTGAGATTTGTACTACAACATGCCATTCTTTTCTGAGATGAACATATCATTTTTAGATTTTTTTTTCCTATCTAGGAAAAAAGACAGAAGACTGGATCTCCAATCCAACAGCTGAATTATTTCATCTACATCTATGAGCCGTTCCCTGACCTGTTATAATATGGAAACTGATTTTAAATTGGTATTTTATTCAAGACTGTTTCTGAACTACATTAAAATATCCACATATGATCTCTTAGCAAAACAGCAAGGACTCCTCTGCTGTCTGACAATAGCAGAGCGGTATGTAAAATGTGCAGATAATGCTAAAAAATATCTAGTTCATATGACCAAGGAACAACTTCAAAAATATCTACCTGTTAAAAACATAACAAAAGGTAAGTTTTGTTTCCAAGCAAACATAGTTAGTGTGGATTAACAACTTCATTAGATGCAGAGTGACTGTATTAATTTTAATAAATAATTTTGTGCTTTAGAACCTATTGCAAGAGAGAATGTTTTCCATCTTAATACTGTACAAATAACTAACTTTGCAAGATGAATTTTCAAATCTTCCTGCCCCTTTCTGCAGTCCCATTCCTCCAGCGCCTTTGCTATTTACATAATGACAAACATACATGCTAACTTGATTCATTTCTGGCTCGGTCCTAGGATTGTTAAATTCAAAAGGAACAAGCAGCAGGCAGTTAAGTCAAATAATTATTTTCTATCAGTTAAGTCAAGAATGCTTATAGGGCTAAAGCTAGGAGATTGGCAAACAAATTAGGACCTTCTTCATGGTGATAGGAAGGAGAAGGAACAGGAAGAAGGAAATATATTCAGTTTTTAGGGTAGCACTCCAGGGGTATTTCAACTGCAGTAGGTCATGTTATAGAGTATGTTGTCTTTAATCTTGCCCCAATTCAGGGATGGGTTCTAACTTACCTCACCGCTGGTTCGCTCCCTCCCGTGCCATGTGGCTGCGCCGTGCAGTGTGCACATAATGGCTGTGTCATGCAGTGCATGCCATATGGCTGCGCCATGCAATGCATGCCACATGGTTGCACCGTGCAGTACATGCCACATGGCTGCGCCACGCAGTGCCTAAAAACAAGCAAAAAATAACAAAAAAGCCAAAAAAAAGATGGCGGCGCATGCGCAGTGCCAAAAACATGGCTTCTGCATATGCACAGAAGCAAACACCAGCAAAAATTCAAAAAATAAAAAATAAAATAAAAATTCCCCCCAAAAAAGATGGCGGCATCCACAGGCTGGCACTGACAGAACCGGCTTTGTGACATCTATAGAACCGGTGCGAACCGGGAGGAATCCACCTCTGCCCCAATTGGCCTGACTCTTCCTTAGCTCAGTAATCAGGAAGTAGTGCCAGCTAGACTACCAAGAGATGTCCTGGGCCTACCAAAGGAAAGAAAAAAAAGAAAGAAAAAGAAACCCTTAAAGATGTCAGATGGGATGTTGAAATCTCACAAGCATTTGTGCAAAAGCACCAGATTCTGGTGAAATTTTGTGTTTTCTTTGGGGCAAAATTGTAGCATTATTTTGGAGGGAGATTCACAGGAGTGTTTAGCAGTTTCTGAGTTCTTATGGGAGACCATGATGGCAGGGTTTTTTTGCATGACCCTGAACCTGAAGAATCTTTTTCTTAGACTTTTACTCATACCTGTGTTTGTTATGTTGAACTTGCACAATAGTCTTCACAATAGTGAAGACTTCATAGCTTTCCAGACTTCACATATGAATTTACAAATAGGATTCACATGTGATACTCTGGCTGGAGAAATCATCTCTGAACTCCAACATCTTAGAAGGGCACCAGGTTTTTTTTTGGGGGGGGAAGCTGGTCAAATGAGAGACATCTCAAATGTTTGGGCAATTTATAGTCCTAAAGTTTTGTGTCTACTGAAGTTAATTATTGGCTGGCCTATATTGGAATCTTCCACAGTCAACAGGAAAAACAAACATTTCTGAGGGTTTGGGGGCATAGACTAAGGTGACCAGACGTCCCGATTTTGGCGGGACAGACCCGCTTTTTCATGATTTGTCCCGCGTCCCGCCCGTCCTCTAAAAAGTCCCGATTTTTTGAAAGAATGCACGACTAGGGCATTCTTTCAAAAAATCGGCCTGAAAGGCAGCAGGCCTCTCAGCTCGGGCCGGCCGTGGGCGGCGTTGGCGGCAGGCGGGCGTCCCGCGTTGTTGACTCCTCCGGCGGCGGCTGGAAGCTGGGGGGAGGGGGAAGGGAGGCTGCTCCTCCTCTCCTTCCCCCGCCCCCATCCCTAGCCCCGCCCTCGGAGGCGCCGCTGCTGTTGGGAGAGGTGAGGGACGAGGAGCCGTCGCCGCTTTGAGCTTACGAGCGGCGCAAACAGCCCTTCCTCGTCCCCCTCCCCTTTCTTCCCCCCGTCGCCTCGCTGCCGCCGTTGCCCTGGGGCCGGGCGGGCGACCGGGAGACCGCGGCGCTTGGATGCTTGGAGCAGGTAAGCTGCCGGCTGCCTCCTTTCCCCGTCTCCCGCCTCCCGTTCGTTGCTTGCCAGCCCTGTCGGCATCCAGGTGGGGCGGGGGGGGAGGAGGGAGGGCGCTTGGATCCCTGGAGCAGGTAAGCTGCCGGCTGCCTCCTTTCCCCTTTGGAAGGCCTTTCCTCGCCTCCCGCCTCCCCTTCGGCCGGGCTGGCAAGCAACGAACGGGAGGCGGGAGACGGGGAAAGGAGGCAGCCGGCAGCTTACCTGCTCCAGGCATCCAAGCGCCCTCCCTCCTCCCCCCCGCCCCACCTGGATGCCGACATTTGCTGTTTTGCCCTCTGCGCGTTCTGCGCATGCGCAGAGGGCAAAAAATTTTTTTTAAGCGGGACGGGGGGGCAGGCGGGCCCGCCCCCCCGTCCCGCTTAAAAAAAATATCTGGTCACTTTAGCATAGACCTTGGGAAAATTTAAAGCGCCACGGGTAACTAAAGCCATTTGCAAACCCCTCCATAGAAAGAAAGCAGTCCAAGTTATATAACATTTTTTAAACATCTGGCCATGATACTAAATGAAAACAGGTATCCCTTCCCGGCAGAAACATATTTTTGACTAAAGCAGAAGCATATTTTTTTCAATCCCCTGGTTGCATAATTCCGTGCTTTGAAGTGGCCCTTGAAACCTTGGACTTTCCAGCTGTGACTCTCTTTCCTGTGGAGCAACTGTCAGTGTACCAGACCACAGTGGACACCAGTTGCAAAATGTGCCTGAATTTGTGTGATGTGATTCCAATTGATTCACGCACATATGCACATATCCCAGAATTTCTCTTCAGCTCTAAGTAGGAGTCTGGGAATATCAGAGCACCTTCGATTTCTCACATAGGTGTGTCAGCCACAAGGGATATCTGCTCTCTCTTGTCCTCAGCAGCTTCCTTGTATTGTTTATCAAAGCATATCAGGACCTCCTTTCCCCTGGACACTAAAAATAACATTTTGTTTGTTATTCACTTTGCCTTTCCTCTTCCTCTCCAGGTTTTCCCAGGAGGTTCTTCATTTATCCTACACAGGAAAAGAATTAGAAAGGCTATTCCTGGATCCTTTCCCCTGTATATACATATGTATAGGTTTCTGTATATATTTGCATATGGAACTGTATACAAACCTAGAATTACTTGATCAGTACATCGATCCCAATTATCCATTAACTACAGCAAAACACAAAATATTTTGCACAAGGTAAATTTTCTGGTGAATTTGGCCTAGAAAAGTGCTGTTGGGGATATTGCAATATCCCCTTGGTTGCTAAATGGACAAATGTATAAGGAATGCATTTGGTGATGTTAGAAGTGTGTTGGTTGTTGATATGGTGTAGTTGTGTGTGTTGGATGTAGATGTAGGTGTAGGTGTGCTTTTATAAACAGGTAATGTTGTATACTGTTGGTGAAGTGTAGTGAATGGTAAATAGATGGCATAATAAACTTTTCAGAACCACATTATTTATTATACCAAAACCTGTTAGGACAATGTCTTTGATAGGGAAAATAGAGTGATTGATTGCAAGTTGAACATATAAATGCTTTCCCTCCAAACGAAGCAAATAAACAAAACTGAGTAGCTGATTGGAATGTTTAGTTAAAGATGAGAGAATGCATGGAGAAATGTCAAGGAATGCGAATGCTGATAGAAAGATAATGGATAGCATGGAGCCTGCAATGAGGAATAACTATATTAAAAGAAGGAAAAGAAATCTGTGATAAGAATGTCTGATCACTTTATTATACAGAGGTGAGAGTTAGGTAGGTCAGGAAAAATACAAAAGGAAGTTGAACACAGTGTGAAGAGGTGGGTGCAAAAATGCAAGAACGAGGGCTGATTTTTGGCTTAATATAAAAATAAGCGACCAGTATAAAGACATATATTGCGGTGATCTGTTCTTATAATGAGAAGGGATGAGAATAAAAAAACCCCAAACACAGGAAAAATCAGTAGGCTGAGAGGAAAGGAAAGAATTTGAAAGCTAGGGTTGGATGGGAATAATGAAATTCATAGAAAGAAAAAGGTGAGAAGTTTAAAGAAGAAAAGGATGTGTTTGAAGCAGTGGATGGACACGGTTTAAGCAGGGAAGTTTTGCAAGGCTAGAAAAGAAAGATATAACGAATGGTGTTCATGCAAACTCTGCTAAACTGTATTTCCTTTTTATTCCTATTATCTCATGCCTTTTGCTTATCTTTTTTATTTTATTTTCTGTGCTTTAGATAACATGGTTTACTCAGAAGGAAACTGCATGATAAGATTTAAACGTATGTATGTAAAAAAAGTTTGAAACTGAAAATTAAGCCATGTTTAGCCAATCATGAACATTAAGCTTATTAACATGAAAATATAGATGTGGTATGAAAGTGCCTCATTAAGAGTTTTTGTTTGCCAACCTTCAGCAATGTGGGACCAGTAAAATCCTCTCTTGCCCCCAATAGAATGTTTTCTTTGAATTGTCTCCATCTATCAATGTATAAGTGTAGTCCAAACAGCTAGATTTTGTGATTGGAAAGGTGAACTTAATGGGAGGGACCAAATGGACAGCTGCCACTGGACAGCCATTTGTCTGGAATGGTATAGAGCAGTATTTCTCAACCTCAGCCATTTAAAGAGGTATGAACTTCAACTCCCAGAATTCTCCAGCTCGCCCAGCTGACTGGGGAATTCTGGGAGTTGAAGTCCACACTTCTTAAAATGGCCGAGATTGAGAAAAATATTGGTATAGTCTCCTGCTTGAGCAGGGAGTTGGACAAGAAAACCTCCAAGCTCCTTTCCAACTCTGTTCTGCATTCCGTATTTGTTAGATAGCCAAGGTTCGCAGAAATGAAGGAGGCTCTTTTAACCCGGGAACTGTTTATTCAGCACCAACACAGCTGACTGGAATAGAACTGAGAACTGAGGGAATGACAGCCCCTATTTATAGGGAGCTGTCTAAACTAGTGTCCAATGGGAACTGTTTGTTTCTCCCGCGTTCTGGCTGCCTGGGCTTTAACCAATCAGGTTGTAGCCTCAGGCTGCCTGGTCAGGTCATAAGTCGAGGAACTGCGGAGCGCGGAGTCATAAGTCGAGGACTTTGTTGGTCGTAAGTCGAGGACTTAACAGTATTCCTTTGTCAAAAAGCATAATGTCCCCCCACCCCACCCCAAGATAGAAGACACAGAAAAGAGGAGAAATTTGGATCCCCTGTAGCAATGATTTCAGTTCCTTTCACAAAGGTTGGTCAAGTTTCAAAGGTGAAGAGTAAACCCCACTAGAAAATTTGACCATTTATTTATTTTATTTATTTATTTATTTATTTGTCAAACATGTATAGTAGTAATTTGTATAAACATAAGTAAAAAGTAACGATAAAAGAGGACAAGAGGACAGTAGGACAGGGACAGTAGGCACGCTGGTGCGCTTATGCACGCCCCTTACAGATCTCTTAGAAACGAGGAGAGGTCGACTGTAGACAGTCTAAGGTTAAAGTTTTTGGGGTTTGGGGAAGAAACCACAGAGTCAGGTAGTGCATTCCAGGCATTGATCACTCTGTTGCTGAAGTCGTATTTTCTGCAGTCGAGTTTGGAGCGCTTTACATTTAGTTTGAATCTATTACGTGCTCGTGTATTGTTGCGGTTGAAGCTGAAGTAGTCATTAACAGGAAGGACATTTTGGTATATGATTTTATGAACTACATTTAGATCAGATCGGAGGCGACGTAGTTGTAAATTGTCTAATCCCAGTATTTCAAGTCTGGTGGAATAAGGTATTTTGTTGTGAGCGGAGGAGTGAAGGACTCTTCTTGTGAAATATTTCTGGACTCTCTCGATTGTATTTATGTCTGATATGCAGTGCGGGTTCCAGACAGGTGAGCTGTATTCCAGAATTGGTCTAACAAATGTTTTGTATGCTCTGGTTAGTAATGTAATGTTGCCAGAGAAGAAGCTACGCAAGATTAGATTAACAACTCTTAGTGCCTTTTTGGCAATGTTGTTACAGTGGGCTCTAGCACTTAGGTCGTTGGATATGAGTACTCCAAGGTCTTTGATAGAGTGAGGGTCATCTACAAGTTCGTTTCCTCCAAGTTTGTATTTTGTATTCTGATTTTTTTTGCCAATGTGTAAGACAGAGCATTTGTTGGTTGAGATTTGAAGTTGCCAGTTGTTTGACCATTCTGCTACATGGTCAAGGTCTTTTTGAAGGGTAGCAACATTGTCGGTGGTGTTAAATGACCATTTTGCCATTGAAGTTCAGAGGAGGATTTCAAACTGTAGGAGGGAAGTCACATATGGCCCATGGGCCAGACGATGTCCATGCTTCATGAAGCAAAATAATTGCCTCTCTTGGCTGAATCCAGGGAAATACATGTTTGAATTTCTATTTTGTCATGTTCTTACCACTTGGGTGTGGGCAAATATGGACTGTGGATGGCATAATCTGGATCTGCTTTTAATTATCTCACATTTATAGTTAATATGTATTGGGGAATACTTAAGTCAAGTATTCAGCCCAAGAGTTTAAACCTGTTTCTCTTGCTTTCTTAATAAGAAAGCAAGCTTTACTGCATTGAAAACCCATTTGCTGAACTTGTGCTCGATTTTCATGATTTTTAAATTCAGTGATATAACAGTAGATGGCAGTAGAAGACAACATTAGCCTCTCTCCTAAGTCAGTATTCTCACCATCTTTGTGACTGAGCTAGCTAAGAACTTAATCAGACAAGATGGCTGGAGGATCCATAATTGGATAATAATATCTCTCTCTCTCTCTCTCTCTCTCTCTCTCTCTCTCTCTCTCTCTCTCTCTCTCTCTCTCTCTCTCTCTCTCTCTCTCTCTCTCTCTCTCTCTCTCTCCTTATTGAAAGCATAAAGTAGCTGTCTAAAAAGGGGAAACTGAATTATGACTGTAGTATATTGTTCAAAACCATTTTTCCTCACCATAGTTCAAATGCTATCCAGTTTTCTAGCCAGTGGCTAGGCTATCTTAGCTCAAATTGCCCTTTTCATGTAACAAATATATTCCCACTGGGTGTTATTGTATGGATCAGTCCTGCATGTACAAACAGCAATAAAAGGACCCGAGTTCTGTCAAAAGCTAAATTTTATGCTCCAATTTCTTTGCAAATCTGCTAAGTAGAGAGCCCCAGTATTCAAATATGCCCAAACCAACGGACTCTTGGTTTTTTTTATATCTAATGGCGATAAGGGCGGCAAAACGATCTCATTTTTCCGCTCTTATTGCATCCGCAGATTCTCGCCCAGCCGCCTTGTTTAGGGTGACTCCCTCCCTCCTTGCTAAAGTGGGGAGTGAGGAACACTTGCATGGTATAGCTGAGGAATTCCCTCAGTTACTGACGGATAAAGTCGCTCAGATCCCGTCGAACCTGGATTCCGGCTGGACAGAGCCCATTGAGTTGACAGGGGCAAGTCTTAGTCCAGCGTTGTGGGAGGAGTTTGAGCCTGCCACTCCTGATGACGTGGACAAGGCCGTGGGTGCGATGAGCTCTTCCACCTGTTTATTGGACCCGTGCCCCTCCTGGCTGGTTTCGGCCAGCAGAGAGGTGGAATGCGGCTGGATCCAGGCGGTGATCAACCCTTCTTTTAGGGAGGGATCCGTACCACAGCCTTTAAAGGTTGCGGTGGTGAGACCCCTCCTTTAGAAGCCTTCCCTGGATCCTGTGGATTTGAAGAACTTTCATCCGGTCTCCAACTTACCTTTTATAGGTAAGGTTGTTGAGAAGGTGGTAGCTTTTCAGCTTCTTCGGCTATTGGAGGAAACTGATAATCTAGATTCCTTTCAATCGGGCTTCAGGCGTGGCTACAGTACAGAAACGGCTTTGGTCGCCCTGATGGATGATCTCTGGCGAGCCCAGGATGGGGGTCATTCTTCCATCCTAGTGCTACTTGACCTCTCAGCGGCTTTTGATACCATCGACCATGGTATCCTTCTGCATCGTCTTGGCGAGTTGGGAGTGGGAGGCACCGTTCTATGGTGGTTCTCCTCTTACCTCGCCGATAGGATGCAGTCGGGGTTAACAGGAGGACAGAGGTCGTCTCCTAGGCCCCTGACTTGTGGGGTGCCTCAGGGTTCGGTCCTCTCACCCATCCTGTTTAACATTTACATGAAACCGTTGGGGGAGATCATCCATCGACACGGGGTGAGTTTTCAACAGTATGCTGATGACACCCAACTGTACATCTCCACCCCGTTTCAATTCAGGGAGGCAGTGGATGTAATGTGCCGATGCCTGGACGATGTCAGGATCTGGATGGGGAGGAACAGGCTCAAGCTCAACCCCGACAAGACTGAGTGGCTCTGGATATTGCCTCCTAAGGACTATGTCGACTTCCCTTCTTGGTTCTTGGAGGAGAAAAACTAACTCTCTTGGAACAGGTTTGCAATTTGGGAGTTCTCCTGGATCCACAGCTAAAATTAGACCAAAATCTTACAGCTGTGGCTAGGGGAGCCTTTGCACAGGTTCACCTGGTGCACCAATTGCGACCATACTTGGAGAAGGAGGCTCTACTCACGGTCACTCATGCCCTTGTCACCTCTCGATTGGACTACTGTAATGCGCTCTACATGGGGCTACCCTTGAAGAGTATCTGGAGACTTCAACTGGTGCAAAATGCGGCTGCGCATGCTGTGGTGGGTGTCTCAAGATACACCCATGTAACACCCATACTCCGCCAGCTGCAATGGTTGCCCATTGGTCTCCGAGTGCAATTCAAGGTGTTGATTATCATCTTTAAAGCCCTACATGGCTTAGGACCAGGTTACCTCTGGGACCGCATCCTACCTCATACTTCCCTTCGACCAGTCAGGTCCCACAGAGTCTCCTCCAGGTCCCGTCAACCAAACAATGTTGGCTGGCGGGGCCTAGGGGGAGGGCCTTCTCTGTGGGGGCCCCTGTTCTCTGGAACCGACTACCCCCAGAGATCCGAATTATCCCCACCTTGCTAGCCTTCCAAAAAGCCGTTAAGACATGGCTCTTCCTGCAGGCGGGGCTTTGAGACAATTTCACATCTTAGGTCTCCCCCACGTATGTATGATTTTGTATGTTTTTTAAATTCATTTTAAACTGTTATTAATTATATTGTTTAGTTGTTCTTTAAATGTTGTACGCTGCCCTGAGTCCCCAGGGAGTAGGGCGGCATATAAGAACACTAAAATAAATAAATAAAAATAAATAAATATATCAGCTATGCTCCTAGCTTTTAAAAAGAATTTAATAAGATCACCCCAGCCTGCTTTGTTAGGAGAGGTAACTTTTAAATGTTGTTTAATTGACTCTGTTTGTGAAAGTAATGCAAGGACTTAATGAAATGCACTCTTGCCTCTCAAGATTCAAGGTAGAGAAACTCAATCTTTTTCGCTCGCCAGCCCAGAGTGGTGTTTTTGAACCTCAGGAACTTTAAGACATGTGGACTTCAACTCCCACCCATGCTAGCTGCTGAGGGACTTCTGGGAGTTGAAGTCCATGTCTCTTAAAGTTGCTGAGGTTGAGGAACCCTGGCCCAGAGGATCCTTGAGGAATTCAAAGGAAAGGAGGAGGGGAATCTTTTGGCATTTGACTCCATCTACAACTCTTATGATATTCACTTTACTTATTCATGCAACTGTTGGGTTGGGCTGTTGGGCAACCCATAGATGTCAGTCAGATCATCATCAGCACACTCTGTGGGGAAATCATGTTCCCTAACCAAAGAAGAATGAGGAGAAGAAAACAAAAGGCTTGAGGTCAAAGGGCCTCTTTGCTCCTAGAATGCAAATGGAAAAGCTCTCTCTCTCTCTCTCTCTCTCTCTCTCTCTCTCTCTCTCTCTCTCTCTCTCTCTCTCTCTCTCTCTCTCTCTCCCTCCCTCCCTCCCTCCCTCCCTCCCGTAAATATAGGGCCATGAGAGCAAAGAATGTGAAGTGCCATATTTTATTGTTCCTAATATAATATTAATTTTGATATGTAAAAAACCCCTTGAATTTCTATTTAAAAAACCCTGATTCTTAGTTACTTAAAAGTTCCAATAGGAAAATCCCAGCAGCCATTTAGAAATGCACTTATAGGAACAAAGATTATCTGCCCATATCTACATTTTTGCAATAGCCTGAACTTTAGGATTCTTTCAACATTACCCTTCCCTTCCCTTAAAAAAAAATATTCCCTAGCCTTATGGGCTTCAAAATCACCGCAGATGGGGACTGCAGCCAAGAAATTAAAAGAGGCTCGCTCCTGGGGAGGAAAGCTATGACAAATCTAGACAGCATACTAAAAAGCAGAGACATCACCCAGCCAACAAAAGTGCGTATAGTCAAGGCTATGGTTTTCCCAGTTGCAATGTATGGCTGTGAAAGTTGGACCATAAGGAAGGCTGAGCGCCAGAGAATTGAGGCCTTTGAACTATGGTGCTGGAGAAGACTCCTGCGAGTCCCTTGGACTACAAGGCTATCCAACCGGTCAGTCCTAGAGGAGATCAACCCTGACTGCTCTTTAGAAGGCCAGATCCTGAAGATGAAACTCAAATACTTTGGCCACCAAATGAGAAGGAAGGACTCACTGGAGAAGAGCCTAATGCTGTGAAAGATTGAGGGCAAAAAAAGAATGGGACGACAAAGAATGAGGTGGCTGGATGGAGTCACTGAAGCAGTAGGTGTGAGCTTAAATGGACTTCAGAGGATGGTAGAGAACAGGAAGTCCTGGAGGAACGTTGTCCATGGGGTTGCGATCGGTCGGACATGACTTCGCAACTAACAACAACAAAGCCTTATGATTTCCAAGCCCATAGCACAATGCATTTGTGAGCTACAGGCATATTCTAGACATTTTAAAGTGAGGGAGCACAACTTTTTCACACTTTGGCCTGTAGGACGAATGGTTGATGGTCAGCCTTCAAGAAACAGAAGAGCCACTAGGTTTTTTTAAGATCCTGAGAGACTTAAGGGGAGAAAGCTTCCCTTTTCCTGTCACTTCCTCTTGTCAATGTGATTTTTTTTTGCCCCATGTTTTCCCTTGTCCTTTAAACTCCACAGCCAGGTCACATACTATTAATTCATGAACTAACTCTGGGAATTGCATTTTAGCAGATCAGTTTAACCTTCTTGAATGAAACGTATCAATCCATCTTATGAGGTCAGATCCTGAGTGACTCTTTGGATGGAACCTACAGTTGTGCAATGGTTCAAAAACACCACTGTACAGTGGTTAAAAATACAGCTTTGTGTTTACATTTTGGGCCTCCAAACGTGATTCACAAACAAAGAAGGTCTCTCATACCTGCTATTGAATGGAGCTTTGAGGATCCGAACTGAAGCATTTAAGTGACCACAAAGACCCATTAATTTAAACAGGAAACACTTCCAGCGCAAAGAAGGAAATGTGTTAATGAATTATGTGTCATATAAATGTCATATTTTCATACTTTCCATGGGCCTGAGGAAGAGAGATTATGCCAAACCATTCCCTGTCTTCCCTGTCTTCTCCTCCCTGTAACTATATAAGGCTGCCAGTGCATCATTTCAATAAAATCCTAGACAGACATTATATCTTATAATTTATTTGCTCAGGATCTGCATCTATTTACAACAGCCTTCTGCCTGAATAGGGAGTAACTCCCTCATCTTAAAGGAGGGTCATCTATATAAGCTGCTAGAAGTCACTGAGAGTGAGTTGACATTTAAATTTTCTTAAACAAATAAACAAATTTCAGTAAACTTAACAAGAAAGGCTCACTTGACCACAAGAATTGGTACTTACCGCAAAACATTGTCTGTACACTAGGAAAAGGCCATTTTGGGGGAGAAAACAAGCATGGCTAGAAATCTGAAAGAATGTTTTGGGAATATTCACAAAATGGCTGTCAAAGGGGAAACATTGCTCATTCACAAGTTGGATGTCATGGTAGATGTGAACAGGTGCACCACAAGAACAGCAGGAACTCTACTGTTGTCAGGCATAATATCTTGAAAACCTGACAGAGTTTCTCGCCTTTCTCCAGACCGAGTTGTTGTTTCTTGCATTCTCTGCATTCTTCTATGCATATTAACCAGAAGGTAAAATTGGTGTCTATCCCCTCTTCTAGTACCTTAGGATATTCCACACCACATGCCATCTCAGATTCCAAATAAAGCTCTGGATTGGAGCAACTTGTCAGGTTCATTAAAAAAGAAAAATACCGATGGGACCAATGTGGAGACCATAGGCGTTTTTGTTTTTTAAGAAAAGAAGACTAGAGGCTGGTATTTTACTCGGCAACAGTGACGTTTTGTAATTAAAATAAACGAATACTAACTCCAGAGGGAGCAAATCAATATCCAAAGGCATTATATTGATAGTCCTGCTGGATGCTGCAAATTAGTTGCTGGGAAGCAGACAGAAGGATGTTACTGTAGGAGAATCATAAACTGTGCAAAAGAAAGGGAGCCATCTGTCCCTATAAAGCCCTACCCATTTTCTGATCCTTGGTATTTGACTTTGCTTGTGAAAGCAAAGCAAAGATGCAAACACAAAGATGTTCTTTCTCCTTCTCCTCCCACCTCCCAAAATGCACTCGTGGGATGGGGACAGAAGACTTCCTAACTTTGGGCCAGGGGCGGGTTCCTCTTACCTTCTCCTACTGGTGCACATCGCGATGCATGTGCGCATGTGTCCTCTTGCACAATTTTGGCTCTCTGTGCATGCGCAGAAGGACAATTTTACTTCCGCGCATGCGCAGAGAGCTAAAAACCACAAAAAATTCCCAAAAAAAGATGGCAGGTCGCACAGACCGGCAAAGAAAGCACCGGAGCCGTCGCACCGACATTACGCAATCGGCGGGCCACTACCGGAACGGAGCACTAGACAGCACCGGTAGGAACCCACCACTGCTGTGGGCATAGGTAAGACTATGGGGCTATGCCTTCTAATGTTGGTGTCAAGATACCTTAGCTTGGATCAATTTGTTGTTAAGACTGTGAGTTTAAGAAAGAGTGAGTTAATGGAGCAGAGGGGCATCAGGATATTTTCTATATAATTAATGGAAAATAATATAATTAATAATATAATTGTGATATACAGCATGCAACACAATGCAGTGAGACATGGGCATATCTGTACATTGGAGAAACAAAACAACCACTTCACAAATGCATGGCACAACATAGAACAAACCCATCAGGACAAGATTCAGCGATGCATCTGCATTTGAAAGATTCTTTTGAAGGCAGCATTCACACAATATACACATTTTGTATAGAAAGGATAATTGGTTTTAAAGTGGGGTAAAAGAGTCTATCTATGTTTGAATTGAACATCCCTCCTTCAACAGAGGGGGAGGAGGGGAGGAATATGACACTACCTATCTCCTGCTACAATGCAGTATTTTCAATAATTCCAAGAAGATTCCACAGCCATTTGTACTCTGATTCAGATGACCCTGTGGGCACAGATACCCCCCCCAAGTGGTCAGAGACAGTGCTAATGACCAAATGACTGCAAAGAAATACAGTCCTTCCATCTTCACCCCCCCCATCCTGTCAGAACTTATCCTTCCATCCTCACACCATTCAGTCTCAACAGCCAGTACCGATCCTTCCATCTCCCCATCATCCAGTCACAACTGATGAAGCTTCTTAGATGAGAAGTCTTCCTCAAAAAAAAAAAAAAAACAAAAAAAAAAAAAAAAACCAGTCCAGTTGTCTTTTGAAAAAGCATCTTTGAGACAACTATGACCTGGATGACTGAGAATCTCCATAGACAATTGATGGAAAAGTTGCAAGGGACATATACCCTGTTATGGAAAATTCAGCCCAGGAAGAATAAGACATGGATTTTAATTTTTTTAAAAATAATAATTTTTAAATAAAAATTCTCCAACAATTAAAATGAAGATGGTGCAACGTTTTTGAGAAATGGACTATGAAATGGACTATGAAAAGGGGATGAAAGGGGATGAGTGATCTCTTTCTAAAGGAAATGAACTCTGTGGAGCCATGGAGGCCCTGTAACTTCACACTTCTTGGAGAACTCATTCAAGTATTACAGTTTGTTTTTCTTCTATTGCTTAGCTAAAATGATTTTAATATATTGCAAAATGAGCGTACCCTGGTTTTTTTAAAAAAAAATACCCAAAAAACTATCCGTGAATTTGAGACAGAGGGATGTTGCAAAAATGTTGATGAAGTATTCGATTTATGCAAAAATTAAATGTTTCTTATCATTTTTGTTTGCGAGAGAGACAATTCCTTTGAGCCCAAAAATTCCACATTTTGAGTATGATTCAAAACTTCAAAAATGATTTCCATATTTGCTTTGCCAGTGCAAGTGAAAGGTGCCAAACGTTTTCTGGAAGTGGCAAGTTCAGTTTGGATATACTTTGGGATTGGATTAGTCCAGTATTTAGTGGAATTACATTTGTGTTGGAAGATGAACATTTCTGACAGATTTGGGGGAAGGGACATCTGCAAACTGCAGTTCTCCTATTACTTCAGAGATTTGCCTATAAGTGAGATTTCATGAGAGAATGAAAACATCATCTGTTGCAATGAGGTTTTTGATCTGAGGCTTCCACAATCTACGGTACTTTTAAAATGTAATTTTATTTATCTTGTCAATCTCGTATTAGATAATACATATAAGTATATACATAATTTGAATACATGAAATGAATAAAAGTAAAAGGGAACATTAGAACAGGGACGGTAGGCACGCTGGTGCACTTATGCAAGCCCCTTACAGACCTCTTAGGAATGGGGTGAGGTCAACAGTAGATAGTCTAAGGTTAAAATTTGGGGGGTTGGGGGATGAAACCACAGAGTCTGGTAATGTATTCCAGGCATTGACCATTCTGTTGCTGAGTGGAGCAGTTCACTTTAAGTTTATATGTATTGTGTGCTCGTGTATTGTTGTGGTTAAAGCAGCGGTGGGTTGCTCCCTGTTTGGACCGGTTAAAGCGCCAGCGGTGGGAGGCTCCGCCTACCTGCTCGGGACGCTTCTGTGCATGCGCAAAAGTGTGGTGCATGTGAGTGAGTGCACACGCATGCGAACCGATAGCAAAATCATTTACAACCCACCACTGGGTTGAAGCTGAAGTAGTCATTGACAGGTAGGACATTGTAGCAGATAATTTTATGAACTACTCTTAGGTCATACCTAAGGCGCCGTAGTTCTAAGTTGTCTAAGCCCAGAATTTCAAGTCTGGTGGCATAAGGTATTCTGTTGCGAGCAGAGGAGTGGAGGAAGATACTTCATCATTCTACATCACCATATCTGTATATCACAGGTTGATTTCTCAAAGTTTAGAAGCGAACGATGTTTTTGAAATGCTGTTCTTTAAAAAATAATAATAACAGGGGTGATCTCTTCTTATCAACCTAAAGAAACAATATTTCCTTCAATACTTGGTAGAAGAAACAGGCATGCCATAGGCCAATCAAGGGTCAGGCTTTCTCTGCTGCCTTGATCCTGTTGCGCTTGGTGTTTTCATTTAGTTCTTGTGGAGCCACAATGCATTCCATATGTTCTTTGCAAGATCCCTCACAAGGTCACAGTCAAGCTGAGGTGCTCCAGATGCCCTCTGTTGACCTTAAGATACAACAGAGGAGGGAAAAGACCTTCCCTGCTGCCTGGACTAAGCTGAAGCTGTCATGCTGGATAAAATCTAAGTGAGAGTTAAAAGCTCAGCTCTCAGTCTCTCTGCCCTGATTTTGTTCCTGTCTTAGGGGTTGCAGAAAGCTGTATAATGAACCAGCAGCATTTTTTTTTTTACTAAAACATGTAACCAAATGGAGGGGAGGGGGAATCTTTCATTCAAGAGTAAGAGACAAGGGATGCATCAAGCTAAATTTATGAGACATAGCTTCAGTTTTGATAACTCAGCCCAAAGGAAATGATTGTTACATTCCAAGCTCTCCTGAGAGCTCATGGACATTGAGCAGTGCTCTGAAAGAGTCCATTGATAATACTCTTTCCATTCAATTCAGGAGTTTAAAAAGAAACAGACCCACCTTAGTATGGCGTAAGACCTGAAACGATGACATACAATGTCAATAGTTAGAGATTTCAACAGTAATATTAAAAGGGAGAGAGATCAAAGGTGTGGTCTCATGTTGGGCATGTTGTTTTCTAGAGGGAAAAGCAGCATTCCTACTGGAATAATTTTGTTTATTAAGCATATTAAGCATATTTATTTATTTGTTTGTTCAAGTCATATGACTACCAATCTCACAATATCTCTTATGTATTCCTTTAGGCAGAAGTCAGACACAAGCTTAGAATGCAATGGTTGTCCTGTTGACTTAAAACGGAGCAGATCAAATTAATTAGACAGATTTGATAACTAATGATTACTACTTAGCTTCTTTTTATAATAATTTAATGAAACATTATAGATAGAAGCTAATATAAACTACAAAAAAAAAACCTAAGAGGAAAAGAAAAAACAGAGTGAAAAAAATATAAACATCTAAATAGAAAAAAAAATAAAAATAAAGATATACAATACCAGAGATATATAAAGCCGCTCAGATTAATCTGAACTGCAAGATAGTGCTGCATGTAAATTTGATAAATAAAAAATAAAAAAATAAAAATGAGAAATGATTTCCCCCTTCATCACAGCCAATATAAACAATTTTAACAACTTATCACCTTTTCACTATACAATTATTTTAAAATACACAAAAAAAAATCTCACCATCCCATATCTTACCTTAGATGTTAGATCCCTTCAAAATTGTCATTCAGTTATGGTCAACAAAAGTTCATTAAGAGTTTCCTGAAATAATGATATATCTATTTTAAACTGAGTCAAATAAACCCACTTTATATTCCTTCTTTTTAGCTTTAACAATCTTGATATTTAATCCCTTCACACAATGTCCTAGAACTTGTTTTCTTTTAAATTTTTGTTTGTTCCTACTCACAAAATCCTTCAGAACTTTAACAAATCTCTTTACTAGATCCAATGTTAGAAAGTAATCCAAGATATTATTTTGGTTTGCCAGTTGCACATTCCTTTTAATTATTAAGACAAGTGCCAATTTCATTTGTATATCCAATGTAATATCTTTTCCCATATCACTCTTGCAGCCTATCCTTTTCTAATCCACTTTCAGGTTAGTCCCAGTCCCATCTGATAAAACCTGTTCCTCTTTCACATCTATTAAAAGCATTTATCTTTAATGACAGACACGTTTAAGATTAATTTCTGGATCCATTGCTCATAAATATCCTTGAATAAGTCAGGTGTTAAAATATTTCACTCCATTCTGTGTTAATAAGTCAAAATTAAGTACTCTTATCCTTTAATTCTAATCTTTAATTCCTGCTAGTTCCCTCTAATGTTCAATATTCAAAATCTCAACCTATCATGCTTTCTTTCAAGAATTCAACACAACAGCATTTTCCCATGGGAAGGATTCTCACAATCAATTTAAAAAAATTAGTTCAATTCCCTCTGGAACCCTAATTCATTATGACTTTCTGAAATCAATGTTCTAATCTCTCTTTCACCACTTGTTAAAAAAATATTTGTTTTTATGTTTTTAAACTTATTGTTAAAACTTCTTAAAGGAAAATACCCAATGCAGCTTATCAAACTTACCAATTGAAAATTTTTTAATAGTTGAAAAGCAACGAATAAGGAATTTCCAAAAGTGATTAAGAAATGAGGCTTGAAGAACTTTGTGTCCATAATGCTACATTGGGACCTTGGTGGATATTGTTCTACTTCCAGCTATTCAATTCACTTCAATCAAGTCAGTTACAGAAATCTCACTTTGTACAGTTTACTCACAAAGTGAAGCTATCCAGAGTGCATGTGGTTGATCTCACGATCTCTCCTTTATCTGGAGAAGTTTGGCCAGCCAGGAAAACACAATCTGGTGGCTGCTTTTTCTGCAATGCTTTCTCTGTCCTCTCAGATATTCAAGTTCACCATGAGTATTCACTAGAAGTGAATATTTAGCTCCTTTTGATGAAATGTGAAATGTAATAAAGTGTTTTAGGTACATAGTATAAAATAATTATAAGTGTTCAAACATTTATATTAATTATCTTCATTGACACTTTTCCTCAGTCAGATGTCTTCCAGTTATTTTGGAGACCAACTCTCATTTTTGTCATGACAGTTTACCTCTAATATACCAGTGGTGGGTTCCTACCAGTGCGGTCCACTCTATAGCACCGGTAGCAGCCCGCTGGTGACGTCACAGTACCGGTGTGGTCAGTTGCCAATGCCTGGGCGCCGCCATTAAAAATTTTTTTTTTTTTAATTTTTTAAAAAAATTTTCTTCTGTGCATGCCCAGAAACCGAGCTTCCGGCACTGCGCATGCGCTGCCTTCCTACCCCACAGTGAGTCCAAGCAGGGGAGGATGGCTGAGGGAGCGCGTGAGATGCTGAAAGAACGGGCGGCAGGAGCTATTCAGTTCCCCTCCCTTCAGCAGTCCGAGAAGCTACGAACGGGCGGTGATGATCCCAGGCATTTTTGCACGTTCAAGGCTTCTCGAGCTGCTGAGGGGAGGGGGAATGGGTGGTAGGAGCCTAGGATCATCGAATGGGGAGAAGCATTCAGGCCAGACGGAGCCTCCTAGAAGAATTGCTGCCGCGGTTTTGCTGCTCCCGCTGAGGGGGGCTGCGTTGCGGGTGGGCAATGCCCTCCCCGTTTCTCCGGCCGCTGCCAAGCTCCCGAGGGCCATGCCCACCCGGTCACATGGCTGGCAAGTCACACCCACAAAATAAGCCACGCCCACAGAATGGTAGTAAAAAAATTAGGAACCCGCCCCTGTAATATACAGTAGCTGAAGAGCATGAGTTTGGAAAAAACATGGCACAGCACATAATATAATTGACAGACTGACTAAAGTGAGAATAGTTGATGATAAAAATGAAACAGTAGAAGAAAAGCACCCTAACTTTAGTGATTTTTGCAACAACCTTCATTTTATAATAAAGAAATTAAAACAAACTAAGAATGAGGATTTGGGTCTCGCTATTTTCATGGAAAGTCTCACCTGGTTTTGATATTTTCTTCTATCAATCACCTTTATAAAAAAAGACAGACCTAGGCTCCACTCAAATTATATCAGTAAACAAAAAGTACACATGATGAAAGTTTGTCAAAAGCTTAAATCAAGAAATATTTATTGTATAACATGTACCTTTGGAACATGAAACAATTGTAGGAAATTCAGCTCACTTATAAATGAACAGTCCAATGGCCAGTATCTTAGCTATCTTGCCTTAGAGATTTTAAGTGAAAACCAAAAAGAGATGTCAAAACATTAACTTTGACTTCTTTTATGGGAAGGTTTATGAAGGGCAAGTAATAAGGCACAGTGATTGCAGTCAACCACCATGTAGGATGTGACCTGGGTATTGTAGATCAAGGCACGGAAGCAAGGCTAATCTTGAGTGAACTTTTCTTCTCTAAAATTCAGAGGCCTTCATTATACAACATTCTCCAGAGTATATTGAACTTTTCCCCTTGTTCCCTCCATGTCTCACGCACATTCACATAACCTCTTACTGAAACATTTTAAGAAGAGGCAAAATCCCAAGTCATGTAAAAAGGAGGTTTCAATATTTGCACAATTATAAAATGAGACCCAGCTGCTGTGGCCTAGAGGTAGAGCTCTTGCCTCACAATCAGGAGGTTGTGAGTTTGATCCTAGGTAGCGGCAGATGTAAGGGTCTCCTGCTTGGGCAGGGGGTTGGACTAGATGACCTGCAAGGTCCCTTCCGACTCTGTTAATCTGTTAATTGAGACATCCTAGAAAAAAAACCCCTCATTACATTGCCATTATTCTCTGCATAATAATCTTTTATTGCCAACCCTTACTTTTGGAGAGTCCTTTTTCTTATGATACCAACCCTCACTTTTCCATATTCCTCCTTTCTTCTACTATCTTAGCATGTCATGTTTAAGCACAATAAAATAATATGAGGTTTTGAAACTATCCAAACAGGAGGGATCTCCAGAAATAATCTTTAAAAGAAATGTTCATCTCCATAGCAGCCAGTTGTACAAACTCTAGGCATGGGGCTTAGAATAGTTTTATGGTTTATTGGGAATGATGGAACCATAGCAGGGGTGGATTCCTAATTTTTTTACTACCACTCTGTGGGCGTCACTTATTTTGTGGGTGTGGCTTGCCGGTCATGTGACCGGGTGGGCGTGGCTTACCAGTCATATATTAGTTATTTCAGAGAGATGTTACTACTATTTTTGCTATTTTATACCTTACATGAAAAGCTTTGCATACAAAGTGCGTGTTACACCATGGCAACACAGCAACCTTTATATGCAGAAAATGCTATAGTTAAAAGACAAGCAAGTCACATACAGCATTTTTGGTTTCAGTCATGGATTCCTTAGATGAAAATATTGAGGACTGTTAAAAGAACAGTATCTTTTAACAGTCCTCAATGTTTTCGTCTAAAGAATAACAGTATAAAACTGTATAAAATTAACAGTATAAAAGGTTAAGCTTTCGGAAAATGCCCACTTTGGGAAGCTTTAGGCAAAAATGAAGGAAAAGTGTCAAATGTGAGCTTCTTATTATTTTCAAGCGAAGGGACGGGGAAAGACTTAATTGTCAGGTTCTTTCAGTGTCTCACGCGCTCCCTCAGCCATCCTCCCCTGCTTGGACTCACTGTGGGGTAGGAAGGCAGCGCATGCGCAGTGCCGGAAGCTCGGCTTCTGGGCATGCACAGAAGAAAATTTTTTAAAAAATAATTTTTTAAAAAATGGCGGCGCCCAGGCACCGGCAACCAACCGCACCGGTACTGTGACATCACCAGTGGGCTGCTACCGGTGCTATAGAGTGGACCGCACTGGTAGGAACCCACCACTGAACCATAGACTGTAAAAATGGAAAAAGTTCATCAAGTCATTTTATTTAACCCCCCTCCCCCCCCAATCAGTTCCATGTTACTCCCTGCAGGACATTCCTGTAGCCAAGTTTCAAGTGACCTGGGCATTTACAGCTGCTGCTGCTGCATACTGGAAATCAAAAAGTTATTGCGTTGTTTGAAAAGTTGAAAGCTGTTCATCAGCAATGGTGGAAAAATCAACAGAACAACATGGAAGGGGAAAGCCCTCCAGCTAATAATTGTTTCTGCATTCAGATTTTAAACATGTGCAAACCATTAGGATATAACCTTTAGTTAGAACGCCTACTGACCTCTGACCTACAGAATCCTAGTTAATGGGCCACATTGCAAACCAGTATCTAGGGATTGTTTGCATATATTTTTATAGGCAAGCTTACTCTAGCATGAAAAAACAGCCTTTCTCAACTTGGTGTTCTTTACAGTTCTCACTTTCTTCCTCGGTATATCCAATAGCCAACCAATGTGAGCATGATAGAAGTTATGTCCCAAACATCTAGAAGGTGATAGTTACAGTAAGATGCCAAAGACATTTGTGCCTATAAAGCTTAAATATGCCCCAAATACTTTTCTGTATCCTCATTGGGGGGGGGGGGGATAGGATGGAGCGTGAACACTATGGAAGAAATGTTCAACATTTGTATTCACTGTCATTTGCAATTTTGCTAATGTACCAAGTTATATGCATTCCATTCCCTAATATGTAGAAATTTGTATGTAACTTTCTATAATGTACACAATATTTAAGGTACACATTGTAAAAAGTCAACCACTGCATTGACTTTTAAGATATGTTTATTTGAAGATCAGTTTTCTAATTTTATGCTTTGTGTGTGTGTGTGTGTGTGTGTGTGTGTGTGTGTGTGTGTGTTTGTTTCCTAAATAAACTTATTCTTATACAATTTTTTGAGCAAATAATGACTCAGTTTACTGCTGCCCTTTAATGCAATTGGGTCTGTTTTGGTAATTTGCTCTAGTTCACTCCATTAAAATCCAGGGTAGTTTTCTTTTATCGCCATAAAAGGTTATAATATTGAAATATAAGGAGAGTCAAAACAGACTTCTTTCGAAATCTCTGGAGATCCAGACTCAATTTTTATGGAGAATGATATTCCTCTTTCAAAGAGAAGTGATCTGGATAGTAAAACTGAAGCACAAAAAATAAAAATGTGAACTGCAGAGATGGTGGATAGTTTCTGGAATCCCAATTTGGAATATAACAATTTTGTCATCAGAGAGCCTGTTCTACACATTTTGCACGTATCGTGAAAGTTAATCTGGTTAGTTAATCTTAGACAGAAAACATAAAATGGATCATCTGAGCCACCTGCCCATCCCCAAATCCACTTTTTAAAGCTAAATTTAAAGTGCAAAGTGGGCATAAATAATAAATATGTCTACTGAATCAAACAGATATTTTAAAAATAAATTATGTTTCATTCTATTTTCTAAATCACTTTATACAAAGCAAAACATAAACAACATCATATAAGTGGGCAGAACAAAGTCCACTAATGATAATATAGTGTAGAGCATTGAAGTGTGAAAACAGCCATTCACCTTAAAATTAGTAAGCATTTAGGAACAAACTGACACACTATTTCACATAGAGCAGTGCTTCTCAATTATTTTCTGTTACACCCCCCCCCCCAGGAAGAAGTAAACATTTCGCGCGCCCCCCAACTCTCCGATCTGGGCCTCAATGGAATTTTAGTGTTAATATTTATTATTTTACTTATTATAAGCTGAAAACAAACTATTGGCTGGGGAAGGCTGCTCTACCCACTTACCTGGGAGTAAGTCACACTGAACTCAGTGGAGCCTGTTTTTGGTTAGGCAGGCATAGGCTACTGTGGTTAGGGTCCTCTTTTGGCACGGGGCCAGGCCAGCTTAATCAAGCCGATGTTTTGGGGTCGCCGGCCTGACCCATAAGCACCGCCTCTGTCGGGCATTCACAGCGAATGGTGTGGAAGGAGGCTTTAGGGTGCCGTTCGAAGCTTTTGCCCAGCTGCAGAGGATGCTCCTCCTTGTCCAGCAGCAGGTTCGCCATGCCATTCATGGCTACCGTGGTGCCCGCCGAGAACAACAAGAACCCACGCAGCCACCAACCCAGCGTGCAACTGGGAAAACACTCCCTGTCCAGGGGAATCGATCGAGAGGGACCACGCATGTTGCCTGGGGTCACACGTACCCCCTGGCATCGCTCCGAGCCCTCCCATGGGGGGGCACCCCACTATTTGAGAAGGACTGACATAGAGTGATATAGAACATAGAATAATAGAGTTGGAAGGGACTTTGAAAGTCTTCTAGTCCAATGCCCTGCTGAAGCAGGAGAGCCTATTCCATTTCAGACAAATGGTTGTCCAGTCTCTTTTTGAAAGCCTCCAGTGATGGAGCACCCACAACTTCTGAAGATAAGCTGTTCCACTGGTTAATTGTTCTCTCTGTCAGAAAATTTGTCTTTATTTCTAGGTTGGTTCTCTCCGTCATTAGTTTCCATCCATTGTTTCTTGTCTTGCCTTCTGGTGCTTTGGAAAATAGTTGATATTTATAGTTGATAAACAGAAAATGTCAAGAATGGAATTTCAGAAAAATAGCTATCGAAAAAGCCTGAAGAAAGCATTGCCTATAGCCGTGGTGGCGAACCTATGGCATGCGTGCCAAAGGTGGCACGCGGAGCCATAGAAGCCGGCACGCGAGGGTTGCCCACCGGCAAACCGGAAGTGCGAAAAAACACACTTCCGGTTTGCCGGTGTGCTGTTTTTTGCACTCCGGAGGGTTCAGGGAAGCTCCCTGAAGCTCCAGAATGCAAAAAACTACAAAATGGACAAACTGGAAGTGCACTTTTCCGTACTTCCGGTTTGTCCGTTTTGTAGTTTTTTGCATTCCGGAGCTTCAGGGAGCTTCCCTGAACCCTCCGGAGTGCAAAAAACAGCATACCGGCAAACTGGAAGTACGTTTTTTCGCACTTCCGGTTTGCCGGTTTCGTCGTCCCAGGCTCCGGTAAGCCTTTGCGCGGGGGTGGGGGGGTGTGCGCATGCGCAGGGGCAGCATGGGGTGGTGTTGTGCGCATGCGTGGGGGGGAGGGAATGGGTGTGGGTATGCGAGCGCGCGCGAGCGCGCCCCCCCCTTTTTGGCACGCGAGCCGAAAAAGGTTCGCCACCACTGGCCTATAGAATTCTTAGCTAGAGAAAAATTTTCTCTGTGGTTTTAATTTTCATAAAATTACTTGGCTCCCTGTAGCATCCAAACAATTGTACAGGGAAAAATCTGTTTTGAGATTAGGCACGTGGACCAAATACCTTTAAAAAGATATCATTGTTTAACCAAAGTGACAAGGATATGAAATAAAGAAGTATGAAATACAGACACCAGTTCCCACATTCTGAAGTTTACAAGGATAGCTTTGTTAGGAAAAATAGATATCTATGATTTTCAAGCAGAAATGTTTCAAAAGGTAGGACATGGATGAGCACAAAGTTTCTACAATTTCAGATACTCCTTGTGGAAGCACAAAATGAACCTCTCTCTCCAGACAGGTTTCTGACTATATTTACCCTGTCCATAAAGTTCATTCCTAGGGAGATAAAGGGGAAAAAAATCAAATGTCATGGGAATGTTCCAGGCCTGTTTCCAATGGGGCACAATGAATAAGCATTCTAACTTGTTGGATGGCACACTTTTTCGTGAGCCTGCAGAACAAACAGCAAGACTGTCCACTGGGACTGATTGTTGACATGTTTATGATGATAAAGTGAGGTTGGGCTTTCTAAGCGGGAGGCTGAGAATGACAAAGTGAAGTATGACACTAACTGGAGGGTCTATTTAGGGCTAAATATCTTTGGCAACAACCTTTTGTTCCTAATGGTGACCTTTACACTAAGAAGTTAAGAGGTTTCACTATTTTATAGATATATTAGGCATTCCATACACACAAAGTGGCGGCTTGAACAACAGTGACAACAAACCAGCAGGCACCAATTGTGGGAGGTGATTGGGATGAAGTTAGAGGGGATAATTTATGGGCAGGCTTGGGTTTCTGAGCAAGATCAGTGATTTCTGGCTGAAAAATCTTGCCCAAAGGAGTGATCACAAGCCCCAAGTGGACAGTGAAATATGTTTGTGAGTCATGAGATGACCATATTTATGACATGGAATTGGGCATGTGGTTTGGCTGTTTAAATTATTGGAAGGCAAAATGAATGGGCAATCTTCAGTGTTTACATAGAGAAGTTGCAATGTTTGTCCAAGAAAAAGAGGAACAACAACAAAAACAACAACAGAACTGAAGAAGCTTCTTGAATGAGAAACAAAATATCTTCAAGGAAAAACAAAGTCCAGTTGCCTTTTGAAAAAGCACCTTTGGGACAAACATGACTGAGAATCTCAACAGACAACTACAACAGTTCAAGTTGGAACATCTTGGTGTGCATCTTATGGTTCAATGATATAGTTCACTTCAGCTCCACATATCTTGAACTGACTATCCTAAGTTCACATTTTATTTTTATTTATTTTATTTATTTATTTTTGTCAAGTACGTGTTGGTAATATATATAGATATAACATTGTTTATATACATAAGATGAGTACTGATAAGAGGGAACATTAAGACAGGGACGGTAGGCACGCTGGTGCACTTATGCACACCCCTTACTGACCTCTTAGGAATCGGGTGAGGTCAACAGTGGACAGTCTAAGGGTAAAGTTTTGGGGGTTTGGTGACGAAACCACAGAGTCAGGTAGTAAGTTCCAGGCATTTACCACTCTGTTGCTAAAGTCGTATTTTCTACAGTCAAGTTTGGAGCGGTTCACTTTGAGTTTGTATCTGTTGTGTGCTCGTGTATTATTGTGGTTGAAGCTGAAGTATCATACTGTGATAACAATATCAATCGTGTATGAATGGCTTGATACCTAGTCTTTTGATTTTGTGTTCTTCAGTGTTTTATTCCACCTTCTGAACTTCCTATTTCACAATCTCTGGACCAGCAATCATAGTTTCAGCCCAAATCCTAAAGGCTGAGTCTAAAGGTTAATTAAGATCCTTGACTGTTTGCAGATTTTTCCCCTTTTAGAAAGGAAAAAAAAAAGAGAGGTTAAATTTTAATCTTTTTTAGAAGCGTAAACTCATAAATTTAAAACTCTATAGCTGAAGTTAGATTTTATATCTTTACCTGTTTTATGCAAGTCTGAAATTAAAGTTAGCAAAAATGGTACCATATCTTTACTCTCCGCACTCCATGGAAGTGTGATGGCACAAAAAGGGAGGCTTGTCTGTTGCCAACAATAGTGCTACTATTATTTTTGTATTTCTAGTCCAATCCCCTGCCACAAATTGTGATGTTGTTCATTAGCTTACAAGCTTCTAAAAAAAATCGATGAATTCATACATAATAAATCTTAACAGTGATTACTAATCACACTGGCTCTATGTACCATGACTATATTTTCTTGGGAAAAAATAAAGGACAAATTTTAAAAAGAGCAAATCTGAAAAGAGTTTCATAAGGATACAATTTTTAATAGTGTTGTTTATAATTTCGCTTTACAAAGGGACAATCAAGAGGAAAACCAAGAATGTATAGTCTAACAAAAATGTCTAAAATCAGTGTGTACATTTTTTAAAAAAGACAATCCAATTTTCATATTTTTTTCACATGAATGTGAAAGTCTGTGCATTAAATGGTACTATAGAGCCGAGGTGGCGCAGTGGTTAGAGTGCAGCACTGCAGGCTACTTCAGCTGACTGCTAGCTGCAGTTCAGCTGTTCAAATCTCAAGGTTGACTCAGCCTTCCATCCTTCCGAGGTGGGTAAAATGAGGACCCAGATTGTTGGGGGAAATATGCTGACTCTGTAAACCGCTTAGAGAGGGCTGTAAAGCACTATGAAGCGGTATATACAGTAAGTCTAAGTGCTATTGCTATTGCTATTAATATGGTAAAAGTTAATTGACCAAAATAAAGGACAAAATTGAGTTCTTAAAAAATAAATAAATCTAAAGGATTGTCCCTTATTATAAAGGACGTGTGGTCAGCTATATGGGATTTAGAGCTTCTAAGAGAGAATGAATCATAATCAGTTTGGCTGTGAGGAGAAGTCAGGAAATCTCTGATGTGGATCCTTTATAATAATATCTTCTTATACTAGCGTAGTGTAACTGGTATAAGATGTGTGGACTTTAAGATGTGTGGACTTCAACTCCCAGAATTCCCCAGACAGCATGAGGAATGGTTAGCTGGGGAATTCTGGGAATTGAAGTCCACACATCTTAAAGTTACCAAGGTTGAGAAACACTATCATATACCCTTTCCTTAGAAGAAACACAGAATGGGCAACTCCTAAGTTTATCTACAGTTTACTGCTAACTGCTTTAGCCCCACCAACAACTCAGACAAAAACATTCCTGTAAGATTAAAATTGTGCAACTGCTTTACCAGTTCCAGATTTACTTTTATTAGCTGTTAAATGTAGATGATTTGATACAAGTTGGAGCTACATGTCCAGGAGGGTTGAAGCTAAATCTTTCCTCTTCTGCCACTAATTCATTATATATAAATTCATTATATATAAATTCATTATGTGTGTGTGTGTGTGTGTGTGTGTGTGTGTGTGTGTAACATTTTTTGCTGATAAATGAAAATAAAGGGAGACTATTATAGATCTATTTCGAGCTATTTTGCTCTCGTCAGATAGCCATACCCTTAGTGGGATTTGAACCTGGGCAGTCTGCTTGTAAGGCAGCAGTTTTAACCTCTAGGCCACAAGGTTCTCTTCTCTATCAGCTCTTCACCAGGAAAGGGTTATAAATGGTTTTTTTTTCTGTCGAGTCATCCTGGTGTATGGAAGGAAACATCACAGCTTCCTTTTGCCTTTCGGCAGGGTAAAGTGATAGGCTCCCTGCTCTCTCTCTTTCTACATTGATCCTAACGGGATTGGGATACTGGGTGCAGATATTAAAGAAGAAAGTAGAAAGAGCAACTCATTTTATATATAATTTACCTTTCCTATTGCTGGGGATCAGAACTGAAGCAATTTGGTTGAATAAACTCTTGTTTTCTGTTCTTATTTTCTGTCCTCTGTTTTCGTGACCCTTAGCTTTTTCAATTCCTTTCCTGGTGTCTGATCCCTAATTATTAATTGCTAACTTCACCTTCAACAATTCTATGTACAGGTTGGTAACAACTGCTGATATAGCTGAAACAACTTTCCACACTGCAACCATTTCTACTCCACCATTCCTTAAAGGCAGTTGAGATGCATTTATTTTGCTCTGTAATCAATTTATTCGGCTGCCCAACTTGCAAATTATGACTGTGCAATGGTCCAACTTGCAAATTATGACTGTGCAATGCTTATCTGTCTTATTTAAGACAGATAAGCGAAAAATATAACCAAGCCAAAAATAAAAGCAAGAGTTGGACCAGGATACATCTGAAGCCAAACACAAACATTCTCTTAAAATATGAAAAAAGCAGGGGTCTTGGCAATTTTAAGCCTGGCGGATTTCAACTCCCAGAATTCCCCAGCCAGGCTCAAAATTCCCAAGGTTGGAGACCCCTGCTCTGACCCACTGCTTGAGGGAAAAGCCAGGTTTCCAAGGCCTTATGGAAAGCCCCCCCCCAAAAAAAGTCCGCAAGTCCTGCTTTTATATCAACTATCTGAGTAACATGGGAACAAGAAATGAAAATCAAGGCCTGCCTGTAGTTAGAATGGAATGGAATGAAATGAAATGGAATGGAATAGAATAGAATAGAATAGAATAGAATAGAATAGAATAGAATAGAATAGAATAGAATAGAATAGAATAGAATAGAATTTTATTTGCCAAGTGTGATTGGACACACAAGGAATTTGTCTTGGTGCTTATGCTCTCAGTGTACATAAAAGAAATGATAAGTTCGTCAAGAATCATAAGGTACAACACTTAATGATAGTCCGGGTACAAATAAGGAATCAAATCCTATTAGGAACCAGTCAATATAAATTGTAAGTATACAAGCAACAAAGTTACAGTCGTACAGTCATTTGTGGGAGGAGATGAGTGATGGGAACTATGAGAAGATTAATAATAGTGCAGACTTAGTAAATAGTTTGACAATGAGGGAATTATTTGTTTAGCAGAGTGATAGCGTTCGGGAAAAAACTGTTCTTGTGTCTAGTTGTTCTGGTGTGCAGAGTCGCTTTGAGGGTAGGAGTTGAAGCAGTTTGTGTCCAGGATGTGAGGTGTCTGTAAATATTTTCACAGCTCTCTTTTTGACTTGTGCAGTATACATGTCCTCAATGGAAGGCAGGTTGGTAGCAATTGTTTTTTCTGCAGTTCCAATTATCCTCTGAAGTCTGTGTCTGTCTTGTTGGGTTGCAGAACCAAACCAGACAGTTATAGAAGTGCAGATGACCTACACCAGACGTTTTGATAGAGGATGGTTTAGAAACCCATCATTCAAATAAATGACAACAATTCTCTCATCTCCACTTTCCAAAAAAACGGAAAAGAAAGAAAAGAGAAAACCTGACACTTTTCCTGTGTCGGCAGCTGAAGAGGGGAGCACATTTGGTGTCACTGGGTTAAGGCATCGGGCTGGACTAGAGAGTGGGAGATTGTGAGTTCTAGTCCCACCTTACCAGTGGGTGATTTGGACCAGTCACTCCCTAGGAAAAAGGCAAATCACTTCCAAATATCAGGAAAACAGCAGGGGTGCATCCAGGCAGCTGTCAAGAGTCACCACTGATTCAAAGATATTAGATATATACACACCAGTGGTGGGTTCCTACAGGTGCGGTCCACTCTACAGCACCGGTAGCGGCCTGCTGGTGACGTCACAGTACCGGTGCGGTCGGTTGCCAGTGCCTGGGTGCCGCCATTTTTTAAAAAAACATTTTTTAAATTTAAAAAGACTTTCCAAATGGCAAAACTGCAGCATGGCACATTTTACAGAAACTTAAAAAATTCACAGCTACTCTCAGAAAGAGGATATAATGTTTGATCCTTTGCCAGAAAACAACATTTATTTTATTTTATTTTATTTGATTATTTTGACACATCAGGACTGCAAACACTTTTCCAGAGAAAAGGATTTGCAGCAAAACACAAGGGGCTGTTAATAGTTTAACTATTAATGAGCCAAGGTGGCGCAGCAGTTAGAGTGCAGTACTGCAGGCTACTTTAGCTAACTGTGATCAGCAGTTCAGCTGTTCAAATCTCACCGGCTCAAGGTTGACTCAGCCTTCCATCCTTCCGAGGTAGGTAAAATGAGGACCCAGATTGCTGGGGGTAATATAAATATACATTGCTTACTGGTGTAAACCGCTTAGAGAGTGCTTGCACTTTGAGGCGGTATATAAGTCTCACTAATAAATGAATAAATAAACTAACCAGTGAGTGAAAATCTTGGTTGCTTTTGGAGTTTAAATGAATTTCATTTTGGTCACATCTTTAACAGATAACAGATTTACAGAGTTGGAAGGGACCTTGCAGGTCATCTAGTCCAACCCCCTGCCCAAGCAGGAAACCCTACATCTGGTGAAGCGATTACCTGAAAGTCTGATACCTAATTTTATAGCAGAACTGCTACATTCGGCAAGCACTAAGTGAAATTCAAAATGTCCTTAGTTTCAAGACATGTTGCAATGTACTAATTGCTAGTTTGCTAACTTTATACAACCATCCAATTATTTCACTTCCAACAAAATTTTAAAAAGCTAAAATTTTAGATAGGGACATGTGTAAATCTGATCCATTTACTGCCTGCTTTGGAGGGCAGATTTATATTTCTCTACCTTTAAAATATTTTTTACAACAATAATTACTAGTTTGCTAACTTTATACAACCATCCAGTTATTTCACTTCCCACAAAATGAAAAATGAAAATGAAAAAAAGCTAAAATTTAAGATAGGGTCATGTGTAAATCCAATTCAATTCATTTACTGCCTGCTTTGGAGGGCAGATATATATTTCACTGCCTTTACAATATTTTTTACAAAAATGTGAAGAAATTTGAACTGACCTATGTTACATTGAGTGACGCGGTGGCTCAGTGGCTAAGACTCTGAGCTTGTCGATCAAAAGATCGGCAGTTCAGCGGTTCGAATCCCTAGTGCCGTGTAACGGGGTGAGCTTCCGTTACTTGTCCCAGCTTCTACCAACCTAGCAGTTCGAAAGCACGTAAAAAATGCAAGTAGAAAAATAGGGACCACTTTGGTGGGAAGGTAACAGCGCTCCATGCGCCTTTGGCATTTAGTCATGCCGGCCACATGACCAAAGAGACATCTTCAGACAGTGCTAGCTCTTCAGCTTAGAAACAGAGATGAGCACCGCCCCTAGAGCTGGAAATGATTAACGCATGTGCGGGGGAACCTTTACCTTTACCTATGTTACATACTGTAGTTAGTCCAGGAAGATCTGTGAAGAAGTAACATCTGTTGTGGAGAATGTAGTGGAAAAGCACAATGATGTTTACACTATACAGAAAGAAAAGACCAATCTGGCAATGTGATCCCTCTTCCATGGGGAATCCGCCATATATGCTGGGAGAGGATGCTGTTGTTCCCATCCCTACAAGGATTCAGGAGAATGAGAGGTTGAAGATGGTTCTTCCATATGGTGGTCACCATGCTTTGGGATTCCTTGCTTCAGAGTCTTTGCTTAGGAATTTCCCCAAAAGCCTCCCACAGCCTGGGTAAGACTCTCTCTTATTTGAGCAGACAAGTGGGGTTAGATATGGTGAGCAACCATTTGCATTAACTATGTTATTTTTGTATACTGATTTGTATGTAAACTGCCAAGAGTCAGACAGAGCCTTGAAAAATAAAAGGTACTGTAAATAAAACAAAGTAAGATTAAAAAAATCAAATTTATATAGCCACCCATAGAAATGTCTCTGGGTGGTGTACAATAGTACAAATATATCTCATATATTTTCCAAAGTACACCCAACATTTCTTTTAGTATTTAGCCACTATGGATTTACTGCAAACAATAAAATAGAATAGAATAAAATAGAATAAAATAAAATAAGGACAGGGAATATAGAGGTTAGCCTTCACATAGAAAGTCCAGGTACAGAGTAATTAATCTAAAACAGATGTTTCAATGTCAGATATATTATTAAGCAGGAGAAGTCTTGGATTCCCAAGAGATACATGTATAGTTTTAGCAAAAAACACTGAGACACAATTCTGGTTTGGATTTGCCTGATGGACTGACAGCCATACTGTGTTATTATTATTTACATATGTAGGAAGCAGATATGCACCACATACATTTAACATATAGGGAGCACATCAACACCACTGCACTACATTTAAAGCTTTGCTCTTCTATATTTTTCTCACCAGAGTTTTTATGAACAACAGTGTTCAGTTTATTTTTGTGCTGCCAAAATTTTAAGCAAGATGCACTATGTATCTGAAAGACAAAATGATCATCCAGATAATGGGGGGGATAATGGAATACACTGAAAATTTCTCAGAGTTGTATGAGTATATCAGTGTCCAGCCTAGATGTGATGTTGGTCCTTTGGAAAGAACCGTGTGCTCAGCAGAATCAGTCCCAATCAGTTGAGAGCAGAGAGTAGATTAGTTTCCCATATATAGTTACTGTTTTGAAATGTCTCAAGCCAACTATTTAATTACTTGAATTTCACTCCTCAGCTCAAACCATCCATCTTGTTTCCACTACAGCTTGCACTGGAGCCTCTTGCAAAAACATGTTTTAAGTTAAATGAGTACAATTCAAGTTACCATTGTGTCTTCTAACAACTGAAACAGATTTCATGGCCCCGAGTGGCACAAAGGAGAGGAAGCATAAAGCTCTAACAACAAAGGCTAAAGAAAACTCTAAATGTAATCTTCTTCTTACATCAATGGAACTCATCCACGGTAAGCAGAGTGGAGATTGCCATCCAGGCTTTCAATCACATTTCATCACAAAACTGATTATTTACCATTATAATAGCAGTTGCAAAACAGATGAATCCCACACTTCTGTTTTCTGGAAACTTCACCACTTCCCACTTTCTGATACCACAAATGGAAGATAATTGTATGTTTCCTCCACAAATAGAGAGGGGAGAGAGAGAGAGAGGGAGGGAGGGAGGGAGGGAAAGCGTGTTGGTGGGAGTGCTCGGATAAGACACTTCTTTTAAAACATGCTAATCTCATCCTTATGAGATAATAAGGATGATATTATTATTTTTCTCCTCAGATGAACATTAGATCTACTTCCATTATGTTTCAAAACTATCTTGAGGAAAGAGCAAAAAAGAAGGAACTAGCTGGTTGCCCAAAGTCTGGGAGAAAGTCTTTTTTTCATATTTTAACCATATCAATCTTGGATGATGACAAACCTCGCCTGATGGTGTTAAAACTGTGATGGGTTGAAGAAGGACAATAGAGTTGTTCTGATTGTCTGAAATGAAGAAGTTTCTCCAATGGGGATTTAATTTCTTTTAAGTCTCTAGATAAAATCCTGAGAGTGATTCCACTTAATCCATTATCTTCTTCAACAACCATATTAAATTTGGTTAAGCAACATATTAATATAATCTCTTATCAATATATCACAATTCTCTCGTAGACTCTCTTTCCACATAATTCTGTTTTGTTATTCCCCCCCCCCTTCATTAATTTATTTTCTTATTTATAATTTAAATTTCTATGGGCATCTACTTGTCATATATTCTGGGCAGCTTGCAAGGATTAAAAGAGAACCAATATATTAAAACACAAGGAAAAATGGTCACGCCATGAGAAAAACTGTAACCATAGTAATATATAATCATCCCCTCCGCATCCTAGCTCAAAACCTTGTGAGAAATCTGTTTTGGTTTTTTTTAGCTGTTCCTGGTCAGGGCTGCCTGAAACTTGTGGGGAATGCCGACCTACAAGTTGGTATTGCTTTAGAAATGAGACACAAAGCATGGTTACCCTGGTGGATCTTACAGGATGGGCAAAAACAGTTTGAGAAACATGGTCCTTCAGATATCCATTGTCTATGCCACTAAAGACGAAATGTTCTCACAGTCAAGTGAACTCATGGCCATCTGGTCTTGCTAGGGTTGAGTTTAGGCTTGTACCATCACACTCACAGACTCCAGGCATTGGGAAAGGGCCTTGACACTCAGCCAGGAGTCAAGATATATATGACCTGGTTCAATGGCTTCCTGTAGATGTTATATTGGTAGGTGAAAGCATTGATTCTTGTGGCATTCTGCTAACAAGTGGCGTTGGACTTGACTTCTCACATCCTCTTAACACTTACTGGATTAGGCTATGGAGAAAGACCACTGCAACGCTATGCCTCTCACTCTCAGTCCATTCAGCTGGTATGGAAGGATCCATGTATTGAATGGTATCTGAGAGATCAAGGAGAACTGTGACCCTCCCCATCCTAATTTTGCCAAGTGCAATCAGTGCTATTCGGTACTGTATTGCGAGCAGAAGACTGAATGAAAAGAGTCCAGGTAATCTGGTACTTCCTTTTAAAGTTGCAATCAGAGAGTGAAATTTTTTCTGATGGTCAAGTCTTCCCCGTTACATCACAACTGACATTCAATGTGTTAAAGCACATAAAATATTGGAGTGACGCCATTTGGCCTCGTAAAGTTCTCCCTATTAATAATAGTATTTCATTAGTAGTCTAATTAGAGTTTTAATTCATGATGGAATAAAATGAAACCATTGTGTGTCGTTTGTTGAAGTTATCCTTCACAAATTGGAGATGCCTGGAATAATCCATACAACTGACAGACTTGAACCCTCTTCTTCTAAGCATGTGTGTGAATTCACAGGTGTTAAATTAAAAAGAGAAAGGGTCTCCTGTTGAACCCATTGCAAAAACATATTGAAATTTGACAGGGCAAACATGAAACATAAGACTAAAACAAAATTTAAACAAAGCTTTTTTCATGATCTATAGCAAGGCCAAAAGATTTACTCATACAGAAATGTCACACAAATTACTTTTAATTTACTAAATAGACTGGCTTGCCTTTTTCTATTAAAAAGTGATGAATGTTTAAAGTGAAGAAATGCCCCCCAATTAGCAGCGCATATATTCATAAATATGTAATTTATTAAAACAGTTTTCTGTTTCTTTGCACAGAAAAGCACTGTGCAAACTAAAGCATAAAAAAAGGATACAATTAAATGATGGGCATTTAACAATATCGGCGTGACTGCTCTAGCTGTTCAAAAATTGTGAGTCTATCATATTCAAAATGATTCATTTAAAACGTACAAAACTTGTATTATTTTTATTGCCAAACAAATGGAAAAACCTAAACACTGGGGACATTTAGATAGACAACTCAATTTTGACGGCATACGAGTCAATAAAGATAACAGCCTCTGAATAGTTGGGTTTCTTCATCTTTAGACATGCCCAAGCACTGAACACAGAATGCTACCTTCAGTTGGATGAGCTGACCTGAATTTGGCAGCCTTCAAACTAACCGCAAATGTAATTTCCAGGATTTATTTCATTCAACAATCACACTGGCAGGAATTTTAGGATTTGCAAGTCTAATGTATCTAAAATGCAGCGGCACAGAGACCTGAGTATTACAGGTAGTCCTTGACTTATGACCACCATTGGGATCAGATTTCCGGTTTTAAGTCAAAGACACGCATGTGATTGGATCTGATTTTGTGAATTATGGTGGTCATTAAGTGAATCACTGGAGTATGAATCCATTCTTCCAAATGGGCACGTGACCGTGGAAAACTGCAACCAATTGTGGTCACATGATTGTGGGGATGTGCATATGGCATGACATATTATGATAGCCAGAAGTGCTTTATGGCCCATAAGCAATAGCACTTAGACTTATATACCACTTCACAGTGCTTTACAAATTTCTCCAAGCAGTTTACAGAGTCAGCATATTGCCCCCAACAATCTGGGTCCTCATTTTATCAAATTCAGAAAGATGGAAGGCTGAGTCAACCTTAAGCCGCTCAGAATCAAACTCCTGGAGTGAGCAGTGAGTTAGCCTGCAGTACTGCATTCTAACCACGGGGCCACCATGGTTTTAATATAATATAATAAGGCACACATTCCAAGTCCATTGCAATTTAAAATGGTCATTAAGCGGCCAGTCGTAAATCAAGGACTACCTGCATTAAGCTTGCTATCAGGCTTTTGGTAACAATCTACAAATACTCAGTCTTACAAATTGGCAAAAATAATCAGAACACAAAATACAAACTAGATGATCATGAACTTGTTGATGATCCTCACTCAGTAAAGGACCTTGGAGTACTCATCTCTAATGATCTAAGTGCTAGAGCCCACTGCAACGGCATTGCTAAGAATGCATTAAGAGTGGTTAACCTAATCTTGCGAAACTTCTTCTCTGGTAATATTGTACTTTTAACCAGAGCATACAAAACATTTGCTAGACCAATTCTCTCATTCTCTCGACCAATACAGCTCATCTGTCTGGAACCCACACTACATATCAGACATTAACACAATTGAGAATGTCCAGAGATATTTCACGAGAAGACTACTACATTCCTCTGTTCGCAACAGAATACCTTATGCCACCAGACTTGAAATTTTGGGACTAGATAATTTAGAACTACACCGCCTTTGATCTGACCTAAGTGTAGCACAGAAAATTATCTGCTACAATGTCCTACCTGTCAATGACTACTTCAGCTTCAACTGCAACAATACACGAGCTCACAATAGATACAAACGTAATGTAAACCGCTCCAAACTTGATTGCAAAAAATTCAACTTCAGCAACAGAGTGGTCAATGCCTGGAATACATTACCTGACTCTGTAGTTTCTTCCCCAAACCCCCAAAACTTTAACCTTAGACTGTCTACCGTCGACCTCACACCATTCCTAAGAGGTCTGTAAGGGCCGTGCATAAGTGCACCATCGTGCCTACCGTCCCTGTCCTAATGTACCCATGTATTCATAAAACTTCTTGTACTCATAACCATGCTTGTACTTCTTATATATGCACAATCATGTTTATACTTTGTTTGTAATCATATACACGTTTGACAAAATAAATAAATAAATAAATAAAATTAATTCAAGAACAGATCTTTGAATGGTAAAAATTATTAAGATGAAACTTAAATAACAACATAATAATTCTAGTGAGTACTTTTAAATGAAACAACAACAACTATTTTTAAGCAAGTGTTTGGGGAAGTCTTGGTCTTTTTTATCATTTTCTTCTGCATCTGCTGATGGTTTTGGAAGTGGCTACTAGACTTCTTATCAGTCTCTCTTGGTAGCTGAGACAGCATTCTTCTTTTAACCATGTCTGGTCTTTGACGAGAATTATTTTCAGCATCTTGCCTGACTTTCATTACCTGAAAATTAAACTTCAAAGCACACTATTAATTCTACCATCAGCATATAGGCACTCCATCCTGCCCTTTAGAAATCATAGCCTTGAATAAAACCCTCAGGAATGAATGAAGAGGTAAGAAGTAAAATTTATTTCATTTACATTAAGACAAATGTTTTTGAGGAAATTGATGGCCATCTAAATCTTTGGTCATTTAAATCATTAAAAACCAACCACCTTAATCTTGATCCAACAAAAATGTATTAATTCATTTAGGTTTGTAAAAAGATGGATTATGAATTGCTGCCATTTTCTTTTGAACTACTTTTCCTATTATTCAATTAATTTTTTTGGGCTACATTTTACAAATTTCTGTTTCCAGTTCTTGCATTAAATGGTTATCAAATAGGCAATCAAATAGAAACCATATAGGGACTAGAGGATTTCAAGAAGCTTGCTTCATCAGATATCATTCTGTTGGTGAATTGCATACTGATTTGAAAGAAGCCAAGTACGGCTTATTTCATGTTTAAAAAGTGCAATTCCTTCTAAATTGCACTCAGCCGCCCTGAGTCCCTCGGGAGTTGGGCGGCATATAAGAATGATTCATAAATAAATAAATAAAATAAATAAATGAGAGTAACTTTGCCTTCTCCGTGATTTCCTTTTGTGATGTGAAAAATTCATATCATTTACATCAGTACAATGTTTTTGAGGATTCAGGTATATTCATGATATGAATATACATACTATAGTAAAATCAGCAATCATCTCTTGTTACCAAGAAAGTAGTTATATGGCTGTCTGCCATTTATTAACATGTTACTGGAAAGCTCATTAATTATATATATATTTAATTAAAGGTACTGGTTTTAAAAAAACCATAACATTAAATTGGTCTCACTTCAGAAGACAGGATTTAGATCTCTGCAAATTAATTGAGGTATATACTAAACTGTTTAACTGTGACTGAACAGTTGAACAGTGTAAGATACAGGCCAGTTTAAATATGCATTTAGTTAATATGTACATATTATATTAACATATATGTAATTAAATAATGAAACTTAAGGATATGAAAATGCAAATATACATGGATTGTTTTTAAGTATTGTGTCTTATAGTAAGCATTTTGACAGAACCAGAACCCTTTTTTCCCCTGGTGAAAATTTAACCTGGTGGTTAAATGCTCGACTGCAGGCTGACTGCTAGTTCAGCAGTTCAGCTGTTCAAATCTCACTAGGCTCAAGGTTGACTCAGCCTTCCATCCTTCCGAGGTCGGTAAAATGAGGACCCAGATTGTTGGGGGCAATATGCTGAACTCTGTAAACCGCTTAGAGAGGGCTGTAAAGCACTATGAAGCGGTATATAAGTAAAGTGCTATTGCTATGTCAAACCACCCCCCCCATTCCAAATGTCTACAATCTAGAACTACTTATGAACGTATTGTATGGGCAATGATTGATATGGTCAAGTGAATGGATTAATTTGTGCAGTATGCTACCTTGAAATATTTTTGGATGCTCTCCACATTTTGGGGAAAAAGGATATATTCTATTTTATTTTTCATCAATTCAATAACGATAGGCAATGAGCAACATGGTGCCTTAAAGGTGGACCTTTCGCCTCACAATCAGGAGGCTGTGAGTTCAATCCTAGGTAGCGGCAGATATTTCTCTTTCTGGGCGCAAAGAAAAAATGTCTGCTGTGAGCTCCACATAGGCATCAGGAAGGGCATCTGGCTAATAAACACTCAGGTCCATTCAGTTGCCCTAACTCCACTCGATGCAAGGAATTACAGGATCATTTAAAGAACCCCCCCCCCCCCAATGATAGTCAATGCATGTGATGTCCAGCTTCTGATGCCCAGACTGTTCCAGGCAATAGGATTATATATACAAGACTCCTGGTTTTACTTCAGATATATGACATGGGCAGAGAATACTGTTGCTCTTGAGGAGAAAGCGGCAGATGTAGGGAGAACCATAGATGACGCCACCCTGTTGTTGATAACTCTTTTCTATGTTTCCAAGTAAAAGGATGAGGGTGGGTTTTTTTTGTAAACTGATTGTTTCATATCCCCTCTCAAACTTTGAGCTGTTTAAAATGCCCCAAAGAAGGTTTTGCAGATGCTTGTGAAACTGTATATGTTTTCTTTTCCCTTCAGTGCTCTGCTCGGTAGCCTGATGATCGATCTTCTTGACAGGTCATTTGACTTCTACTTTATCCTTTTTGAAAGGTTGTCACTTGAACTGAAGTTAGTCCTGGCATGATATATCCCCTGAGCCTGCAGTCCCCAAGCCATTTGCTAGAGATTGTGCATCCCTGAAATGGACTGAACTTCCTTGCAATAAATATAGCCATAGGATTCTCTGGCTGTGAAAGAGTGCCGTAAATGAAACCAGCTCCATGCAGCCTGGCCTCAGCCGTGCATAGGGGATAATAATGTCAACCTATACAGTATTTATCCCAAAGGAAGATGGCATTGAATTTAATATGAACTTTTATCTCCTACCATAAAATGATTACCGTATTTTTCGGAGTATAAGACGCACTGGAGTATAAGACGCACCTTAGTTTTTGGGGAGGAAAATAGGGGAAAACAATCTGCCTACCAGGTATTCTTCTGGCTAGCGTCCTTAGTCTGGTCAGCTTCAGCACATTATTTTATCCCCTGGTTAGGACTTAAAAAAACCTTCTTCTGAGAGAGTAACAATGAAAGAGCCTGCAAGCAGGAAAGAGCTGGGAAGATAGTTAGCACCTGGTTAGGGCTAGAAAAAAACTTCTTTGGAGCAAGTAGAGCAATGAAAAAAAACCCTGCAAAGACTTAGGGCTGGAAAAACATTCTTTGGAGAGAGTAACATTGAAAAAGCCTGCAAGCTGGTAAGAGCTGGGAAGATCGTTAGCACCTGGTTAGGGCTGGAAAAAACCTTCTTTGGAGCAAGTAGAGCAATGAAAAAAAAAGACTTAGTGCTGGAAAAACATTCTTTGGAGAGAGTAACATTGAAAAAGCCTGCAAGATAAGAGCTGGGAAGATCTGTTAGCACCTAGTTAGGGCTGGAAAAAAAAGCTACATTCGAAGTATAAGACGCACCCAAATTTTCAGCCACTTTTAGGGAGGAAAAAGGTGCGTCTTATACTCCGAAAAATACGGTAAATAGAAAACATTATTCCACTTCTTTTTTGTATTTTAAAATAATGTTCTTATTTTAATTATAATTATATAAATTATATTTATTTAATTATATAATTAAAATCTTATTTTAATTGTAACATTAATCTTTTTTTAAGGTAAATACAACATCTTCCTAAATTGTTGGAAAAGGAGCTGAAGTTACTTGAAAACCTTTAGTATATAGCATTTTCATTAGCATTTCCTCCCATATTGGGCTGGATAAGGACGCAAAACGGGTGACTTTACATCGTCCTCATTGGCAGATTGAAATTCTCATTTCTGCCTGGTTTTTCTGTTTGGTTTTTAACTTCTTCATAAAGTCTCATTTAGATATTTGTCCTTGTCTCAAAAATGGGGGAGGAAAAAAATCAGTATTTGATTATTTAGTTAGAGGAAGCTTTGAGGGATCTCCAAGAGAAGTTCAGAGCCACCTTTGGACAATTGGTTAATCCCTGATACAAATGCTAAGTGTTATTCAGCACCAGTCAACAAGATTAGTTTGCTATGTAAAACAACAGGGAATGTGAACCTATAATTTCAGTGCTTTTTTTTTCCAGGAGAAGAGTACAAACTCTTGTCTATCTACTTCAGAGGTGGGTTCCTGCCGGAGCTGTCCGGTATGCAGCTCCGGTAGGGAGCGACGGATTTCGCAACCACTCCGGAGCCCTCTCTGCCGGTCAACCCGGCACATTGCCATTTTTTCCCGTGATTTTCAGGTGATTTTGCTTCTGCACATGCGTGAAAGCAAAATTGCACCAAAATCTCGTGAGCGGACACACGCGTGCGTGAGATTTTGGTGAGATTTTGCCTCCGTGCATGTGTGGAAGCAAAATCGCGCCGAAATCTCTCTTGCCCCCTCGTGAGATTTCGGCGCGATTTTGCTTCCACACATGCGCAGAAGCAAAATCACGCGAGGGGGCGTGCGCACGTAGTGAGCACGTGAACCCCCGAAGCATGGAGATGCACGCGCATGGCTCCGGCAGCAAGGTAAGTGAGCAACCCACCCCTGATCTACTTGCATAGAACATACATTCAAACTGTTAGGTGGACAGAAGCTGAGGAGATTGACAGGAGCTCACTGTTGAGTAGTGGGCGCAATTGAAGAGGCGGAACGCAGAATGTGTTTCAGCACTTTATTTCCAGTTGTGATCAGCAAGAACAAGGGCCAGCAGGCTGCCAGAGCTCTCCTTTTAAAGAGCTCCATCAGTCTGGTCAGCCACTGACAGCGGTTTATTTTTCCCGCCGCTAGATTAGCCAATCAGCAGCGGGTATGCAAATAGAGCTCCGTACGTCCGTACGCACACTCCGTCCGTCCGTCCATAACACTCACCCTGCTATGCAGCGCTTGGGCTCAAACCGCTGGAGCTTCAGCGTCACTAGGCCACTGAGCCACTGCACCTTCTCTAGCCATGATGAAAGGGGTGCAATGGAGATGAAGGATTAGATTACTACATTAATAGAAATGAACAGTTCACACATTTGTTTCATTTTTATTAATACTTTTATTATTTTAAATTTTATTTTATTATTTACTATTAATTAATTATTAGTTATTTTATTAATTCTGTTAATATGGATATCATGAATTAATTAAATTAATAAATTTAATTAATTGCAGGACCTAGTCAATATTTGCTGATTTGGAGAAGCTAAGCAGAATCAGGCCTGATTTGAATGAGGATGGAACGACATCAGGAAATCTCACAACCAAAAGTTATACTGGGAAGATTATAAAAATAGTGAGATCTAGTTTTCACACAGCTTGGGTTTCAACTTTAAACTACACATTCTCTATTGTTACTAAGAAAAAGATCCCAGAAAATGATAATGGCGAACCACTTTGGTATTGAGGTTAAGAAAGCTATACAACCATGTTCATTAAGTCACTAGAAGTCACATTTGACTCAAGATACTATTTTATTCTATTAGTCATTTGATTTGCAAGCAGCTTACTAGTGTAGTATCAGAAAGTGAAGAAGGTGCTGATATTTCCCAAGAATTGCACTACATGGACAAAACAACCACCAAAGATTACTTTTCTAAAAGCTTAGCTTGAGGCTTGAACTGGAGGTCCATCCAGATGTTCTGGGCATAATTCAGCTATGAAATTACCTGAATATTCTAATCTCTAAGCCGTATTTATGAGAAACTAACCCATATCTGATAGCTTAAAGAAAAATTTAAAACATTTGCATTACGATTAACAATGCAAATGGTCTGCCAAATTTATTTTAGTAGTGCAGTACAGGACTGCATTATTCAATTCAAAACTATTCAGGCATTACAGCAGAATGATTAAACTGATACAGCTGAATCCAGTTGTGCCTCCATTAAGAGAAGTTATTTAATTGGACAGAAGTTTCCATTTAGTAGAATAAGAACTTAAGATCATTACCACTCTCTACTCTCTTTCCCCCCTCCCACATCTCCAAATGTTTGTCAGAAGTTGCTTTTTTAATGGAGCAACAAAATTAGAGGTGTTATTTATAAATAGCAGTCAATTGACAGGTTAACAATGCAAGCACATCCACATGATCTGTGGATGTGCTATAAGTATATAACTATACGAGGGGTCCCCAACGCCTGGGCCATGGCCCACTACCGGGCCTTGAGCCATTTGGAACAGGGCTGCAGAAGTGATGGAGAAGCGTACAGATACATGTGCATCCCCATTTGCACAAGCAGTGGGCAAACGTTCACTCTATTTGTGCAAGCGGCAGGTGAGCGTGCCTGCCCCTCACACAAATAGAGCTGCGCATGTGTGCGCTTGCCTGCCACTTTTGCAAAACTATCTCCTCTATCCAGGGGTGAAATGTGAAAATTTTCCCTACCGGTTCTGTGGGTGTGGCTTATTTTGTGGGTGTGGCTTGGAGGTCAGGTGGGTGTGGCTTCAGGTGGGCATGGCCATGCGCTCATTTGAATGGGTGGGTGTGGCCAGGTAGTCATGTGACTGGGTAGGTGCGGCCAATTTAGCAGTCCATTTTGCCAGGGAGCAGGGGGTTGGACTAGATGACCGCTGAGGTCCCTTCCAGCCTTCGCTGTGCTGTTTCAAAGCATCCTCTGAAGCTGTGTCTAGTGCCAGCCAGGTTTGTGGTCCTCCCTCTCTCCCTCCCTCCCTCCCTAATTTCTTTCTTTCTTTCTTTCTTTCTTTCTTTCTTTCTTTCTTTCTTTCTTTCTTTCTTTCTTTCTTTCTTTCTTTCTTTCTTTCTTTCTTTCTTTCTCTCTCTCTCTCTCTCTCTCTCTCTCTCTCTCTCTCTCTCTCTCTCTCTCTCTCTCTCTCTCTCTCTCTCTCTCTCTCTCTCTCCCCCCTTCCAGCCACCAAGAGTCCTTCCACTAGCCACATTGGACTTCTACGAGTTCAAGCGGCAGCTAAATGAAAACAAACAGGGTAACCAAGCATGGTTGGGAGCAAGCAAGTCGGCCGGGTTCAATGCGAGGGAGAAAGAGAAGGGTTGGGAATCCTTGTGCACCCAGCTGCCTCCTCGTCTTTACCATCCCCCTCCCTCCACCTAATTTGGCACGAGTTTCGTTGGGCGGAGGGGAAGGAAGTGAGGCTCCAGAAGAGCAGCAGCAGCGGCGGCAGCTTAAGGGGGAAGGGCAGGAGCGACCAGCCGGCTCGGGTGCACCGGGCAGCAGGACAGTATTTGCTGCCCGCTGCTCCTTCCCCTAGCCACATTGGACTTCTACAAGTTTGAGCAACAGCTAAATAAAAACAAACAGGGTAACCAAGCATGGTTGGGGGCAAGCAAGTCAGCCGGGTTCAATGCAGAGGGAGAAAAAGAAGGGTTGGGAATCCTCATGCACCCGGCAGCCGGCTCTTCTTTACCCCCTCCCTCCACCTAATTTGGCACGAGTCTGAAGTGGTCCATGGGGGGGGAGGAAGCGAGGCTCCAGAAGAGCAGCGGCGGCAGGGCAGGAGCAACAGAGGAAGGGCAGGAGCGACCGGCCTGCTCGGGCGCAGGGGGCAGCAGGGCGGGGAGGAAAGCAGGAGCTACCTCCTCCTCCTGCCAGCCTCGCGCTCCAGGCAGCGTCCAGCATTTCAGCGACTTGCCCTGAACATCAAGGGCCGCAGTTGCAAACTAGGGTGTGTGATGTGTTACTGTGTGTGTATGGGTGGCATGGCGGCTCGGAGATTGTGTGCCGCCACACCGTTACTTGGGAGGTTTCTTTCTTCACCGGCTCTGCTTGAGAAGAGCGAAGACCACTGGGTGGCTTCAAGGGCCCTGGCAATGCCCAGCTTCCCGCTGCTGCATGAAATATACAAAGGCAAGCGGGCCACTTTCCGGCGCTCCTGCCAATGCTGGCGCTTGGCCAGCTCCTCTTTTTTTCCTCCGAGTGCGGGCATTGCCGGTCTGTGCTTTTGGCCTGCAAGTTGCGGCCAGGAGGAGGAGAAGGCGCAGCCACCGCCACGTAAGGCAAGAGTGGTTGGCAGCCAGGCCGAGCGGGGCAAGCCAGCTTGTGGTCCCTGAAAGGGGCGGGCCATGTGGGCTGGGCTGTGCCCGCTCATGTCCATAGCGGAGCATTGGTCCAATGGTGGTGTGCCAGCAACAGCAGGCTGGGCGACTTGCTCCTTCGGCTGGCTGCTGGCTGGCTGGCTAGATGCTGCCTGGAGTGTGAGGCTGGCAGGAGGAGGAGGAGCCGCTGCTGCTTCTGCAAAGGCAGGCCATTCGCGCTGGCAAAGGTTGATCCAAAATGGGGTGCAAGGGCGCATGTGCAGTGGACGCACGTATGCGCAGTGTGGGGCACAGGCACAGTGTGGGGCGCAGGCATGCATGGGGTGCGCATGGTGTGTGTGCGCAGGGGCACACGCATTGCATTATGGGTGCTGGCACACGGGAGTGCTGGTGCGCATGCACGTACTTTTGGCACACGGCGACAAAAAGGTTCGCCATCACTGATTTAGGGCCACAGTCTTTTGAAAACTTTTGCAGAATCCTGTTGAGATGAATGAGAAATATACTTTTACTGCACTCTTTGAAAGTCTGGTTCATTTTAACAAAAGTCCAGGTGGAAAATGTCATTGTTCTCCTTCCCCAAACTGATACTTTCTAAATGCGTTGAATTTTAACTCTCATAACCACCAATCGCTATTTGGCCATGCTGATTGAAGTTTATGGGTCTGGAAATGCAGCACATCTGGAAGGTATCAGGCCAGGGAAAGCTATTGCAGTTTCCTTTGAAAATATAGGACAATATTAATATGTTGCAAATACAAATTTGACAAGAAAGCGGCACTGTGAAATATTTGCTTTCTAAGGACACAATGCCATTTAGAAATGGCAGGTTGTTTTGCTTTTTTACATTTAGTTCTTCTACCTTTCAGGTACCCGGAACTCATGATTTAAGGCAGGGTTGGGCAAGTGTGTGGTCTTCCAGATGTTGTCGGACCGCAGCTTCTATTTTCTCTCTCACCATCAGCTCGTGAATGCTGAAGGGATTCAGAGTTCAGCCACAGCTGGAAGGTCACACATGGCCTAGCCCCTGAGGAAAACTAAAAATTGAAATATAACATTGTCTCGTGATACATATATGTGTGTGCATAATAACGTATGTGCCCATTTTAGAATATTTTTTTTAAAATTATATCACCAGCCCATCAATCTGATAATTGAACAGCCATGGAACTAAAAGGCAGTAAAAACATTCACAGATGTCATAAAACAGTTAAGAGTGGAGGAGACCAATTCAAGTTCTTTCTTTCTCAAGCATGTTAGCCCATGTAAGTGTGAAAAGCTGTTCCTGCCAGACCCCCAATTTTCTAAGTGCAATCCAAAATCACAGAATTTCATGACTTTTGTAGAGATTGCGGTGGAGCTGTCTGTAAATAGAACAATCAAAGTTTCTGACTGGGTCCAATCCAAACCATCTGCCGATCAGAGGGGGAATTAGCTCGAAGCACCAAGTAGTTTGGGAGAACATGCGTGTTTCTCTCACCCTCTGCCTAGCAGCAGATGTAGAGGGGTTTTTTTTGAGAAGTGGGACGATTTGCTAAGATTTGCTTCCATTGTATTCAGAATTGGGGCATCAAACTTTGCCAGGCTGAAACTCTTCCGTGTGAGTCAAAGAGATTACAGGTAGTCTTCGACATACAACAGTTCATTTAGTGACCGTTCTAAGTTACAACGGCACTGAAAAAAATGAGTGATGACCACTTTTCACACTGATGACCGTTGCAGAATCCCCATGCTCATGTGATCAAAATTCGGACGCTTGGCAACTGACTCGTATTTATGACGGTTGCAGTGTCCCCGGGGGTCATGTGATCTCCTTTTGCGACCTTCTGACAAGCAAAATCAATGGAAAAGCCAGAATCAACTGCAGTGATTCACTTAACAACTGTGGCAAAGGAAAGTTGTAAAATGGGGTAAACCCCACTTAGAATTTTTGGGTTCAATTATAGTTGTAAGTCAAGGGTTGCCTGGACTATTTCAGAGATATAGAATAGAATAGAATAGGATTCTTTATTGGCCAAGTGTGATTGGACACACAAGGAATCTGTCTTTGGTGCATATGCTCTCAGTGTACATAAAAGAAAAGATACATTTGTCAAGAATCATGAGGTACAACACTTAATGATTGTCATAGGGTACAAATTTGGGAATACAAATAGTCCTTGCTTAATGACCACAATTGCGAGTGGAATCTTGGTCATTGAGTGAAGTGGTTCTTAAGCGAGATGTCACATGACCGCTTCCCAGCACTCCTTATTGCAGTTATTAAGTGATCTCATGGGACATTAACCGAACACACAGAGCTAAAATCCTTCTCTCCCTGCCTCTCCCTCTCTGCAAAGCTGCAGGCATGGAGAGCAGCGGTGGGTTGCTCCCAGTTCGGACTGGTTCTTAGAACCTGTAGGGCCGGCGGCAGAAGGCTCCGCCCACCCGCCCGGGATGCTCCGCCCACCCGCCCGGGACGCTCTGCCCACCCGCCCGGGATGCTTCTGTGCATGTGCAGAAGCGTCATGCGCGCGTGCGAACCAGTGGCAAAATTATTTACAACCCACCACTGATGGAGAGGCAGGGAGACAAAGGGAAGGAGAGGCTGTAACACAAGAATTTTACCATACTATAATCCATGGGCAGGCAGGGAGAGGCAGGGAGCTTTTAGCATATGCAAAAACCCATGCCTAGGCACAGAGAGAAGAGGCGTTTTCTTGCTAAGATTCTTGACTCCCTCCAATTTTCTCCATTTTTAAACATCTTCCCCAAACTGCTTCATCCTTTGGCATTGGGTCAAGTATCATCAGTATGCCGATAATAAACAGTCATTCACCTATGTTTTGGGGCAACTGAGTGAGGCGCTCTCTTAGTTCTGCCTCAATAGCTTAAGGTTGTGAGAGTCTGGATGGGAAAACAGGCGTGTACATATCCCAAACTAGATCAAACAACAGTAGCTCTTAGCTCTCTGGGATCCTGTTTTGGGGATCTTCCACCCCTGGCTCTGAGTGAGATTGAGCTTCTCCACTTGAAGCTGATAGAATATTTATTTATGTATTTACACTATTTAAACATATTTCTATCCCACTCTAACCCAAAAGACTCTCGGCAGCTTACATACAATAAATATACAATTAAAACATCCACCGTAAAAATAATCTGACAATGATAAATAGGAATCATAAACAGAATTAAACAAAAGCCACAAAATACTCTAAGAATGGAAAATAAACATTGCATCAGGTGGTTTTCAGAATCTTTTGAAAAATCAACGCAGAGAGGTCCTACTTTCTTCCTCTCTGTCTTCTTTTGAAGCTGGATGGGGCACGAGAAAAGCTCTGGCTGCACTGGTGCAAAAGAAGGCAGAGCAGAAGACAGCCTGGCTGAGGCAATGCAGGGAGTCCTCAACTTATGACCACAGCTGAGCCCAAAGCTTCTGTTGCTAAGTGAGACAGTTGCTACATGAATTTTATCCCATTGTACAACCTTTCTTGTCACAGTTGTTAAGTGAATCACCAGCAGTTGTTAAGTTACCGTATTTTTCGGAGTATAAGACGCACCGGAGTATAAGACGCACCTTAGTTTTTGGGGAGGAAAATAAGGGGAAAAAATCTGCCTACCAGGTATTCATCTGGCTAGCGTCCTTAGTCTGGTCAGCTTCAGCACATTATTTTATCCCCTGGTTAGGACTTTAAAAAACCTTCTTCGGAGAGAGTAACAATGAAAGAGCCTGCAACCCAGTAAGAGCTGGGAAGATCGTTAGCACCTGGTTAGGGCTAGAAAAAAACTTATTCAGAGCAAGTAGAGCAATGAAAAAAACCCTGCAAAGACTTAGGGCTGGAAAAACATTCTTTGGAGAGAGTAACAATGAAAAAGCCTGCAAGGTAAGAGCTGGAAAGATCTGTTAGCACCTAGTTAGGGCTGGAACAAAAAGCTACATTTGAAGTATAACCCAAATTTTCAGCCACTTTTAGGGAGGAAAAAGGTGCGTATTATACTCCGAAAAATATGGTAGTAACACAGTTGTTAAGTGAATCTAGCTTCCCCATTGACCTTCCTTGTTAGAAGGTCGCAGAAGATGATCACACGACTCCAGGACACCGCAACCGTCATAAATATGAGTCGGTTGCCAAGCGTCTGAATTTTGATCACGTGACCATGGAGATGCTGCAATGATCGAAGGTGTGAAAAACAGTCATAAGTCACTTTTTCAGGGCTCTTGTAACTTTGAATGGTCACTAAATGAAGCACAGAGTTGGCAGGCAGGTCAGGTGACAGGGAACAGGGAATGGATTGAGAAGAATTCATAACAATGTCATGTTTACGTGGTGATTGCCTAAATCAGTGTTCCCCAATCTAGGGCCCTCCAAATTTCTTTGGTTTTAATCTCCCATAAATCTCACATCATATTAAATCAAAATGATGGGAGTTTAAGATCAACATATTTGCAGGGCCCCACATTGGAGAATGTTAAGTTCTGGTACTGAAGAGGCTGGAGGCAGTGTAGTGACTAACAGCTCTTTATTGAATACAGTCAGGTCCCAGCAAAGGAACAAGCCTGACAGCCCTCTCTTATACAGAGGGTTGCCGGCTGGTTCAACCAATCAGCGATCTCCATTTTCCCGCTCTGCAAAGCGGACCTTGGTGTAAACAGTTTAACTTCAGGTTTAACCTTAATACATAACAGAGAACATTTATGATAGTTTGGGTTTTTTAACATGAGAAGTGAGGAAGCTTATTTCAGCTAGCATTTGTCTGGAGAAATATAATGTGTAAATCCGGAACTCGCTGCTATAATAGATTCGATTTTTGTGACTGCAGAAGCTGCAAAACTGGTCTCACAAGCAAGAGTGTTGAGGCTGACTTCATTTGCCAATTCACACATTGCATTTCCCCATGTAAATGTGAAGTAGGTTAAGACCGCTCCTCAAGAAAAGTGGGGTAGAAAAAGAGGGAAGCACTGTTTGAACCAGCCCATGGAAGCTTCTTTCTGTTTAGAAAGAATGCAGACATTTAATCTTACAATGTGTAGAAATTTTCTGACTCAAAAATAAAAAGCAGATGTGCCTTATTCCTCTATTTTGGGAGACTGATGTTCATTTGGGTCAGTTAACTCTTTGTGGTCTGTGAAAGGGATCAGAATAATACAATGCATATCATGACTGGCTTCACACTAGGGGAAGGGAGCATTTATTAAGGTATTTATAGCCTGCTTTTCAAGGTCAATTGCTTCCATCCAATGCTAAAAATGTAATTAAAGAAATATAAATACATTTTGAAATAGTATCGTCGTTTTTATCTTTCTTTCTTTTTTTTAAGATTAATTTTATAATTTTAAAGCAGACTCTCACCACAACAAAGCAACTAAACGAAACTAGTTTAAACTAGTTCAAAGCAACTGAAGCAGGGTGGATGAAGAATTCAACAAAAGGAAACAACACATTTTTTTAAAAGGCAGCAAAAATGCTATTAGCAATGATAGGAAAAGTTTCTGACTGCCCAGAAACACATACAGAATTGTATTATAGAATAGAATAGAATTTTTATTGGCCAAGTGTGATTGGACACACAAGGAATTTGTCTTGGTGCATATGCTCTCAGTGTACATAAAAGAAAAGATACATTTGTCAAGAATCAGGTATAACCCATGAGCTGTGGACTGCAATTACTGTTACCTATTTTGTTGTGTCCCTCCAGGGAGGAAGAGAGCTTACCCATTGATTGCTGGCACTCCCCAGTTAGTCCTATTTGGCAACCGGCATCCAAGATACTTCCTTATTCTTCCCTCACTAGCCACTTTCACTAAGAGATTTCAAATTTCAGTTCCAGTTTCAAAGCAGCCAATGGCCGCTTGCCCATTGGACCTTGCCTCCAACTGACTAAGTGCAAGGGACAGAGAGAGGGAGGAAAGAGGGCGAGTGTTGTGTATGAGGCGTGGAAATAACCAGGCGAGATGGGAATACTGAACAATTAGCCTTTATTAAGGCTCAGCGAAGGAACAGCAACAATAAACCCCGAATGAAGCAACTGGAAGGAAAAATCTCCTCAGCCGTGCTTGACAACTCTTTTTATAGTGGCTGTCAAACGTGGCAGCCAATGAGCGGCCAGGAATCTCCCGCTCAGTAGCCGAGCCGCTTTTAACCAATCAGTGGCTGCAACAGCGGCTAGCAACGTCCAGGGGGATGTAACAGTGAGGATATGCGCACCCCATGTTCCCTTGTACCACACAATTTACAAGTTTCTGGGAAGTGTAGTTGGAAGGCATGGTGGCACTGACGTATAATTTTGCCAAATTTCATTCCCATAGGAGGGTTCTTGACTTTGGACTCATTCTGTAAGTTAGTCTGACGTATGTTGATATAGAAAATTATTAAAGTTGAAGGTTACAAACTACCAAACAGACACAAGAGTTTTAATTTAATTTGTATATAAATTCCCCAGAGTAATGGAGGCTGTTCTCGGAACTGATCTTACTGGGATAAGAACATATTTCTTTTATATGCTCACATTTTTATCATTGGGAGTATGTTGATGGACTGAATTGTCATTAAAATAATGATCAAGTATGCAGACTAGCCAAAATGAGATTTTTTTTGGCCTATGTTTTTCATAAACCATCTATGTGACCTTATTTTTTATCCCCTCTTACTAGGTCAGGATGCTAGCTGTATTATCTGAGAGATAGGGTCAGTGAATATAAACAATCTGGTTTACTGGGCCATAGGTTCTTGGCTGATTCTGTGTAGGGAGAAGGCAGGGAGAGTATATTTATCACCACAAGTGAAAGAGGATGAAACTGAAGGCAGAAAGAACTGAATCCTTGTTTTGGAACTGCTAATGTAAATGAGGACCTGTGACCGGCTTAAATGTTGAGTTTCAACATTTGACATTACATTCGGCAGCAATGTTAGCCAAGGATATCTTCAAGAGCAAAGCTATGCATGTACAGTAGATCTTCATATACATAGGCCACCTGAAGCCTTGATGTCCAATAAAAAGCAGTGGTGGGATTCAAATGATTTGACAACCGGTTCTCTGCCCTAATGATTTCTTCCAACGACCAGTTCACCAAACTGCTCAGAAAGTTAACAACCGGTTCTCCCGAAGTAGTGCGAACTGGCTGGATCCCACCACTGAATCAAAGATTTCAGATTTTCCAAAGGCCTACAGATAGACCAATTTATTTATCCAGTGCCAGTCACGAGTGCTCCTGTGGCCCAGTAAACCAAACCGTGCTACGATCCTCACCTAAAATGTCAATAGTAGAGATAAGATCAGAGAAGTTGTGAAAGAATTTAATCCCACCTTGGGAATGGGTGAGCAATTAAAAAGAATTTTAGGAAAAGATTACTCACTCCTGAGATAGAGAAAGGTGGAAGAGAATATTTGCCATTCAGAACTGAACGGTGGGGACCTTGGTGCTCTCTGAGCTTGGTGGTTTACTTGCAGACGTTTCATTACCAAACTAGGTAACATCATCAGTGCTGGAAGGGAGTAGGGCAGTGATGGCGAACCTATGGCACGGGTGCCACAGGTGGCACGCGGAGCCATATCTGCCGGCACGCGAGCCGTTGCCCTAGCTCAGCTCCAGCGCACATGTGTGTGCCCACCAGCTGATTTTTGGCTCGCGCGGAGACTCTGGGAGGGCGATTTCGGCCTCTGGAGGGCCTCCAGGGTGGCGGGGGGAACGTTTTCGCCCTCCCCAAGCTCTAAGAAAACCTCTGGAGCCTGGGGAGGCCAAAAAACGGGCATACCGGGCCCACTGGAAGTTGGGAAATGGGGGCGTGGGGGGGTCACACACACATGCGCAGGGGGGTGGGGCAAGTGGGGGGGCTTTAAATTATAGGTGTGGGCACACACGCATGTGCGATAGCGCGCGCACGCACTATTTCGGCACCCGAGGAAAAAAAGGTTCGCCATCACTGGAGTAGGGTTTTCTCTTATTTTTATGGGCTAGTATACTAAGAACAAATCCTACTGCTTTCTAGCATGTTAACTAGTTTGATAATGAAACATCTGCAAGGAAACTACCAAGCTCAGAGAGCACCAAAGACCCCAAAGAGAAAAGTATGATAAAGAAACTAAAAATAATGCAATTTTGATTTTGTTTAGGATAAGGTAGGGTAGGAAGACAGTTGGATAGGCTTTCAGGATTCTGTTATTCTATCCAAAACAATAAAGAACTTCTGTAGAATTCCTGTTACACCTGTTTCATGATTTTGCTTACTTCCAAGGGCAACATCAATCTTAAAAGACTGTTGCCAAGATGAGATCTCCGTTCCCTCACAGAAGTTGTGATCATTTGTCTTCCTTTATTCTCTATGCTCTTTTAAGTATATATTTGTATCAGTTTTGTTCCTTTTCTTTCTTTCTTGAATTATAATAAATTAATAAATAAATTTACATAACAGCATTTCTGGTTATTTTCTGGTGAGATAGGAATTGAGAATGACACAAAACAAATTGGAGAAGGGTGAATTTCAAAGGAGGGCTATGTTTCATTTGCATTTTAATTCAAGTATAAATTTTGTATTAAGTAGCAAACAATATTAATTCCTTCCCAGTTCTTTCCCAAATGATTTACTGTGGTTAGAAGAAGATATGGGCACTGGATGACAGAAATACAGATGCCATGGCAGTGTAGAAATAATATTTGAGAAGAACCATATATTGAAGTCCTTCATAGGGTGAATTTGGGGCCTGCGATCAGCCTGTCTTATAAGCAACCCACTAAGCGTTGCTTTTTTGCTTTGAGAAATCTGTTTCAAACTTACAATTGCATGTCTGTCTGTCTCTCTGTCTCTGTCTCTGTCTCTGTCTCTGTCTTTCTCTCTCTTTCTGTCTCTGTCTCTGTCTTCCTCTCTCTGTCTCCCCCCTCTCTCCTCTCTGTCTCTGTCTCTGTCTCTGTCTCTCTTCAGGTAATCCTCGACTTACAACAGTTCATTTAGTGATTGTTCAAAGTTACAACAGCACTGAAAAAAAAACTGACTTATGACCGTTTTTCATACTTAGGACTATTGCTGCATCCCCAGAATTCAGATACCTGACAACTGATTCATATTTATGATGATTGCAGTGCCCCAGTATCATGGGATCACCTTTTGCGACCTTCTTACAAGCAAAATCAAAGGGGAAGCCTGATTCACTTACCAGCCATGTTACTAACTTAACAACTGCAGTGATTCACTTAACAACTGTGGTAAGAAAGGTCGTAAAATGGGGCAGAATTCATTTAACAAATGTTTCGCTTAGCAATTGTGGTCATAAGTTGAGGACTACCTGTATTTTATATGGCTACCCACTTGCAAAGCAACTTTGGTTGGTTACAGTTATATACAAACATGAAAACAAAAGCAGTAAAATAAACACAAAAACACCCAGAATGAAGTAATCAAATAATAGAACAATGCAATCAAAGGAAACAGAATAGCTAAGGTCAGCCATTATATATTGTACTCCATTCGGGAACCTTTCTTTCTGATAAGCTGTGCAGCTCTTAAAATCTTACTCACTACTAACATATTTTCAGTTTCATAATTCATGTTTTCCCCTAAAAGCTCTCAGTATGAGAAACGTATCTTTGTTTAGGAGTTCCTTGCTGAAACAAATCAGATTGGCACACCCTTGAGGATAGATCAGCTGCTTTAAAATGTAGTATTTTATTTATTGGTGGATATTTATTTGTTTGTTAGACTGATGTCCCACTTTTCACATAGCAGCTCAAAGTAACATACTGTATGGAATGTTTCCTACTCCTATTTTTCTGTACAACAACCCTATGAGGCAGGCTGGTTCTGAGCATTGATCCAAAGTCACCCAGTCAGCTTCCAGGGTTGAAAGAGAATAGAACCTCTGTCTCTTCTGCATTGCACGTTTACTAAAAATAGGCCAAGCACATACAAAAATAAGTAAAAAGATGGAGGAGACTGTAAACATGGCCAGAAAAAGATTATTATGAAAATTGTTTAACTGATACAGCAACTTTCACCAGAAAAATGAGCTTTATGAAAAATTGAAGAAATGTGCAACATTTAAACATATTTTTTTAAAAAACAATCATTACTATCATTATTAAAAGATACACATGATTACACTGTGGAATAAGGGAAGTAGATTGTCTGCAAGGTCTATAATAGGTCACAGCAGAAATGATCGATGAGTGTCTTTAAGCAGCTGTTATTTCTTCTAAGATGTATGACTGGCTTCTCCAATATTTCTTTCCCATGACTTAGGATGTAAACTTTCTGGCTTTGACCAATTTAACACTGATACATATCTGCAGTGCATGCATAATTTTCAAGCAGGCCAACAAAAATAATTGTCCCACTTAATGAAACTTTTTCAGAATCGACTCCACTCAATTATCCTAAAATGAAAGTTGTCTTGTCTGATCATTTAATCAGAATCAGCGCTGTCTAAATAAATAAAAAGGAACCTCAGCTCTACATGTTGTTAGCAAGGAGAAATGTATTGTTTTATCAGACAGCTAGGATATGAAGAACCCTTTTAAAGCCAATGGAAATATAGAAATTACAGAAATTGGGCAAGAAATCCTGCTTTTAATGGATGATTGAAAAATTGATAATGAATAGGGATGGGGATGGGGATAAGAAAAGAAACAAAATGTGAAGAGTCTATAGAAAATGGGAGTAAGAAGTCAATAACTAAATTGGTACTTGTTTTAACTCAAATCCAGTTGTCATGGCATAATACAGTACCAAAGTTTGTATGTATGTATGTATGTATGTATGTATGTATGTATGTATGTATGTATGTATGTATGTATGTACGTATGCACGCACGCACGCACGCGCACACACACACACACCAGATGGAGAATAATGTGAAAAACAAAGAATACATATATGGCAGTGTGTTTATTCGGAAATAATTCTCACGGACTTTCTAGATTTAATGTCCAACTAAGTGGTTAAAGATTGCAGAATGAATTTGAATTTACCCATTAAAATATAATTTATCAGTAGAGATTAGTGGGATGATAGAGTACAGTATCATAATCACAATGTTAAGCAATTAGCCCAATAGGACCATTAAATATAAAGAATTGCAATCAAGGAAAGGAAATGAACGAAGATAACATATGGCAGGAGGGTATAACAGTTTGAAAGACTTGGCTATTACCCATCTTTAAATCAAGAGATGAGTTAAACTGCCAATTGCATGGAAAACATATGGTTTAATTTAATTATGCTGAAGGATGTTACTCTGAGTACAGGACATCTATGTACTGTGAGTGAACAAAACAAGAAAATAAAAGTGATGAGATGTCTATTATACAGGGCATAATACATATCACATCTTACAATGTTCAGTGATATAGAATGATATCAAAAATGTAAAGGTGTACTACTAGAGATAGGGAACTATGACCCCTTTAAGACTGAACTGGCTCAGGAATTCTGGGAATTGAAGTCCACAGGTCATAAAAGGGCCATAGTTCCCCACCCCTGCTTTATACAGTAGCTGCAACACATCTAAGCTCTAATCCAGTGTTTCCCAACCTTGGCAACTTGAAGATGTCTGGACTTTAACTCCCAGAATTCCCCAGCCAGCGAATGCTGGCTGGGGAATTCTGGGAGTTGAAGTCCAGATATCTTCAAGTTGCCAAGGTTGGGAAACACTGCGAAATCCTTTGGAGAAAAACCTAATTACTCTGGAGACCATTAAAACCAAACTCCTCTGGTCTCATTCATTACCTACACTGACACCTTTGGCTGAGTCATCAAGGATTGAGAGGTATGTGATCACTGTCATTATATATAAAATAGAAATAAAAGGATGATTCTCAAAACTATCAGCAAACTCTATGTAAGATGGCTACAATGGAAATTCAAGGATTGGCTGGAACAAGGGAATTAATTGCAGAGGACTGAGCTGGGTGATCTACCCTCAATCAATGCTTTGTACCCCGGCACCTAACTTAAAAATGTTCCTCCTGCAACACACCCTCCATCTTTGTTGATTTCATAGACTTCGAATCCTATTTGACTCCATATCCTGAGCTAAATTGTGGGAGAAATTGGAGGCACATTACTGGTCTATAATCATAATAACACTGAATAGCCAATTTAATCATTTTTTTTCCTTTTCTTACCAACTATTATACTATCTTACTATTATCATTGGATAATAGTTACAAAGCCGTGTCTTATAAAACTGGGAAAAAAAATCAGTATCAAATAAAACAGCTTCCATGGGTCACTTGCTATTAAGTTAAAATTATGTCTTGCTTGCTTCCCTTTTTCCTCTTAGAAAAAAAAACTACAAGGAATGTCTTATCTCTTTTACTTTAGTAAATGTCGTATTATAAACTGGAAGCAATTTTTGAATGCTTAGCTGATAAATTCCTGGAGCTTCTGCTGCCTTATCTCAAGTCATTGAGTGACAGTGTGCAGCTCCTTGCTTTAAGTCTTAAATAGAAACATGATCTTGAATCAGACTATTCTATAATGGGATGAGAGATTCTTCAGATCCCCGTTACTTCCCTTTGATACCATCTAAAAGTTAAAAGAAAAGAACAGCTTCCACTGTCACTAACAGCACAGGGAAGGGAAAAGAGACATGACCTCTCTCTTGTATTTTACAGACCTAAAAATTATTATATTATCATGTGATTGCTGTCTCATCCATCAGCAAGACTGCATGGGACAAAAAAGGAGACTCTATTCTTGCCCTTCATGATTAACATAATGGCCAAGGAGGATCATTCTCCCTGCCACTAGAGCAGGGGTCTCCAACCTTGACAACTTTAAGACTTGTGGACTTCAACTCCCAGAGTTCAACTCAACTCAAGTTGCCAAGGTTGGAGACTCCAGCACTAGAGAACTCTACTATGAACAGTTGTTCAGAGACAAAAAAGCTTCTGGCCTCACGCAGAATCCATTTGCTCTTCAAGAACATTAAAACAGAAGACTTTCCTGATGGGGATTTTATACCAGAGTAGGCCAAGGGAACACAGCATCTGAAGTGGTAGAAAGATCTATTCTCCAAGTCAGGAGGACAATTCACTGCACCCTCATATACTACTTGCCAGGAAGCCCTTCTAAGTGGTAACTTCATCCTCAGTGTCCAATTATCCTTTGGCCAGCCACATTAGAGGACACCTTATGTTGATGTTTTTTTAATGAAATGCTTTTGAGAGTTGTCTATCCAAGTAGATGTCACAACCATTGCATCAATAAATGCCAAATATATGAATCTGCAATCAAGGTTGACTCGGTAGAACCAAATCTGGACAGTGAATCAGGAGGCAATGAGTTAAGGCTTGACTCCAATGCACCACATATCCTAATCTGCCATACAAAATAATTGTTCCAGCGAGGGGGGGGGGTTCTACTTACCTTTGATGGCTTCAAAATGCTCCTTTTTCAGCGCTTCATGGTAGTGCCTGCGGCGCGTATGCGTAAGCAGCATGCATGTGTGTGCAAGGTGTACGCAAAGTGAACTGGTAGCAGACTTCAGAGGATTTCACTGGATAGGCAGATATGTTGGGACCATAATTCCAGTGGTGAGATTCATCTGGTTATTAAATTACACCCCCCCGCTATCAAAGTGGATCCTGGGTGCTGTGATGCACTGCAATGGAGAAACGGGCAACCGAGCGGCTGGCATGAAGGAAGGAAAAGCAGCTTTCCCTCCTTTTTTCTCCCTGCTCCTCCTTCTTCCCTTGCGCCGGCCACTTCGTTGCCTGTTTCTGCACAGCACAGCACAGCACAGTGCCAAGGATCCATTTTGATAGGGGGGTGTAATTTAATAACTGGTTTGCCTAGGGCAGTGGTTCCCAACCTGTGGTACGTGTACCACTAGTGGTACGCAAGGGCCTTCCAGGTGGTACGCGAACACTTTCGGGGTCATGAACGATTTTTAGTTAGTTATTTTTTACTTCACAAAAATGTTTACTGCCTAACACAAGATAATCTGGCAACGATTTGCAACTGTTGCCACACACCACCCACCTGGTCCCAGCGGCCCGAGAATCCAGTTGCTGGATTCTCCAAAATCCAAAAAAGGAACGGTACAATTATGGAAATAAAGTGATATCTGATCGAATTTAGTTTCTCTGGAACCAGGTGGTATGCGGCGACTGTACGGGACCTCCAAGTGGTACTCGATCACAAAAAGGTTGGGAACCACTGGCCTAGGGTCAGGTTGGCCATCGCGGTAGGCTCGTCCCGCATGTGTGGTGGAGCTGGAGGACGGGGATGGGCCATGCCTCCCACAACAGCCCAGCTGACCTGGGCGAACCGGTTGTTAAATTATTTGAATCCCACCACTGCATAATTCCCACTATGGATACTTTGGGACCATAATTCCCACTATTTCTAGTCAATATAGTCAGAGTTGTAGGGGACAAATTGGAAAGGATGACTGAAAGAATTGTAGACAACATTGAGCATCTAAACCCTGGGCCATGGGCAGTACAGTATTGCCATTCCTGCTATAGTATATTGTCTGTATATATATAAATGTTTTTTCTGTCATATCACCTGGTATATCCAAATATGGGAGGGAGGATACTGTTTCCTTTTGCCTCTCAGCCCCAATCCAGGGGCCATGCAGGCAGTTGCCTTCACGAAAAACCATTTTTCTATATATATTACATTTTACTGATAAAGAAATAAAGGGAGACTAGTATAGATCTATTTCAAGCTATTTAGCTCTCATCAGCTAGCCATACCCTTCTGGGATTCAAACTTGGGCTGCTTGCCTGTGTGTGTGTATATATATATATCTACACACACACACTTGGGCTGTTGCCTGTGTGTGTACACACACACACACACACATACAAATTTGTGTGTGTATATATGTGTGTGTGTGTGTGTGTGTGTGTGCGTGTATGTATGCATGCATGCATGTATGTATGTACCGGTGTATGTATGTATGTATGTATGTATGTATGTATGTATGTGTGTGTGTGTGTGTGTGTGTATGTACACACACACACACACACACACACACACACACACACACACACACACACACACACACTCAGTATGATTTCTTCAGCATGAAACGAAGGAAGAAAGTCCTATTCAGCAATTTACAATAGCTTGCTTTCTCACCCCACTTGTATCAGGGCTGAATACATGTGAAAAGAAGAACCTTTGTGAGTTGTGTGCAGTATTCCTTTCTTTACCCATAAATGTCTGCTGTATTGATGTATTCTTGTGGGCGCTTAGCTGTAAATCTCATCTCACTTTAGGGTCCTTTGTAGCAAAAGTAATATAACAGATCTGCAATATGTTGAAAGAGCTGCCAAGTTCGAGAAAGCAAGAAAGAGAGCCTTGGCAGAATGTGCAAAAGGCCAAAGAAATGAGGGTTGTCCCTCAAAGTCTAGTAAATCAGTTAAGTTGCAAAGCAGCAATAAACTTTCTTAATGATTTGAAACGTGCTTCATCCCAGGATGCAAATTCTGGGTAATTTAAATATGGTCAAGCACAGCTAAGACATATTTATCGAGATGTGTTACCGTATACCCAATCTGATTATATTTATTCTAGGGTAAAAGAAGATAAAACGGTTCATTGAAGGCTTTGCACAGGGACCAGTCAAACATACAAATCAAGAGCAAATTAAAATAACAACTGGTTGGTTGGACCGAGTTCATCATGCTAAAATAGAGTTGGTTTTCTTATTTTGCTTTTACAGTCTACATATATTTATCTAGGGGTCATTGGGCACATGTACATTGTATGTATCTTTCAGTTTGGTCAGGGTTAAACATGTATTTGTTGTAAAGAATTCTTCAGATGTTTCTCCTAATATTTCCTTACTTAGAGAGTTATGAGGCTGATCTTGTGGAGAAGATGTGACATTTTGAAGAAGAGAAAATCTCCCATTAGCATAAAGGAAAAAAAGTTATTGGCATCTTGCTCAGATATAGATCACAGCAGTTTAAAGTGATATTCTCAATCCTACAGTCTTTCTCCAGCTTGTTCCTTCCCCCACTTCGGGGTTTTTTTTTAAAAAAAAACAGGGCAAACCATAGAAAAAATGTTGGCCTCGTATACTCTTTATGGAGGGGTCTGATAAATAGTGATTTTTAAATTTTTTTAGAAAAAAATATATCTTCTGGAATGCTTCTATAGAATCATGCTGAGAACCATACTTTAAAAAAGATTTCCCCATTCTGCTGCCTCCTGATCAGGGGTGAGTTCCTCCCGGTTCGGACCAGTTCACCTGAACCAGTAGCGACCTGCTGGTGACATCATGATGATGTCACGGAACCAGATCAGCCAGTGCCGGTCTGTGGGCGCCGCCATCTTTTTTTTGATTTTTTGAATTTTTTTTGAAATTTTTTTTATTTTCCTTCTGAGCATGCACAGAAGCTGAGTTCTGGCACTGTGCATGCAGTCGCCATCTTTTTTTCGGCTTTGATTTTTTTAAAATTTTTTTTGTTACTGTGCATGTGCATGTGCAAAGTGCACATGCGCCCTCGCAGCGCACCCACATGGCGCGGGAAGGAGCGAACTGGCAGCAAAGTAAGTTGGAACCCACCCCTGCTCCAGATGTGTTGGTCTAACCCCCAATAACCCCCCAGGCCTATTTATTGTGGACCAATGTGTCAATTCTAGCTTTTCCTTATCATACCTGGCTGTCTGAGGGAGGCTTTGTGTTTGTAATTCTTACTACTGAATTAAACTAGAGAACCACACTTACATCTTTCATTCTGTGCAGAAAGTACATGGGTTCACTTAGAATATGCACACTTAAGCTTCTAAGCTTCCTAGCTTAGCTTATAATGAAGTTATATCACCTAATATGAAGTCATTCTCTGGTATACAGTAAAAACTTGGAATTTTTAAAACTATTTTTTTCATAGCAATGTGTTGGAGAAGGTGTACCAGTGCGTCCTTTCTGATCCATGCCACCCACCTGCACATCCTCCATGACGTGCACATCATCTCTTGTGCACACCCATGCACCCTTCCTGACCCGTACCCTGCACACACCCTTTCTCCCTCCCTATCTGGTAGCAGTCTCTTAAGGGCAACCCTTTGCTGGTCTTGGACTTGCAATTTCTTGCTGGTTTCCCCACTGCAAGCTTCCCAGAAGCAAAATAAATGGAGAAGCCAGCAGAATTCTATGTCAAAAGGGAGGGAGGGAAGGAAGGAAGATTTCCAATGCTCATTGCTAGCTTCTCTCACCAGGAAATTCAGTGGGGAAGCCAGCAGGAAGTCAGAAGTCACTGCCGCTCCCACTGCTTTTTTGCTCACCCATGTTTATTCTCTTTCTCTGAATGGAAATATCTCTGAAACAATGAGCCAGTGGGTCACAGGTTGTCTAGCTACATTCTATAATACTATACAGGAACTCCTGGGTTGTCTAGTATTCCATAAAGTGAGCACCATAGCAGAAAAAGCCCACTGTCTAGGACTGCCTAGGACCCACCAAGTGAACTTTCCTAGTTGATAGGACTTGCAGCATGCTCCCTCTGCTGGATATGGTGGGATAGGCAGATGTAATCCAGGAGAGGAAGTCCTTCAAGTGACATGCCATGTAGAGCATTAAAGGTCAAAACCAGATCTCAAATTCAACCCGGAAACAGACTGGTAACCAATGCAGGTTATGGAGCAGAGGTGTAATGTGTGTTAATATAGAACAGGGGTGTCAAACTCACATTATCACGGTGGCATCATGTGATGTATTGGGACTTTTTCACCCTTCGCTAAACCAGGCCAGCGCCTGACGCATCCGGCCTGTGGGCTGGGAGTTTGACAGCCCTGATCTAGAAAGTTTCTTTATGCTCTTCAAGGGTAGCTCCATACAGTGTATTACAGTAGTCCAACTGTGAGGTAACTAGGACACAAGAGACAGTGAGCTTTTCTAACATACTTATTGGGTTTTTTTTTCCTGACAAAAAAATTATTGGGAATTTGCCCTTTGCTTTTCGATATGAAAATGCCACATGGTTTAAGTGGGAGACTTAAAAAACGGTCAGAAGCTGCATCTGCTCCATGGACAATGGAGTGCCCATTCCTGCACCAAGATAGAGGAATATCAAAAGCAACCCATGGAGATCAGTGCATGCCCAGAGATCATAAAATAATAACTGCTCACAGCAATGGTGAGATAGTATCTTGCATATGGCATTTGTGTTATTAAATTCTGTCACTCCCCTCTCATTTATTTATTTTTTTGAAATATTTTATCCCTCACATAAGTTACAACTGGGAGAAAAAAAGGCTATGGACTAAGTTATATTATACTCGGCTGCTGCTTCCATGACACATCTGACCCAATAATCTCCTCCTTCACTCAGTTCGCTCACTTTTATGTGCTGGCGTCCCATGATTTTGGGTGACGAGGGCAGCCAGCCAGTTATCCTGATCTTAGTCCTCCCAGCTGTTGCTAAGGAGGCTGGAAGGCTCTCTTTCCTTCCCTGTTCCTGTCATTGCAAACAGAATCAGGGGGCCATAGGAAATCCCTCACCCATTCCTGCCTTTTTTTCATCTCTCTGTGTAGTTTCAGGGAGTGAAACAGCTACAGAGATAGAGCACTAGATGGGCCCCATTTTCACATATCTTTCTTGTACTTCGTCTCTGCTCTAGATGTTGGATAAGTGTGTTAACCCCGGATGAGTCATTTGCAGGGCAGGGTAGGGAGGGGGGACATTCATTGGCTGGGCTGAGTTATTTAAGTCCAAGCAAGGCTAGATCTCTTTGGTGCTCATTGGCTGGGCCTATATAGTTATGTTTGGAGGTCCCTGAGACACACTATTTAGATCCTCTACCCCAGGGCTGTCAAACTCTCGGCCAGTGGGCCGGATGCGTCACGTGCTGGCCACGCCCACGCCCAGTTTAGTGAAGGGGGAAAAGTCCCAATATGTCACATGATGACGCCGTGACAATGTGAGTTTGACACCCCTGTTCTACCTAATACCCACTTCAACTTATCCAAGACACAGATTCTCAGACTGATTTGCTTCTAGTTGAAGCTGGTGGCACGTTGCTGTTGAACTTCAAATAGACCTTTGAGTGAAGACAGTGCCAAAGGCTCTTGAGAAACAAGCTTTAAAGAAAGCAAGTGTGTTTACAACAAGGGGAACATACAAGAACATAGCATGCTGTGAAGAACTTTGGATTACTACCCAGGGAGGTTGGGACCTTTCATCTGAAGAGCTCGGCACCTTTCTCATTTACAGAAAGACTTTGAAATTTGGCAGGAACTTGAGTAGTAAGGTCAGAGAAGTGTTTTCTTCCGGCCCTCATGAAAGCTGTATCCATTTAGCTGAGTTATGATCTGTTGAGCACATATATAGATTATTTGACTTGGTCAGCTGATGCTCAAAGAAACTGATTTCAGTGTTTCTTAGGTTTGTTAGCAGAACACTGACAACTGACTTTTCAACACTATTAATAATCTATAAGGGTTAATAATGCTTGCCAAGAGCCTTTTTTTTCCAAGGACATATTTAATTTTGGATGTTAAAAGCTTCAAATAACAAACCAAAATTAAAGGAAAATGTTAGAATATGAAATTTAACTTTCTTTAAAAATATATATACTACACTGTTATTTGATTTCCTTAGAGATAACCAAAGCAAAAAAATAAATGAATAAAAGGAAACTTTGGTTGATAAGCATGTGAGAGCTACTAGACATCAGCCACAAAATGAAAATGGCCTGTAAGTAGCAGCAAAACATATCGTCTGAATTTTGTCATTTAATGGTTGCCACATTTTTGCAGGCTACATTCCTTAGTATGTGTCTAGTATGTGCATGCAAATATATCAGGGGTGGGTTCTAAATTTTTTACTACCGTTTCTGTGGGCATGGCTTATTTTGTGGGTGTGGCGTGATGGTCATGTGACAGTGGGTGTGGCGTGATGGTCATGTGACAGTGGGTGTGGCTTCATGGTCATGTGATTGGGTGGGAGTGGTTTGGCAGTCATGTGACTGGGTGAGAGTGGCTTTGCGGTCATGTTACTGGGTGAGGGTTGCTGGGTGATCATGTGACTGGGTGGTCATGTGACTGGGTGGGCGTGGCCAACTTGACATCACTCACGTCAAGGGTTAGGGTTAGGGTGCCTGGCCTATTCTCGCCTCAAAGGCTTCAACGAGATACAATTTCCCTGTCTATTTACTACTACTGAACATCCAAAATATACTATTTAATTCTATGTATATATGCCATATGTGTACATACATATTACACACAGGCACACAAAAATATACATTATCTACTATATATACTGTATGTGTATATGCACACACACACACATACACACACATACACACAGATCTTCTAAAACTACACATTCAACCTCACTTACTGCATTTGGAAAAACACACCCAGAGTCCACTTTCTGCCACACATTTAACCATAACTTCTGTACATTAGAACATTACACATGCCTTCAGATGTTCTTCCCTAGCTTGCACATGACTGTTATAGCCAGGAAATGTCATGGATTGAGTAAAATGTGGTGAAACTCACTTAACAATGCTCTTGCTTAGCAACCAAAATTTTGGGTTCAATTGTGGTCATAATTCAAGGACTACCTCTGCCTTCCTCTGCATGGCAGCCTTGTCCTAGTAAACTCCTTCTCCTTTCTGGCAATTTTCCTCTCTGTTAGAGGCACCAAAATAATCCAGAGGTTTATTGCTGCAGCAGGGGGTTGGACTAGATCAGTGATGGCGAACCTTTTTTGGTTCGCGTGCCAAAAGGGGGGGAATGCGGGGGATCACGTGTGTGCGTGCCCACACTCATAATTCCATGCACCCCCGCACATGCACGCATGACCCCCCTGCTCCCAGCATGCAATGGCATGCCCATTTTTTGCTCTCCCCAGGCTCCAGAGCCTTTCTAGGAGCCTGGGGAGGGCGAAAACGGCCTTCCCCACCCCCTCTGGAGGCTGGAAACAGCCTGTTTCCCGACTCCCAGTGGGCCCAGAAGGCCCGAAAATCAGCCGGCTGGTGCACACATGCACGCCGGACCTGAGCTCGCGTGCCCACCGATATGGCTCCGCGTGCCACTTGTGGCACCCGTGCCATAGGTTCGCCATCACGGGACTAGATGATCTCCGAGATATCTTCCAGCCCTAAATTGCTGTGCTGTTTCAAAGTGTCTTCTGAAGCCATGTCTAGTGGCAGGGTTTGTGGTGCTTTATACAGTAGGTGGCTCTCTCTCCCTCACTCCCTCTATCCTTCTCTCTCTCTCTCTCTGCTTTCCTTCCTCTTTTTCTTTTTCTTTTTCTTTTTCTTTTTCTTTTTCTTTTTCTTTTTCTTTTTCTTTTTCTTTTTCTTTTTCTTTTTCTTTTTCTTTCTCTTTCTCTTTCTCCTCTCTTTCTTTTTCTTTCTTTCTTTTTCTTTCTTTATCTCTTTTTCTTTCTTCTCTCTGTCTTCCTTCCTCTCTCCCTCTCCCTCTCCCTCTCCCTCTCCCTTCCCCCCTCTCTCTTGCCTCTCTCTCTCTCCATCTCTCTTTCACCCTCCCTCCCTCCCTTCCTGTGAAGAACCTCAGAAGGTCTTTGGTAGCAGGAAGAAAAGCCAGGCATTTTGAAACTGAGAACATGCCCATTGATCATCTGGCATTCTTAGAGCTCCACTGTTGATTAGCTTAGCCTGAGCAAGGATAGCTAACAGCACTTTCAATGAGCTCTCAACTCAAGCTCAGTGCACGTGGGGATCCCCAAACAGTGAGCATGAAATGTGAGTAAAAGGGTTTACCCTTCCTTCCCTCCCTCCCTTCCTGTGAAGAACCCCAGAAGGTCTTTGGTAACAGACGTTTTGAAACTGAGAACATGCCCATTGATCATCTGGCATTCTTAGAGCTCCACTGTTGATTAGCTTAGCCTGAGCAAGGATAGCTTAGCAGCCACTTACAATAAGCTCTCAACTCAAACTCAGTGCACGTCCTCCCGCGCCGCGTGGCAAAAAAACAAAGCCGAAAAAAAGATAGCGACCACATGCACAGTGCCGGAACTCGGCTTCTGCGCATGCTCAGAAGGAAAAAAAATGAAAATTCAAAAAAAAAAAAAAGATGGCGGCGCCCACAGACCAGCACCAACCAATCCAGTTCGGTGACATCATCGTGATGTCACCAGCAGGTCACTACCGGTTCGGGTGAACCAGTCCGAACCAGGAGGAACCCACCCCTGGAAATATATGTATGTGTAGACTTAGCTCCAGTAGAATTTCTCCCACCTGGAAAAGCTTAAGGTTTTTGCAGATAGTGATATATTCTTGAGGCTTTTCAGACTCAAATCATAGAAAGCTGCCAATGCTAAGTCAGGTGATAGGTCCATCTATTCTCAGCCAAATTACCTAATACACCCATCTATTATCTCTGCAGTCTGTTACCTACTGAATCTTAGCATCCTCCAGATGTGGCAATTTTAGAACTCCCACAATTCCTAGCTAGCTCTCTACTAGTCCCAAAAGGATTCTCGCTCCAGCTAAGCTGATATCCATTGACTGGCATACAAAGCAAACTATGCAGACCCCTTCTCCCCACTGTTAGGAATTAGTAGATATTTGAATCGGTCCAGCTCCTTTTGTGTTTCCCATTCTGGGAAAAATTGTAGGCACTCCAGTTTCTCAATCTGCTTGCAGGGTGACTAGGCTTTTGAGAGATTGGTTGCTGACTCTTTAATGGCAGGTACAGTTTGTCATACAGAGTTGAGAAAAACGACATAGGGTGAATTTCCCACTTCTGAGCGATCATTAAAGAAAGGAGAACTTTATATTCCTTGAAGGTTAAGTTTGTATCTGCAACCTCCCAAAACAAACCAGCAGCAGAATTCTTATTCATCTGCAGGGCTGCAGGATGGTTTTCTTTTCTGGTTAGTTCAGCTGCAGGGCTTCAGTGGTGGGATGGTGGATAAGATGAAGGGCTGTACTTCAAGCAGCATATTTTCTTCTTCCTGTTCTTTGAAATAGACCCCTCCCAAGTTGGCAGTTTTGCAAGATCCATAGCAGCTCTGCCAACTGGAAAGGGCTCCCTTTCACTCTTTCAGCAATTAGAGATCTGATGTTCACTTCAGTGACGCTATGCAGAACAGCTTTGGAGACCGAGCCCTTTTTCTGTAGCCAACCCTGAAGTGAAGCAGTGATTAGGGACTTTAGTTACTCCAGACCTGACAGCCAGGTGATATCTTGGAAATGTATTAGTACAGACAAAGATTTCGAAATCTGTGCCATTGCTTAAAACCTATGATTGGATGAATAAATTTAGACATGAATGTTGGCTCTTTAGCCCAGCAACATTCCTTTGACCCCAATGAATTCTAAACCATCATGTGGTCTTTGGGGCTATTTGGCTAGTATGGTTGATATTTTAAGACATTGCAGCTGTTTATCAAAAATCTCTCATACGTTTCCTTTCACTTGAAGCAGTTTTAGGCCTTGAACCAAATCTGAAGTGGAAAATTGCAGTGTAAGCATTTTTATCTGACTTGGTTGAGATATCCAAAAATAAAATAAAAAACTTTTGGTAAACTCACAACCCTACCTAACACATCTCTGATACACTTGGATCCAATACTATACACAAGCATAAGAATGTTCTTGTTCTTGATCCAAAATTACTTTCCCCAAAGTTCTCAAAGGCTAGAGTTACTCACCGAGAATAGAAATCAGAAAAAAAGCCCAAGAATAAAACTTACAGGGCAGGGCAAAGTGATGAGAGAATGAAACATGACAGGTTGTGCCAGCTCATTTCAGAATTATTCAAGCATTTCTTGGATTTTATGTGCAGAATTATACTCACACAGGACACCCACGATGCCTCACCCACTTATAAGTGTGCAGCCAAAGTAATGTTTGCAAAAACATTGAGATGCTGTTAGTCACCTCCGCATGAAATTCCACATTTGTTTGTAACTGTGCAATAGAAATGCAAAAAATACGCAAGCCTCTGTGTCTAACTATGCCTAAAACATCCTTTGAAAGTACATTTTCTCTCTATGGTCTGAGCTTTGTCCTCTGGCTGGTTGCTTTTCTTATTCACGGATAGCTTTCAAAGCCTATACCTCAATAAAAAGAATCAGAAAACAAGTCCTGATATACTGTATACCATTGAATGTCAACAAGTGCACTAGATATTGCAATGTATTGGGTTTTCTCTGGATAGAACTCCCCATAATTCCTGGCTTTGAGATATACCGTACTCACCACCACCAAAGGAACCCAAGGAATTAGGAAGGCATAAGATGGCCTCCTATTCCTGTGCAAGATGGCTTAGATTTGCCCTGATGAGGCACTTTGTATTATGGAGATTCACAGTTCTTGCTGACACAAATAGATTATGTGATTTGGCTTGATTAAGCCAAACAGAGCCTTCACTGGACTTACATGTGCCACACAATCTTCTTTCAGCTACTAGAATTCCCAGAGGAGGCATCACAAAAGGCACAACAAAATGATGTGGCTGGTTCACTATTCAAAATGAAGAAAGCCCCTTGCTTCACAAAGCAGTTTCTGGAGTGCTTGGTTTGAACTTTCCTCAAACCCAAGTGCCCTTCAAGATTTGCTCTACAGCTGCCTATTCAAGAGTAGACATCGTTAGACCACACCAGTAAACTAACTGACTCAATATCAGGCATGGTTCTAGCATTAGCCCTAAAGCAGCACTCTCTTTGGACACTACCCTGGGATGAGCAATGAATTAGGTCTAAGTGAGTCCACTTGCTGCTCTCCTAACTTCCCATCTACAAGACTTGCTTCATTGTGCTCAAATTCAGTAGTCTTTCAGAGTGGCTAGCCACAGAACAGCATGGAAGTCCCTTGAGACTTTCAAGAAGAGACTGGACTGCCATTTGTCAGAAATGGTGTAGGGCCGTGATGGCGAACCTATGGCACGCGTGGCACAGGTGGCACACGGAGCCATAGCAGAGGGCACGCAAGCGTTGCCCACCGACAAACCGGAAGTGTGGAAAAATGCACTTCTGGTTTGCCGGTGGGCTGTTTTTTGCACTCCGGAGGGTTCAGGGAAGCTTCCTGAAGCCCTGGAATGCAAAAAACGGCAAAATGGGCAAACCGGAAATGCGTTTTCCGCATTTCCATTTTGCCCGATTTGCCATTTTTTGCATTCCGGGGCTTCAGAAAGCTTCCCTGAATTCTCCGGAGTGCAAAAAATGGCAAAATGGCAAAACGGAAGTGTGGAAAACACACTTCCGGTTTGCCCGTTTTGCCTTTTTTTTGCATTCTGGGGCTTCAGGAAGCTTCCCTGAACCCTCCGGAGTGCAAAAAAACAGCCCAATGGCAAACCAGAAGTGCGTTTTTCTGCACTTCCGGTTTGCCCATTGTGTGCATGTATGGGGAGGGCAATGGGCATGGGCACGCGAACCAGAAAAGGTTCGCCATCACTGGTGTAGGGTCTCCTGCTTGAGTGGGGGGTTGGACTAGATGACCTATAAGTAAGGTGACCAGACGTCCCACTTTTGGCGGGACAGACACGCTTTTTGAGCATGTGTCCCGCGTCCCGCATTGTTTCCAAAAAGTCACGCTTTTTTGGAAAGAATGCCCGGGACGTCTGGTCACCTTATTCTCCCCCCACCTGGCCCTCAACCTCAGGAAAAACAAGGGCTTGGACTCGGGACTTTCCCCCTGCCGGACAGGCTGATGTCCTCCCGTCAGAATCTCCCGCAGCCTCTCCGTTTCATGCGAGCCCAAGGGTTTAAGGAGAGCAAGTGTGGCGTCCTAGAGCGGCAAGGCTCAGTGATGTCACTTCCTTCGCCGCTGCCTGTGGCTTTCATGCTCTCCCTTCAGTGGGCCAATGGGGAAGCGCCTGGAGTTCCCTTCCCTTGGCAGAGGTCGCCCCCTGGTGGATTTGTGGCAAAGTGCCAGGTTGGTAAAAAGGGCGGAAAAGAGGAGCGCATGGGAGGGGGGAAAGAGAGGGCAGGGATGATGGGCTTGGGAGTGAATGCTAAACCGAAGAGGGACAGGAAACAGCGGCCGCCCTGGTCGTGAGAAATTGGGCCCAGCCTGCCCATGCGCGCGTGCACACCGGCCTTCCCCGGCAACCGTTCAATGAAGCTTTAGGTCCCTGGACAGGTGGAGGGGTTGGCGCCAGATAATTTTGGTTTGATTCTTTATTTATTAAATTTCTGCGCAGCCCATCTCACTCTCAAGCCACTTCGAGCGGCTTACAACGTGATTTTCAGCAGCCAACGGAGAACACCCCCCTCCCCCGTCTCGGGCCGCGTTTCATCCCGCGGTTTGCTTGAAATCAAGTTTGGGCAGCCAGCCCAAACCACTGCCGGCTCCCGAAGGGAGGCGGGAGGCGAGGAAAGGCCTCCCGCCTCCCACCCACCCACCTGGACGCTGACATTAGCGTTCTTTTGCCCTCTGCGCATGCGCAGCGTTCTGCGCATGCACAGAGGGCAAAACTCAAATGGCGGCGTCCAGGCGGCCCCGCCCCCCGTCAATGGTGTCCCGCTTAAAAAAAAAATCTGGTCACTTTACCTATAAGGTCATTCCCAACTCTGTTAAATCTGTAAATACCTAGTGAACTGGCTGTGATGAATCTGAGTGATGTCAGATATGTATGCTTGGAAGTTTTAGATGAACTCTGGTGATTCTTTAAAAAAATCTTTCTGAACCTTTATTGCTTCCATTGTTCTTCTTATGTTTGTGTTGCCTTTGTTATTTTACCTCACTCATTATTCTGTTTACAGAACTTTATCTTTGCTTTCCTTTCTTATTATTACCACTCTAACAGGAATCAGTTAAAAGGTAGTTAAAAAAACACACACTTTCTTTTTTTGAAGAAGAAATTAATTTTCAGCTATCTAATTAATGTTGTGAGAAGAAATATAGTATTTCAGTTTAAAAGAGGCAGGAGAAACATAACCTTTCGGTGAACCTCTCAGCCTTACTTGAATCATAATTTAAAACCTCTTAGCCAAGAGGCTTTTTGGCACAAGACTGATGTCTACAATCAGAATTCTGTCTGCAGGTATTCATAGATTCATTCAAAATCTCTCTGCCTTACGGAATTTTCCGCCCCAAAGATATGCCTTATATTTGGATTTGATTTTTTTAAATATTCCACGTTAGCGGGCTTCTGTGGTCTTGATCAACTGGGGGCCACAATTTTGGCTCTTGGAGCTGCTTTTCTGGTTTCCTTTCTCACTGCTAGGAAAATGCACAGAGAGGGTGGTAAAAAGGCCAGGGAAAGTGAAGGAGGAGAGAAAGAGAATTATTTCGCAAAAGAGAATTTTGCTGTATGGTGCTTGGTCATTTGCTGCCATTGGTCTATTGATTTGGAAGGGGAACTGCAGTGATCAAAACTTTATCTGAGTTAATCGCTGCTCGCCTTCCTCAATAAGTAAATTTAAGGAAATGAGGGTATGAAAAAAGTAGAAACAAATTACCAACCCATTTACTTTCAGACTAACCTACCTTAACTCAAAGTTCCATAGCAGCGGATAGTTTATGGCAACATACCAAATAAGCAGATAATTTTAGATGCCAAAATATATCAAAGAAATCGAGCTCAACTTATTTGTGAGTATATACATTATTGCAATTTTTTTAAAAAAATACTCATATTTCCTGTATATACTTGTGGATCAAGCCCATCCATGGATAAGCAGGGCCTCAAATTTTCAAAATGTCATGAAATGTCATGGGTTGGCTTACCTGCAAAAGGGCTCACTTAACAACATACATTTTTGGCTCAATGGTGGTTGAAAGTCGAGGACTATCTGTGTTTTAAAACTGTAAGTACATTTTTCACAGTAGTACCTGACAACTAAATCTGCTGTTATGTAATATTTTGATTAGCAATAACAATCTTTGTTTTAGGGTTTTCAGAAAGAAAAATGACTATTTAGTGCAAGCAAGTGATTGGGACCACAGATCATATGAAAGGAGTTAAAACGGTTCCCTCCTAGCTGGAGGCTAGCAAAAACTGTCTCCAGTGCAGCAATTAAACCATTTTTTCCCTGTTTTTAATTTGATTTATGCGATTGTTAGTTATGGTTTGTTAACTGTCACACAGGGAGATGTTTAGCTCCAGGGTGATTAATACAACTTAGAAGTAAATAAAAAAGTTTAAACTCTGGAGAAGATGAAACCCACTCACTGATGCAAATGGAAATTTTCGTATAAAGTTAATTACAAACTTGCTATCGAGTTATCAGGAAAACACTGAAGGAGGGAATATTTAAACTTTCCTTCTTATTTGCTGTTGTTCCAATGAGAACAGTTCAGCACTAATGAATTTAGTATTAATTAAACTCAGCTAGGGTTCATAAGCATCCAAAACAAAATCTAATTTGACTCCAGAGCTCAAATATAAGTATTTTGCTTGCAATTGTCTGAACATGACACGTATCTATAGCAAACATACAAAAATGCGTATAAGAGGTTGATAAAATGTTAGCCTTATATTTATTAACTTTGTGAACGATGGCAGATTGTCTCTAGGAGTTGGTCAGACTATTTGGATACATGTTTTTTTTTATCTGGAGGGTCTTTAGGAAAAGTGGTCTTGAGTTTTCAAAAGTTTACAGAGTTGTGAGGCTGCCAGGAGTGGAAGATCTCTCCAAGTGATGTCTGCTGCTCCAGAGTTCATATTTTGTTGGCAGTTTTATAGGCAACTAGCTCTCTTTAAAGCAATGCATGCGGGTGATGTCATGAATATGCCACATAGTATATGGTGTCCTCTGGTGACAATTGATGTATAGCTTTCTCCTCTCATAAAAATCCAATATCTGGCCAAACAAAGCCCAGCTGTGAAATCGGTTACTAGAAAATAGTCTGTGTTGCAGGATGAATATAGACCAGTGTTTTCCAACCTTGTCAGTTTTAAGATGAGTGGACTTCAGCTCCCAGAGTTCTCCAGCCAGCAAGGGAATTTGTTGAGAGCTTAGCTTCAAAATGTCATTTACTAGTAATACAGAATCACAAAAACCAAGTTCATTTAGTATTTGTATTAAGGTGTGCACTCCAGTATGATGTAAATGTATAAAGCATTTGAATTGACTGCAGAGTTTTGGACATTCTGTTAATCCAGCAGGGGTTATTTCCATTAATCACCAACTACTTGACTAGCCTAAATAGAGGGTGCATCCACAGACTTGCTAACTGCAAGTTGCGAGGGTCCCGCCCGTCGCCCTCAGTCAGGTTTATTGTTTTATATGTCTTGGTAGCGATTTATGTTTAATTTTCTTTTTTTATATCTCCCTGACCAAGGGTCGAGTCCTCTGTTTCACTTCTCTCTCTCTTTAGAGGCTTGATTTTACTTTTCCAACATCTCTATGCTCTGCAGAATTGCTTAAGATATGCTTTATGTGAGAAATAGAAAGACGCTGACACGTTTCTCGAACAAACAAGAAAACAGTTTATTTAAATACAACTTCTCAGTAAATGCCAAATGAATTTGTTACAGCCACAACCAGCTATTCAATTCTTTTTCTTCCCCTCAGAAACTTTACTAGCTTTCCTGACTAAATCTAAGAAAACCCAGTTCTTCTTTGAATAAAGGCCTATAGATAAGAGCACGTTTCACCGTTTATCTCTATCTACAAATAACACAATACATCAATCACTAAAGTTCCCTGACCCTGGCACCTGTTTCCCACAGAACTGCCTAGGCCCTAGAGCCTATCTTCCCTCCTGTTAACTTCCCTCATGGACAGTTAAACTCAGGCAGAGAATACCTATAAATCTTCCCTCTTGGAAGTTACACACGCAGAGCTCTTCAGCTCTTCACACTAAACCTTCCCTCTTGGAAGTTACCACAAACAGAGCTCTCCTCAGCTATTCCAACTAGGCCTTTTATAGTTCCTGGCCCTGCTATCTATGATCCGATTGGCTGGCTCCTTATGATGTAATCTATCCCCCCTCCCTTCTGGAGCACTGGGATAAACACCTCCCCCTTTCTACTTACCATACATTTAAAAGCTGTTTGGCTCCATACTTACTTGTTTATACAATCCCTTTTAACAATACTTTACCTTTATACAACAACTTAACTCTTTTACATTCAGTACCTGTATGTGGGCACCACACAAGCATGGCGATGCCCATTAGTTGATACTAAAGGACAACTAGGGATGACATGATAGCAGTATTCCAGTAGTTGAGGGGCTGCCACAAAGAAGAGGGGGTCAACTTATTTTCCAAAAGCACCAGAAAGCAAGACACGAAACAATGGATGGAAACTAATCAAAGAGAGAAGTAACCTGGAATTAAGGAGAAACTTCCTAACAGTGAGGACAATTAACCACTGAAACAGGTTGTCTTCAGAAGTTGTAGGGGCTTCATCACTGGATGTTTTAAGAAAAAGCTGGACAGCCACCTATCTGAAATGGTATAGGGTCTGCTGCTTGGGCAGGGGGTTGGACTAGATTAGAAGATCTTTAAGGTCCCTTCCAGCTCTATTTTGATTGATTGGACAGGTTCTTCTGAAAACAATCTTTTTCTCATCCCCAGTCAATTGTGGTAGCAGCCTAAAATTTTCCCTAGTTGTTCCTATATGTGATATTTTTCACAAATCTTGGTACACAAATGATCTAAGATGCTTCATTCACAATATTGATGATATGGTCAGTGGCTGACATAAGGCAAGGTTTTGTTGAGTGGTTGAGGCTCCTGTGTGGCGGCTCCCTCTACTCAGTCACTGGGCACAACCTTCACAGCTATTTTGGCTGTGGCTGTAGAAAAACCAGCAACCTAGTTACTTCTGCTCTGACATCTGCCCTTGTAATGCCTGACCTGAGATTTACCAAGTACCAGGCAGACATTATACAGGTTCTTTATATTCACTGGTTGGTTGGAAGATGACTAGACCTGTTGTTAAATAAATGTCAAAAGGCCAATAGACATGTTTGTAAAACAAATCAGTCTAAAATGAGAAATATAATAAGTACGTTAAAGGTTGCCTGCTGCTTCTGCCAACAGAGGGTTTTGGATGATGGTACTTCCTACTGTTGTTATTATGGGAGGGAGACAATTCCATTTCGCGTGTGCTAACACCATTGTACTTACTCCACTTCTGGATGCTGCCGACTGCTGGCAGCCACTAATTGTCTGTCCCTCACAGCACAGTTTCACTGGAGTGAAATTAAGCAGAGTCATAAAATGTTTGTACTTGGTTTTAATTAATTTTATTGTTGTTTGTTGGCCAGAGTCATTTGTTTGAGATGGGCGGTTATAGAAATTGAGTAAATAAAATAAACAAAGCACACTCATTCACATGCATGAAGGAAAATGCGTTTCCATTTGGGGAAAAATAATAGGTAATTAAAGCTGTGGGTCATATCAAATGGCTTTTCTGACTTGCTGTTATATTGAACAGAACCCACCCCATTTATCCATGATTTGCTAAAGACCCCAGTTCTCCATGATTAAAACTGTATTATGAAACAGAAATTCACTATGAGCAGAAAGGTCACTTTACAGAGAGTTTGATGGATCCTCATAGCACATAAAAGCAACCACTGGACTTGCAGGTATTTATTTCAAAGAGGAACCCATTGCTTATGAACGGCAAACTGAGTCAAGGTCAAGTACGTCAAGCAGAGGGACTTGGTAGTCAAAAAGATCCAAGCAAATAATACACCAACGAACATCTCTGAACATACAGAGCAGAAAAAAATAATAATCAAAATAATATATGGCAAACTGGGGTCATATAAATATTGTGGCCGAGAAAAAGCAAGCGCATGCACGTGATTATAGGACGGTATTCACAGAATGAGCCAGTAACACTCAATCACTTCTGTTCTACAAAATAAACCAGAGAAGGAAACTAGAGGTTTTTTTAAATGTACAAAATTGTACAAAATTGTAGAAGGAAAGATTTCAAGGAGTCTTTCAGCCATTTCCAAGAATAGCTTCCATGTAGATGTCATACTTTTATCTGCTTGCACGTAAAAGCACAAGTCTGACTACCTCAAAAGGGAGGAAGAGGAAAAATATCTCTATATTTTAATCCTTCAAAAAGTTACTGGGTAGCATTATAGAATGTAACTAGACCACCCGTGCTCATTGGGTCATCATTTCAGAGATATTTCCTTGCCTAAACAGAGATATAGAATGACCACAATTGGGCAAAAAAAAAAAAAGCAGTGGGAGCAGACTTCTGGCTTTCTGCCAGCTTCCTCATTGAGTTTCCTTCTAGGAAGGTGGCAGGGAGCAGTGGAAATGATGCTCAAGTGACTGTGAATGACTTAGGTAGTGTGGCTGTACAGCAGCACTGAAGTGGGCCAAACTTTGCCCCATGAGAGTCATAGGTCCCAGATTTTGGATGCCTTCTGTAAGTTAGCTCATTTGAAGAATGTTGGTACAAAAATTGTTGTTCTGGGATGCACCATTTCATGCAATTTAAGCTTACAAACGCACACAAGAGTTTTGACAGTATATAGTTACATTGGAAGGTTTTTTAGATTTTAGATTTATTTTAGATTTATTATTAGCGTTGGAAGGGACCTTGTAGGTCATGTAGTCCAACCCCCTGCTCAAGCAGGAGTTCCTATACCATTTGAGACAGATAGCAGTCCAGTCTCTCCTTGAAGGTCGCAAGTGTTGGGGCTCTCACAACCTCCACTGGCAAGCTGTTCCACTGGTTGATCGCTCTCACCATCAGAAAGTTTCTCCTCACTTCCAGGTTGAATCTCTCCTTGGTCAGCTTCCATCCATTATTCCTTGTTTGGCTTTCTGGTGCCATAGAGAACAGCCTGACCCCCTCCTCTCTGTGGCATCCCCTCAAGTATTGGAACACTGCTATCATGTCACCCCTGGTCCTTCTCTTCGCCAGACTGGCCAAGCTCAGTTCCTGCAACCGCTCTTTGTATGTTTTATTTTCCAGACCCTTTATCATCCTGGTTGCTCTCTTCTGCACTTTCTCTAGAGTTTCAATGTCTTTTTTGTAGTGTGGTGACCAAAACTGGATGCAGTACTCTAGGTGTGGTCTGACCAAGGCTTTATAGAGTGGGACTAGTACCTCTCTGGTCCTTGATTGTATCCCTCTATTTATGCAGCTCAGGACTGCGTTGGCCTTTTTGGCTGCTGCTGCACACTGCTGGCTCATATTTAGAAGCAGGAATAATAAGAGATGTTCAGTTGGTTAACTATATTGGTTCAGTAGTAAGTTTCCCAGAAAGTCGATCTGTTGTTGATGTGATGTTGTGCAACTCTGCGTCTCCCTTTACTTTTTCACTGGGGTTTTGTTCAACATCTAGTGAAAACCTTTTGGGCAATGCACGATGTGTAGTTTTGTCCACAACTTCAGAAAGTCAGCCTATTGTTTCTTAAAGAACGGCAAAGGTCTCTTTGCAATGCAGTAAATTGGGATTAAGTGCTATAAACAGCTTCAAAACAAGAAAAAGTTTACTTTTCCTACTTTTTTAAAAAAATGCAATTTATTGCTACAAATAGTAATAGAACAGATGATCAAAGGAAAAAAAAACATTTAACGAGAGAGTAAGAATATATGTTCCCTTCAGACATTATGGCTTCAGACATTTGTGAAGCCTCTTAGAAGGTCTGGTTTCTATCTCTCAGTGCAAGGCTTTGTTTTTATCATTAAAACTGGCTTTCAGATAGGACTCACTTTGAACCTTAATTTGTCTTTATATTATTTCAAAATATTATTTATGTGTTTATAAATGTTGGCAGAAGTGCTCTTTGGTTGTCAGCATTTGGGAGGCTATTCATAATACAGGCAAGTCCAGATTAATGACAGACACCCTTTGATATCCTGATCCACGTTTTCCTCGTGTTTGCTAAATTTAGGGTGATTGTACAACATGCAAACAATCAAGCTACAAAATGGCAGCATGTATCAGTAGCATGCTCTGTTGCCTCACCTTTCAGCCACTGTATGCCTCAAGAAAGGGATCCTTTGATGGCCTTTTGTGATGAAATCTTGGAACCATTTGGCGACCCTATGAAGGATGTGGTCTATTCTTTTCAAAAAGGCCAAGATTTCACATGTTTATTTTGGCTTCTCTCAATCAAAGCCTGCTGTGATTTCACTATACTTAAAATTAACAATCTGTGTTACGCTCACTGCATTGAGTTACTCAGGTTTCCTCTTCCTTTCACCAAAATATTTGCTAGAGAAGTAGTAAAAGCAGTTTGTAACTTACGCTATTACTGTGCTGATTGCAACAGTAATGATCTGAGACCAATCTTTTTTTTTAATGTTAATCTGAAATCCTTATAAATATTTTCATTTTAATGGCTGAAGCCGTATTTATGACTTTGGGTTTTTATGCTGCTAAGACTAGTTGGACTCATGACAGCTTACCCTCAAAATAACACGCGGGTAGTAGAAGCATACATTAAAATACACAATCAACAACAAACATTAAATAAGGCATATTGTGTTTATACATGGTATTAAGCTCAAAACAATAAGTGAAAGTCCTTTTACGATCAGCACTTTCGTCATTTTGTCCATCAAGTAAGCAAATAGACTGCCCCTCCCTTGGTTGATGAAACCCTTTAAGAATGTGACAACCAGGTGAGCTCAGGCAGAAAAAAATTCTGGAGGGACATTTCCAGGACCTTTTAATTAATTAATTAATTAATTAATTAATTAATTAATTAATTAATTAATTTGATCACATTTGTATGCCGTCCAATTCCCAGAGGACTCTGGACGGCTCACAGTCAGGACAAATATGAATCAATACAAAAAAAGAACATCATAAAACAATTTAAAAACATGTTTAAAAATTTAAAAAACAATCAATCACTACATTCATTCAGGGGCGACCTTACTGATTAACTCTGTTGGGTCACTGGCCCCAAGCCTGCTGGAAAAGCCAGGTTTTAACGGCTTTCCTGAAGGCCAATAAGATGGGGGTAGTACGAATCTCCGGTGGTAGCTGGTTCCAGAGAGCCGGGGCAGCAACAGAGAAGGCCCTCCCTCGTGGCCCCGCCAGCCGACATTGTTTAGCTGATAGGACCTGAAGGAGCCCAACCCTGTTCGATCTCACCGGTCGTTGGGAGGTACACGGTAGGAGGCAGTCTCAAAGATAGCCTGGCCCTAAGCCATGTGGGGCTTTAAAGGTGATAACCAACACCTTGAATTGTGTCCGGAGACCGATAGGCAGCCAGTGCAGCTCGCGGAGGATTGGTGTGACATGGGTGTATCTAGGTACGCCCATAATCGCTCGCGCAGCTGCATTCTGGACTAGCTGTAGTCTCCGAACAGTCTTCAAGGGTAGCCCCATGTAGAGTGCATTGCAATAATCAAGATGTGAGGTGATAAGGGTGGAGTGACTGTGAGTAGTGCCTCCCGATCCAAGTAGAGTTACAATTGGTACACACCACGGATCTGCGCAAAGTCTCCCCTGGCCACAGCTGTTAGATGTTGGTCTAATTTGAGCTGTGGATCCAGGACGACACCCAAATTGCGAACCTGTTCTGAGGGGACTAGTTTCTCTCCCCCAGAACCAAGGAAGGACAGTCAACATAGTCCTTAGGAGGTAGTATCCATAGCCACTCGGTCTTGTCCGGGTTGAGCTTGAGCCTGTTAACCCCCATCCAGACCCTCACCTGGTTCTGGCACTGGCACATCACATTCTCTGCTTCACTGAATTGACATGGGGTGGAGATGTAGAACTGGGTATCATCAGCATATTGCTGGAACCTCACCTCGTGTCAATGGATGATCTCACCCAGTGGTTTCATGTAGATGTTAAATAGGAGGGGAGAGAGGACCGAGCCCTGAGAGGTCTAGGGGCCTAGGGGTTGACCTCTGTCCTCCTGCCAACACCGACTGCGACCGATCAGAGAGGTAGGAGGAGAACCACCATAATACGGTGCCTCCCACTCCCAACTCTCTTAATCGGCACAGAAGGATACCATGGTCAATGATATTGAAAGCAGCTGAGAGGTCAAGTAGCACCAAGATAGAGGAATAACCTCCATCTCAGGCTCGCCAGAGATCATTCATCAGAGTGACCAAGGCAGTCTCCGTGCCTTGGTCACGCTGATGGATGAGGCCCTGATTCACCCCCCTCCTTAAAAAAAACCATCTTTCATCCTGGAATGGGACAACTTGTTGCAGCCAACTCGCCATGGCCAAATGAGTCCTTCGGGAGTTGGGCGGCATATAAGAATGCCAAATAAATAAATAAATAAATAAATAAATAAATAAATAAATAAATAAATAAATAAATAAATGAATGAATGAATGAATGAATGAATGAATGAATGAATGAATGAATGAATGAATGAATGAATGAATCACTACGGAAAACTCACCACGTCCAACTCAACTGCAGGACAACTCGCCATGGTCAATTCACCACAGGATAAGTCGCTGCAGGACAATGCAACTATTTAATTTTAATCATTTAAAATAATTAAAAAAAATATTTTAATTTTTGTCCTTCACATTTCATTTTGTCCTTCCTTCCGTCCCTCCTTTAATGATTCCATTCAACAATTTTTTTTTATATATTACTGTCATTCTTGTCCCGTGATGAGTTTTCCCATGGCAAGTTGGCCATGGTGCCTTGTCCCAGGGTGGCTTGGCCGTGGCAAATTGGCTGCAGCGAGTTGGCTCTGGCGAGTTGTTGTAGACCCCTTTCATCCCACCTCTCTGGATAATGTTAAGCTGCCTAGAGTCGCTTTGGCAAGATGGTGAGCATATGAGTTTGGTAAATAAAAAAATAATGCTCCCCCCTCCCCACGTTGCCATTAATCATAATCTGAAAGAGAAGCAGAATCTGGTGGTATCATTCATTCTTGCTCCATCAGCAACTATTTCTGAGAACAATCCAGGTGGTGTCAACTGATGGTCGAAATCTAGTGTGAGGTATGAGAAGTCTGGAAATATTATAACCAATGCTCCCCTCGGAAGTCTTAAAACTACTCTTTTTCTGTATTTTTACCATAGTTACATTACGTTGCTTTGTCTTTCAGACATAATATTTATAACCATAGACACCAAGCATCTGCGGTGCTTTACTCACCAAAGGGGATTAATTAACATCAGCTACCTTTAGTTTAAAGGTTCACTTCATATCACAACTGCTACAATGTCCTGTCTTGTTAAATTTTTTGAATCTGTCCCTAAGTGGAAGTGGTTTTCTTGTAACTTAAGAAAGAAGAAAATCAGTAATGTATTTTAAATTTAAAGAGGGATTGTTGTGAGTGTGTGTACCTACAGGAGAACAGGATGATGTTTCTTCTCAAGCAAACACACCCTGGCAAAATAATGTGTATAAGTTGCAGCATGTTTCAAATGCTTTAGTTTATTTACTGTGAGCAATTTCATCCAGAATCATGGATTTCACATTCAGCTTTTTTGTAAACCACTGTCAGCCCTTATGGAGTCGGTGACATGGAAGTGCTGGAAATAGTGAATGAATTCACTTTAGATAGATTAGATTAATTAGATTAGATTTTCAGAGACTAAACATACTTAACAAAGTGAATGCAATTATAAGAAAAATAGAGGGAGAGCATAGGGAACATGCAGAACCTTGAACAATGAAATGCAATAAGTATACAATATCATATGACACAAAATATTTATATAGATATTGTTCGGATTGCAAGAATATATCGTAAAAGCCACCAACAACTCTTGGCAACAGAGCAAAATTTGGCTAGCCTTCCCAATTTTTTTTTTGAGGGGAACAAATCATAAGACATACATAAAACCCATCCAATCTTATTTTTAAATGTATATTTTCATGACTTAATTTTACATAAATTCATCCTATATAATATAACTTAATTAATTATATCCTAGTGATGGTCACTCATGTCTTCATTGCCACTTAACCAGACTAAGTAAGGTAGCATGTTGTACATAGCACCACCTTTGGGAATGGAAGCTGGTGGAGATAGTGGCAGCTAGATTACGAGCAAGGAATCTGGACAGCCACTTGTCTGGAATGATATGGTGTCTCCTGCTTGGGCAGTGGGTTGAACTAGAAGTCCTCCAAGATCCCTTCCAACTCTGTTATTCTGTTTCTGAAAGAGTATCCCAACATCAGAGTATAACACAAATTCTCAAGTTGCTCCATTGGTTATTGGAATAGACCTGGCCCCAATAAATGCTGGTTATTACAGTATTGTTAAAGCCCTATAGCATTAAGAATGGAAAATATCTGAGAAGAAGATTCTGTCTATTTGGTCTAGATATTTACAGAGTCTCCCTTTTTGGAAAGGCCCATGGGGCATGGACAAGCCTTCTCAGTGATGCCCCTGTTCTTAGGAATATCCTGCCCCCAGAAATATGGATGGCATATCCCTATATCCCTATATCAGGACTGTCAAACTCAAGGCCCATGCTTAAATCCAGCCCGCGGATTTAAGGCCTGGAAATATCAAAGGACTGGCCCGTGGTGCCTCTGGCGGCTAAAACTGGCCGTGTGCACCCCCGTGCCTTGTTTTCACCCTCTATGGCCCCCTGCAGCACTCTGCTGGCTGAGAACAGGTCAGAAACAGGCCAGAAAAAGGCTGGAAAATGGGCTGGAAATAGGCCGAAAACAGGCCGCGCGGCCCTTTTCAGTTGGCAGTGTGCTGCAGGAGGCCATGGAGGGCAAAAACGAGGTGCAGGGGGGCTGTTTTGGCCAACAGCATGCTGCAGGAGGCATCCGTCCCGCTCCCCCCACCGACCCCCTCTCGCCGGCCCACAGAGAACTACAATGCTTATCCGGCCCTTGAAGAAATCTAGTTTGACACCCCTACCCTATATAGACTCACCTGAGCCAAGAGATGGCTGCAAATAAATTTGATAAATAAACAAAGTAAATTTCACAAGCAGCTTAAAACTCGGCCCTCATTTATTTCTTAGAATGTTGTCATGCATTAAACGTTTTCCTTTGGTTTTTGTATTATACAGTTTATCTAGTTGTTCTACCCACACTCCTGAAGCCCATTTATTTATTTATTTATTTATTTATTTTGGTTTTCTTATATGCCGCCCAACTCCCAAAGGACTCAGGGCGGCATAGGACTTGAGCAGTATAGAGAAATTTGAAATTAAATAAATAATATGAACACAAGCTTTTAATGTAATTTTAATAACATTGGATTGGGGAGGGGATGTTGTTTGGCAGGATGAATTTTGACTAGAGAAAGATTTTCATTTCATTTAAATTAAAATTATTTCAATTAAGAGAAAGGCAACCAATATTGCTAAGATTTTCTACTGAGCTATCAGCCAGTTATAAAATAAATTATGCTTAATAATAAGTTTTTTTTCTCATTTTTTATATTTCCTAGAAATTTAGGAAATATAAATTTATATTTCCTAAAAATAATTATAACTTTGTAGAGTTAAATACATCCCTAAATTGAAATATAAGCTTTTTATTGAAAATTGTAGTCAAGATTTTGTAAAGCGCTCAACTAGCTAGATTCTAGTTCCAAGATAAGTATTTTATTCTTAACTGCAAATAAATGGAACTAGATATTTTGAATCAGGAAATTAAACCTGGACACATCTCTATGTTCTAGAATTCAGAACCCTGAATTCTTATTTTCATCATACTAAAGCTTCATTCAATAACACTCTCCGTAATACATTTATTAAATGCATCAAAGCCCCATTAGAAAGAGCTGTCAATTAAATCCATATTTAAAATGGTTTCTTCTTGATTGTTAAATTATACCTCAGATTTTTGGAGATTTTCATTTATATATTCCTGCTTTCAAACCCTGAATTTTTATATTGGAGTACAAACACTCAAAGGAATTAATAGGTACAGATTGTCTTTAATCTTCAATTTAAATGGGCACTTATTGACAATAGGAATGTTACCACACTTAGTGATACTGCTTTTAGCTATAAAATAAATACTATTTTTAACAGCAATGAGAATCTTGTACTTTTGCAGACACAGATTTCCCTCCTTCCCTCCCATGCTAATATTAGATATCTCACAACCGGCTCTAATGGCAAAGTAATTATGAAGTTCTATTGAATCTTAGTTTTTGAATCTTTTTCAGAGATAAAGGTAGCTTTTGAAGAAAAATGCTCATTGGCTTGGACTTACTCTCTTGACAACAACTGCCATTATGATGCAAATATATTTTGCAATGAATGGGTAATGCAAGATGTTATTGGGAAGCCTCTGAGTTTATAACATTCAGAATGAAACGTAAGTGTATGACCCAGGCAGCTTCATCACGGTTAATGATGGAGCAGTCACGTCTATGTGAACTGTGATTTCTTTCTGTACACATTTGCTGTGTCCCCAGTGTATTGTAGGCTACATTACAAGATAACCACAAATGACCATGACTAATGTGGAGGATATATCATCATCTCCTCTTCCAAGAAGAGTCAATTTCTTTGACTCAGGTTAGAGACAATCTAAATGGGAAGGGTGTGCAACTATCTCCATTATATGGTCATGCTGCTTGAAGTCTATGGAGTTTAATCAGTTTAAAATGAATATTGAAACTATACCTTATGATTTAGATTCCTTGTAATGATGGAAACTCAACGTAGATGTTCAGTACTGCAAAATATTAACTTCAGTAAAAATAAAAAATAAAATACAGACAAAGGGATAATATAAGCCACAATATATTTTGCTTATAAGAAAGGGGAAGCCATTAACAATCACTGCCATCTTGGATTTTTGGAACACTTCTGTGTTTTGTGTTTTTTTTTAATACATCAAGAAAATTGGAAGGGCTTTATATTCCATTGCAGTATATTTTGAATTGATAATGTATAGAATTGAACATCCGATTTTAAATATACATTCTACTAAGTGAAGAGCAATTCTAGAAATCAGTTCTGTTGCATCTGGAGAATATAATTATACAAAATGCATGCTATAACTTAATAATTATGGCTCCTTTTAAAGAATGTGGAATTTCTCTATCTCTTGATGGACGATTTTACAGCAGGAGTATTCCACCATGGCAACCTTAAGACTGCTGGACTTCAACTCCCAGAATTCCCCAGACAGCCATCTTAAAGTTGCCAAGGTTGGACACCCCTGATTTACAGCTTTTGGGACCTCTCCTATGTTAGGTTTAATAAGCTAGGTTAAAATGACAGTGTAATCAGGTGGGCAATGCAAGCCAACACTCTTCAAATTTTATTATTCTGATAACTATTTCATTATTGCTGCAACCAGAATCAGTGATTATCTTCTGTTTTGTTCTCGGAGAAGATCTGCTTGTTGCAGATAGCATGCAAGAAAAATTTAGTTCCATAATACTAACGCACCCCAAAACTAAGGTGTCAGCCAACTGTCTCAGTTGACATGTGATGGGATTGCCAGAAGAGAAGAAGGGATTGCGGAAACATCAATATCTTCATCCTTTTACTGATAGAGCTTTTTGTAACCCAGCCTCGCCTTTTCACGCAGCTGGGAAGCCTCTGTTATTTACTATGAAGTTTCTCAGACTTTCAGTGAAGGATGAAGCCTTAAAGAAAGCTTGATTTACTGGCATCACTGAATGAGGGAAAGAAGCAGCCTATTCCCGCTTCATATTAAGGAGGTTCAACAATGTAGAAAGACATTTGGTGCAGTGAAAATCTGGCACAGGAAAGGAATGTGCAATAGTTTATTAAGTACCCAGAATTTTTTGCTGTTGTTGTTGTTCTCAGAGCTACAGGACAAACTCCATAAATTCTTTCACAGTTCTGCAGAACAAACCTAACAACTTACTACTTAAATTCCCACTGAATGGTTTTGACGGGTTGAAAACTTTCAATGTTTGCTTGTGCCTGCTCTCAAGTTCAGGAGCCAGATTGTTTATCTTCTGCTTCTAATTAGGCTTTTGTTTGCTCTGTACAGATGACAGAGGGTGTTGGATGATAAACTGTAGTCTCTTTTGCTACTGCTACTTAGCTTCCTTTCTAGGCCATCCCCCTTCCCTTTGCCTCCTTGTTATTCCTCCTCTCATGCAGATTCATTGAGGGACCATAAGATTTAACAGGTCAAATAGCAGAATTATAGACTTTCTCCCTTATCCCTGTTGGTTCGTAAAAATCATTAGCTGATTAAGGTATAGTGGGAGTATCAGAGTACAGTGGGCTCTGCAATAATTATGTGCGTTGCAGAGCAGGAGTGCAAATTCCATATCTCTTTTTAAGTTTTGCCACTGGGGAGAACAATTTGATACATTTCTATTAGATTTGTATATGTTGAAGATAGGCATGGAAATAGCCATTAATCTTGCTTCTCATATTAATTTTAAAGGCATATTGTTTTTTTGGGGTAAGATGGACTTTTAAGAGGGTGACTTCACTATCTAATTATAGATAAATATTTTTATTTATGTATCCAATTTACATGGCTGTCCATCTGATACTGAAGCTTAAACACAGGAGAAGTCTATGTATGGCTTCTTGAATTCTCTCCAGCTTATTTAGCAGCCGTGGTCCTTTGGAGGATGTCTGCTTTTTCTTTTGTGTAAAAAGTAATATGTGTTTCTACCTACATTTCTGTTTTGTTTTTATGCTGAATCCATATCCTGGGAAATACACTGAAATCTGTTTCTGCTTTGCTCTATATCAAGTTCAACCTCAGCAACTTTAAGATTTGTGGACTTCAACTCCCAGAATTCTGCAGCCAGCATGTTGAAGTCCATTAATCTTAAAGTTGCCAAGTTGGACATTCCTGTCTTACATCATATGATCATGAAGAATGAGGGGAGGGGCTTAGATTGGAGAAGTCACCAACTAGTAGAAAGGTTCATGGGTGGAATTTTTTTGTGGAATGTTTTTTCTACAGAACTCAAACTTTCTTCCCCATCATACTAAATTTGATTCCTTTCTGTTCAGTTTTCAGAGAGTTATCATGAAGTCCAAAGTTCTTCACATCCTATTTCTGTTGTATTGGAAATAACTAAAAAACGGCTACTGCTTTCTTCTAGGAAACATTATTTTTTTTTCAAGAAAAAGGTTGAGTGAGGGAATTATGGAAGTGGTAATTTATATGTTGCAATTTTGCTTAAGGCCTGGAAAAATGATTTGGGAACAAATAATTTCAACCAACAGCCACCTCTCTATATCAGATGGCATCTACATTTTGATCATGATCAGACCAAGGTTAATAATATATTGATAACCTGATACTAATTTATTAAGACATCAACTGGGTTTTTAAATTATAGCTTGATTATACATTAATTAGGTTCCTTATAATCTGATACTAAAAATATCTGATTAGTGGCTGACAGGGATGGGGGGGCAGTATTTGCAGCTCCTGAATTTAATACCTACAGCGGCATATCTCTGCTCTTTATTAAAGCAGCCATGTCTCTTTTTCAGTATAAATAAGTAGCAGGAGGGTGCTGCACTCACATTAGAGGTGGATTTCAGCAGGTTCTGACTAGTTCTGGAGAACCAGTAGCGGAAATTTTGAGTAGTTCGGAGAACTAGTAGCAGAAATTTTGAGTAGTTCAGAGAATCGGTAAATACCACCTCTGACTGGCCCCGCCCCCATCTATTCTCTGCCTCCCGTGTCCCAGCTGATCGGGAGGAAATGGGGATTTTGCAGTAACTTTCCCCTGGAGTGGGGAGGGAATGGAGATTTTACAGTATCCTTCCCCTGCCACACCCACCAAACCACGCTCACCAAGCCACGCCACGCCCACGAAGCCATGGCCACAGAACCGATAGTAAAAAAATGTGAATCCCACCATTGACTCACACCAATTATGAAATACTTCCCTTTGAATCAAAACACAGCTTTATTTAACACTGAAATTAAGAGCACCTTTAGTATCTCAAGTAGGAAACTATTTCATGAATAGTCCACAAACAGTAGCTTCAACACATTCTCAGCGCCCACCAGAAACCACTGAATCTCCAAGTGGGATTTACCAGTCTTGAGGTCTGCAAACGGAGATGGATTTTTCCTGATGCTACTGTAAATAGGCAGATGAGGTTACCAATCTATTGGGGGGGGGAACCCCATTTGCCCCTTTTTGGGTTTCTTTGAAAGTTTCCCTATCTTTGCCCCTGAATTGTTAATAATATTGTATGAAGTAAATGTAACAAGCACCACACTTTGGTGTTTATTTGTTTCCTCAGAATTTTTAGATATATATAAGTACAATCCCTAAAAAGCTCAGTAGCAAAAGAATGCAAAACCTCAGGAGATCCAAAGGGAGGGAAATCATTTTTTTTCACGGAATTGTAATTCTTAGTTACCCTGCCCATTTCTCAGTAAGACATTGCTTTACCATGTTTATTAGACACATCTCTCATTATGTGCTGAGCTCTGCTCTATTCATTGCTTAGCTTTTTCAGATTTTGACTAGCTTTGAACAGTAAACTAAATCCAGATGACCCCTGTTGTTCTGGATGTTGTATATATACCTTTACAAGAAAGATAAGAATAAGAAATCTCCTTCTCGGTTTTCCTTTGGATTTTTAGAGCCATTAGCTCCGATGAAGCGAAAGAGTTACAGGATACTGAAAATGATGAAATGTTAAATCAATCCTCCAATATGTAAGCATGATTTAATTATGTGGCAAAACCTTTCTGTTGACAGGAACTCAGTTCTGGGTACCATCACGGAATAGTTTGGCATGAGTCATACATTCGCTAAATGCTTTATACTTCTATAGGTTTTGGGGGAAGGAATGGTGGTGTAAGCTGCTAGACCAGGATAAATATTTATTATTTATTTTGTTTTTATGCCCCCCTTTTATTATTTTTACAAAAAAATCAAAGAGTTATTTAGGCATAATAGAAAGCACAAGTAGTCCTTGACTTATGTCCACAATAGGGACCAGAATCTCTGTTGCTAAGCGAGGTGATTATTAAGTGAGCCGTGTTGGATTTTCTGACCTTTTTTGCCATGGTCTCTAAGTAAATCACTGTCATTAAATGAACCGTGCGTTTAAGCGAATCCAGCTCCCACCCCCATTGACTTTGCTGGTTGGAAGCCAGTTGAGAAGGTTGCAAATAGCAATCACATCAACGGTTGGTTGCTCCCGATTCTAAGAACTGGTAGCGCTGGTGGTGGGAGGCTCCACCCACCCACCCAGGACGCTTCTGCGCATGCGCAGAAGCATCGCGTACACGTGTGAGTGCGTGCGTGAACCGGTAGTAAAGCGTTTTAGAACCCACTACTGAATCACATGATCTGGGATGCTGATCATAAATATAAACCATAAATATAAACCAATTGCCAATTGCTTGAATTTTGCAGTTGTAACTGCTAGAATCGGCCATAAATCATTTTTTTTAGTGCCACTATAATTTCGAATGTAGCTAAACAAATGGTTGCAGATCAAGGACTATCTATATATTCATGTTTGCTTTTATGGAATTGTAATGTAGTGCCTTGGTTATCTTTTTTTGCATTTGATGATTTTAATTCTTTTTTTTTTATCATTCTTTTTATTTTATGAGGTCTTTGTCACCAAAAGAAACGTGTTTAAGATGGATGGATATGTATTTCGTACAATATATTTTTTCTACATCAATCAATATATTACTCAAAAATAACTCTGGGCAGTGTGTGTATATGTGTGCAATAAAAAAGATAAAAACAATACAACACGGTGTAAAACTGAAAGAAAAAAAGTTGATGACATCAACTGAAATAAGTTTCTTTATACATACACAGTGATACCAAATCAATTTATTTATTTACAGTCCAACATTTAGTAAAGAAAAATCCATATATCCCTATCCCAGTGATGGCGAACCTTTTTTGGCTCGCATTCCAAAAGGGTGTGCCATTTTTCCGAACTTCCGGTTTGCCCATTGGGCCATTTTTCGCACTTCAGAGGCTTTAGGGAAGCCTCCTGAAGACTCAGGAGGGCAAAAACAGCCTTCCCCAAGCCGAAAATCAGCTGGCCATGCGCGCTGGAGATGACATGGGGCAACGCCTCGGGTGCCCTCCGATATGGCTCCACGTGCCACCTGTGGCACGCATGCCATAGGTTTGCCATCATGGCCCTATCCCTATCCCTATCTACTCTGTCTGTCTGTCTGTCTGTCTGTCCGTCCATGCATCCATGCATCCATGCATCCATGCATCCATGCATCCATGCATCCATGCATCCATGCATCCATGCATCCATGCATCCATGCATCCATGCATCCATGCATCCATGCATCCATCCATCCATCCATCCATCCATCCATCCATCCATCCATCCATCCATCCATCCATCCATCCATCCATCCATCCATCCATCCATCCATCCATCCATCCATCCATCCATCCATCTATCTATCTATCTATCTATCTATCTATCTATCTATCTATCTATCTATCTTGTAACCATAGTCACACTATATACATATTGTGACTGTGGAAGTACATTTAATAATTCATTCTCCTGATTATAATTTTTGAATGTTTATATTACATGTTAAATTTAAGTAAGCATAGTAGTGCTGTGCCAAATGTCAAACGATTTCCTGAATGATTTCTTTGAACATTCCTTCATGGAAGAAAGTCTGCAGGTTAATTCAAAGAAATCATTCTATATATATAGCGAATATATATATCAGGAAATAGTTCAGGAAATAATCTTGCAAAAAAGGAAAACTATGTGTGAAGTCTGGATTTGCACACAGTTTTCTTTTCTTTTCTTTGCAGAATACATTGGAAAGTTTGGGGCTCATACAGTACTTCTTTCATTTATTGATTGATTTGATTTATACCTGCCTTTTCTTGCTGATGAGTAAGATTAAAACTGATATGAAGATAATTTAATAATTAAAATAGAATATTTATTGATCATGTGACCATTTTGAATAATTTGGGTAATCTAGGCACTGAGCTATTGCTATTGCTAGGGTATTTTAAAAGCAAAGAGACTAAGAGAGCAACCATCTAGTACAGTGAATATGGTAAATGTTTAAAGAAATACCTTCCCTTTCTCATGTTCTCCACTCCTTTTTTTCTGTTTTCCCACCCTTCCATTTAAAAATAAAATAGAGTAAGTAATAGTTGTTAAAAGAGAGAGAGATCCTTCCCTATTAGCTTTTTTCATGCCAGCCAGGAATGTACTTTCTCATTTTTTGCTGCCAAATGAGTTTGATGTTAATGAGAAGAAACCTGCTTTTAAGAGAAGTGAACCAATTATAAGTGCTCCATATAGAGAGTAATGTAATAGTCCAAATGTAAGGTGACTAGAGTATTAGTTACCATCTGAAGGGCCTCACAATGTAGGAACAGGTGAAACTGTCATACTAGATGGAGATGGGCAAAGCCCTCTTGGCTACAGATGCCACTTGCACCTTGTGTAGAAATTCATTCAAGACTACCTCCAGGTTGCACAACTGTCTTGAATGGAGAGGTTCAGTCCAGGGGTGGGTTCTAACTTACCTCGCTGCCGGTTCACTTCTTCCCACGCCACATGGGTGTGCCTTACACACACGCGCATGCGCAGTGCTGAAAAATCCAAAAATAAATAAATAAATGAAAAAAGCGAAAACAAGATTGCGACCGCATGCACAGTGCCGGAATCTCGGCTTCTGCACATGCTAAGAAGGGGAAAAATTATTTTTTTAAAAAAAGCCAAAAACAAGATGGCGACCGCATGCACAGTGCCGGAAACTCAGCTTCTGCACATGCTCAGAAGAAAAAATAATTTTTTTAAAAAAAAGATGGTGGCGCCCACGGACCGGCACCTACCGAATCGGTTCCGTGACGTTATCATGACATCACCAGTGGGTCACTACCAGTTCAGGCGAACCGGTCTGAACCAGGAGGAACCCACCTCTGGTTCAGTCCCTTCAAGATTAAACATGGAAAGTCCCCATTACCAGGAGTCCCTGGGCTTGTTTTGTCCCATCCCAACCCTTCTATCTTCCAGACACAAGCACAAGACATGACAGCAATTCTTGGACAGCTCTAAGTTGATATCTAGAACTGGTTGAAAGGGAAATGAAGAAATTGTAAGTGCCCCATATAGAGAGAGCTATGAAATATTCCCAATGTAATGTGACTAGAGTTTTAGTCACCATCTGAAGTAACTAATTAGTTACTTATTAGTCACCATTAGTCATGCCAAACTGACAGATAGCCTCACCCAATATTTTATACAGACGTCAAAGAAAAGGGGTCAAAGCATCAAGTCTTGAGCCAACCTACAAATAAGAGGATGAGGGCCTCCTTCATCAGCACTGACTGGAACTAACCACATAGAAAGAAGTATAAGCATTGTGTACCACCCACCTAAACCCTGGAGGTGGTCCAGGATACTGTGATCAATGGCTTTGAAAGTCTAAGGAGTGCTTGACCAAAGGTAACCAAACAATTTGAGCATACTATATCCCGACCTGAAACCTGACTGAAATGAATCCAATTAACCTTCTTCTTCCAAGATCCTCTGTAATAGCTCTGACCACCTTCTCAACAACTTTCTCTAAAAAGGGAAGATTGGAAACTGGATGACAATTTCTAGTTTCTTAAGTCCAGGAATGGTCAAAGTTCTGCTCCATGCATTTCCTGATGCTATTATCTGAAAATTAAAACAAACAGCCCTCTTTAAGAGCAAAGGGTGTGATGGTTTCCCCTATTATTGGATCTTTCATTATCAGGTAGGTTATTACAAGATGTCATCCAATCTTTAGTTTCACCTTCTTGCAGTATGCTGTTAAACTTCTTGGCAATGAGAGATTGTAGACAAGTCATATGTTTCAACCAAAAGCCATGTGGTTCATCTTCATCTTCACCTGATGCTGATCAGTACTTGATTTTCCTTGCCTTTTTCTCCACCATTTCTGCTGTTATTATAAGTTATTTCACTTCAGTTTCTTTTTTATTCTTATCCACTTCCTTTCTCTAAGCTGCATTCATGTTGTATTTCTTTGAGTTATTCCACAGCTGTGCCCAGAACTGCACTGTTTCTTCATCATCATCATCATCATCATCATCATCATCATCATCATCATCATCATCATCATCATCATCATCATCATCATCATCATCATCATCATCATCATTATTATTATTATTATTATTATTATTATTATTATTATTATTATTATTATTATTATTATTATTATTATTATTATTATGTTGCATAGTCAGCCAGATGTTTAGACTGGATTTGGCATTTTTGTCCACCTATCGAACCCTTCCCGGGGATCTGGATAGGCAGATATTGTTGTTTAATAATATTAAAAATATTGTCTGAGGATGTAAGCTTTTCCAAATAGAGCTGTGTTGATTGAGGATGGTTTTTGTCAATGCTGATCATGTTTAAGTGGTGCTCCAATTATTTTGGGGTTGTACTCAAGGTGGTTATTATTATCATTGTTATATATACAACTATATGAAATCACAGCTGCTAGTTTCTTTATCTGGTATTGGCCTTCATACACATCTTCCCAAAACCTTGGGTGTCATAATATATGAACATATTTTATATGCAGATCAAACAGTGTGGCTTTTTGTAATTGATGAAAGATTTTCCAAGTCCTGTTTCATGATATTTTTTTGGTATGGCATCCAGTGTGTCATATTTTTTGGGTTTTTTGCTATGGTACTCAATATGTCAATAACCAATGGGACCATGTTGGCCAGTTTATGCCATAATCTTTCAACCCTCATTTTCAGATCTTGAGTCTTTCTTTCAGAAGGTCAGAACTAGAGATCAGAATCTCAATTCTTTGTCTCCTATTCTGCCACCCTCTAGTATTTCCAAATCAATTAGCTATACTTCTTTTCATCCACAGTTAAATCTGGTGTGTTATGAATCAAGACTTTTTATCAGCTTGTATTTGGAAATTTCACAATATTTTAACCTCCTCATTTTTGGCTACCTTTTCAACTCTTCGTTCCCATCAATTTTTCATTACTGGCACATGGTCATTTTTATAGATAGACCAGCGTATCATTTTGGCAACTGTGTTATGCTGTTATATATCATCTGTTTGTGCAATCTTCTTGCACAAACTGAATATATGATTTGCTGGTTATTCTACCTTTATGCATAATTCACACTTTGAACTGTTTGAGGATTTTTTAAATTTTGGACTTTCTCCTTCTCCTTCTCCTTCTCCTTCTCCTTCTCCTTCTCCTTCTCCTTCTCCTTCTCCTTCTCCTTCTCCTTCTCCTTCTCCTTCTCCTCCTCCTCCTCCTCCTCCTCCTCCTCCTCCTCCTCCTCCTCCTCCTCCTCCTCCTCCTCCTCCTCCTCCTCCCAGATGATGATTTCAGTCCATTGGAAAATCAGTGACTAGAGTAGGATAAAGGAGCACTATACACTTTTTTTTAAGGTAAGTGGGCTGCAAAGGCATCAATGAACTGATAGACTAGTTGGTTAAAGTTAGGATGAATGTTAGGAAGAGATATTTTTTGTGCCTGTTAAATTCACATGAATCTACTTAAGAAAAATAGGTAGGAGTTGCTTCTCACTGCAGGTCCCCTTTATTGGTAAAACATTTAATTTTTCATTTCCATTTACTGCCCCATATATTTTTAATCCAAAGACAAATAAATAATAGCTCATAATTTTAGCATGCCACACAAATAGGACTGCATTCTTGATATAGCTAATAGAAAACATTCAGACATGGACAAAATGTAACATGATACATTGTGGTGGAAAACACATGATTGTGTTTTCCACCACAAATTCCCATGATTCCTGTTGTACACAAATATCCATGATTGCTCTAGTATTATATCAAGCTATCCCACATAAATTGTCATCGCCACTTCTTTCCTTTGTATAACTCTTTTCCCCCGAAAAGAAAATACACAGAGCTTTTGAAATTAAGCCTCTCATGCTGGCTTCTCTCCTTATCAGAGGCCAATCTCCAGAAAGTCATATATGAAATTAAATGAAGGTGTTCATAGCCCACATCTAATTCTCTCACTTTCTATTTACTGTTTTTTCAGCTTACTGCCAAGCTGGGCGGGAGGTGGGGATGGTTTGAATGGTGGGTGGGATAACATTTAATTCCCTCCTTTCCCTGGATTCCTTTATTTATTTGGTTTAACATAAGCCTTCTGATTTTTAGTCTTCCCGTTACAGAGTAACATAACCTGCAAGGTAACCTTACGCTTAGTTAGCTTATTACACTTTGCATCTTAAGTTTCTTGACAATTTATTTTTCTTTTTATGGTCTTAAGAAAATGGAGAAACCTGTTCCATGTTGGGATCACATTTCTTTCAGACATGCAAACAAAAATACCCAGGGGTGGTCCTAACGAGTTCCAGGGATAACTACAAAGAACCATGGATGTCCATTAACCTTCTGTATTTGGTGAAGTTGGGTTCTTTCATCAACCTGCCTTTATTTGGGGCTTGGATTGAGTCTGTGTCAAATGCCTGCTGATCTTATGAAGACCAGTGGCTTGACTTCTTGTCTCCTGGGGTTCAGAAAGAACTCGATGGGAGAAACAAGGAAGTTGCTTTATAGTGAGCCAAACTTTGATCAACCTAGTCTTTCTTTCCTCCCTTTATGTCCAGCTTTCTGTTTAAAGCATCTTATAACAACTACCATATTTTTCAGAGTATAAGACGCATCTTTTTACCCCCCAAAAGAGGGTGAAAATTTGGGTGCATCTTATACACCGAATGTAGCCCCACCCAGCCACCCCCACCCTTTGGCTTCTGCCTCCCAGCAATTTATCTCCTTGCAGCAAACAGAACAGAACCTGTTAAGCCAAGCAACTGGTTATCAGTTTCCCGACTCTCAGCTGAGTGAGGCTGCAGCCCGGCCGGCCATGTGCTAAACTGAAAGTGAAACTAGCTGCAAGGAGGCAAATTGCTGGGAGGGAGAGGCAGAGGCAGAATTTTATTTTCTTGTGCTAATCAGACTGCTGAAACTGGATGCAAGGAGATAAGTCAATAACTATAAATGTCTGTAGAATGTTCAAATGATTAGACTTATTTTTTAAAGACTGCTTTATTATTGTTCTAGACAACTTAACAAAATGAAGAAGCTTTTTAAAATAAATGCTTGCTCTGAAGAGGCCCAGTGCCTTTGTATCTTCTTTTAAATAGCAGAGAATAAATGTATAGTTCCAGAAAGCCACATCAATTTTAACAGTATCTGTACAAGTATAGTCTAAAATGTAACAGTGTCCTGTTTTAGTATTAAGATAAGGCAGCTGAGTTAAACCCTGACTTAGTCATGTTTGGAGTAGATCTATTTAAATAATTGGGAGGAGTTAGTGTGATTACATTTAAGAAAATTTTCTGGCATTAATATACTGCCATAATGTACATTTCTCCAATTCTTTGCTATTTCTATGGGTCAGGCACACATGCACAGAAATACACAGTAAACAGTGTATATCATCTGTACTGTTTGCTGTTTGCTGTGAGACAAATTGCTGGGAGGCAGAGGCAGAATTTTTTCCCTTGTTTTCCTCCCCCAAAACTAAGGTGCGTCTTATACTCCAGTGCGCCTTATTACTCCAAAAAATACGGTAAATTTTTTAAAAGTATAAAACCTAACAAACTTCATACAATCACAATAAAAATGAGAATAAACCTGACACTAAACTTGATAAATAATGAAAAACTTGATGAAAGAGAGAGTGTCACATTTTCCTAAAGACTGGGTACTAAATGCAATGTCTTAGGGAGTCACACCAACGGTAGCATAATAGTAGAACTTCTGTCAAATGAGACCTCATCTCCTCTTCTGAGTAACTGTGAATACAGTGAACCCTCACTATAGCGCAGTTCACCTTTCACGGTCTCGCTGCTTCACGGATTTGCATCGTGCATTGTGTTCTGCATTCTGATTGGCTAAACAGTCTCTCCACTTCTTCTGATGCAGCGGCTCAGTCAGAAGAGCAGTGAAATACACGTGAGTCACTATTTGTCCTACTGTACTTTGTATTTTTTTTCATAATCATTTTTCATTTTCTCCCATTCTAATCCAATGACTCGGGTCGCGGTGGGGCGGTGCTGATCTCCGCAATTTGAAGCCTTCAGTTCGTATTGATGATTAAAATTATTATTTTACAGTACAGTAGTTATTTGTAAAAAAAACGTTTATACAGTACTTTTATTTGTTAAACAAATGCTTGGGCCTGTAAAAAGGTTTTGTTCTTTGGTTTCAATGTATTATGGAGTATTTCATTGTATAATAATTGTAAAAAAAATAAAGGTTACTACTTCACGGATTTCGCCTATCACGGGTTCTTTTTGGAACGTAACCCCCGCGAAAAACGAGGGTTCACTGTATTTATGGTGAGAGAAGGGTCCATTACATCATCAGGCCTAAGCTGTTTAGGGCTTTAAAAGTTAGCATTCGTTTTTAAAATTGCTCTGGGTAGACAGTTGGTAATCCATGTAGATATT